>SSNP01000145.1:664506-773010 GCA_006937955.1 Pachypanchax playfairii | reverse complement strand
GGGGGGGGGGGGGGGGGGGGGGGGCACCGTCTTCTGGGCTATCTGGGGCACATGCATGTTCTGTGAAAACATGTCCACTGTGTTGTTGCTGCAGCTGTGGGTCGCAGTTTGCAGCACCAGCGCTCCACTTTATTTTCTCTGCACATGAATGTGCGTTCAGGTCTTCAGTGCATCTCAGCCTGAGTCTGTCTGTTGTTTCTCCCCTTACATCTTTATTTTGGGCTGCAGATGGGTGAAGAAACCAGGACTCATTTGAATTTCATCAGGAGACTTGTCTGCAGCTGATCCCACCACCTCCCTGTTTACTTGTTCTAAAACCTTCATTGTTGTCCTGAATTTCTTGTTGCATTCTCTGAAAGCTGACCGTTGCAGTTGGCTCACGTGGGATGCTTTGCTTCCACGGGGAGGGGGGAGTGGTGCTCCAGTCACGTGCAGTCACTTTACAGCTGGAAGTGGGCAACATTTTCCTTCTCATTTCCGCTGATTCAGATCAGGCTGCACTACGTCACTGTTATCTTTCACTTTTCATTCTCTCCTGTAAAACTAGCCTCAAAGCTCCTTTCATGACGCAGCAGCTGATACCTTGCACCAGTTTTTTTGATCAACAGTGATTGATGAGAACTTTGTGCATGTTTGTGTTTTTGTTTTTCAACCAATCAGTGAGTTCCAAAGCTCAGGAGAAATGGAGCTGCGAGTGGGGAACAAATACCGCCTGGGAAGGAAGATAGGGAGCGGTTCCTTTGGAGACATCTACCTTGGTGAGAATAAAAGCTTTTGTTGTTGTTGTTTACCTTTAAAAAATCCACTTCCTGAAAACTCTGAAAGTTGCATCTCTTTGCCGCGTGCATGTTCAACTCTGTCGCTCCCATCAGGATCCAACATCGCCACAGGAGAAGAAGTAGCCATCAAACTGGAATGTGTGAAGACCAAACACCCACAGCTCCACATCGAGAGCAAGTTTTACAAAATGATGCAGGGTGGAGGTAAAACATGCACACACACATGCACACACAGAGCAGAGAGGTGGTGATGCTTCTGGGACACTGATTTTTATATTCATTTATACTCTAACATCTGTCACAGCTGGTTCACAGCTGGTATCCACAGCGTCCCATTATTAGGTTTGCTAATGACACGTTGTCACGCCTCAGCAGGGTCGATCCTAATCATGGACCAGTGATCAGGGACTTCAGCTGGTTTGGAGTTTTAGAAATAATGATGAGCACTTACAGGCTGAGAAACAGGAACTGGGAGAGTAGCAGTCTAAAAATCAGGTAGAGTACCAGGTAAACCAACAATCCAAGTGTACAAAGACCAAACAGGCAGGAAGAGACGGAGTCAGGATCGGTCCAGGGTCCGAATATTCAGCTGATAAAAAAGCAGCCAGATAGTCAGGAATTGTTTGTGGTTTTGGAAGCACAAGATATCCAAACTAATCAAGACAGATATGGATGTGACATGGACAGGGACAGAACATGAGGAGTCTTAAACTTGACCTGAAAATCTTCCCCGATGGAAAATAATGACCACGAGTCAGTTAAAGTTTGTTCAGGTTGCACCAAGACGGGCAGCTATGCTAATGATTAAAAAATAAAACATGTAAGAAGTTTTGTTCTTGGCAGGTTGAGGATCTGACAAAAATAAACTACACAAACACATAAACATCAATTTTGTAAAATGATTTCAAGGGGGTGGGATGTAAAACCCTTTACATGAAACAAATAAAAATAATAAAAATAAAATGAATTCCAAACTTGATTTTCTGAAATGTTTCAGTGCAGACAGAGTTTTAAAGTTTCTAATTTGTTGTGATTTATTTGCTGGTATTCAGTTAAATAAATTAAAGCTTGAATAAGACTGGACTAAGACCAGATCCTTGTGGGATCCCGACAAAATAAACACACTGTTTTTCTTTGTTTGTTTGATACGATTTTATCCAAAGTATCAATTCTTCATCTAAATAGTATGCAGGCATGCTTAATAAAAAATATGCATCACAAATGAAATGAACTGTTTCTCAGTCCTAGAATTTCTCTTCCTCTTCACCAATTAGTGGGAATTCCATCTATAAAGTGGTGTGGTGCAGAGGGAGACTATAACGTCATGGTGATGGAGCTACTGGGCCCCAGTTTGGAGGATTTATTCAACTTCTGCTCCCGCAAGTTCAGCCTGAAAACTGTCCTGCTGCTGGCTGATCAGATGGTAAACAAACAGTTGTTCAGTTGTAAGTTATGACTGTAAAAACCTTTATGGAAATAAAACATAAAGTATTAATGAAAGTGTGAAGGCTGAACTGACAAAGTGGGTATTTGTCAACAAATGTAATCAGACTATTACATTTTACATAATTAATGATTTAGCTGTTTGAAATTTCTGGAGGTTGAATTGTCCCACAATGCACCTGGCTGGCTTGAAAGTTACAGAGATTTCAGTTAAAGGATGAAGAATCTAATTTTTGAAGGAAACTAAATGGATCATCAAAATCTGAGAGTATTTTTTTTTTAATCTTTTTTTTTTTTGTCTGTTGTATCAACACCGTCCACTCCACAGGCATTAATGTAACTCCATACAATCAAAGGTGCAGCATGTTGGCTTATAACGAGCTGAATGGTTCCTCTCCTCTTTAATCTGCAGGATGATGGATCATGGTTTTCATACAGAATTTTTAATTTTAACCAAATCTGACCACAGACCAGTTTCCACACCTCAGACCCTTTGAAATGGGTTTTAGTCCAGAGAAGACGCCCATACAGTGACGTCCAATAGAGAATCAGGCCTGAACCAAAAAACATCCAATTTGACCTTTGACCTTATTCCTTGCACACAGAAATCCCTCCTAATTATCTGAATCTATAATAAAGACCAAACATGAGAAGCCATGTTGTAAAAAGGATTGATTTCAGATGTTGAGATCATGACACTCACTCATGTTTTAGGATTCGTCGTCAATGAATTTCAGTTTGACTAATATTCTGTTCTCTCAGATCAGCAGGATTGAGTACATCCACTCTAAGAACTTCATCCACAGAGATGTGAAGCCTGATAACTTCCTGATGGGACTTGGAAAGAAGGGCAACCTGGTCTACATCATCGACTTTGGCCTGGCCAAAAAATACCGTGACGCCCGAACGCACCAGCACATCCCGTACCGAGAGAACAAGAACCTCACTGGTACTGCGCGTTATGCCTCCATCAACACCCATCTGGGTATCGGTAAGGTCACACCCACATAATGTGTGTTTACAACATGAAATCAAAAGTAAATTCTTACAGACATCTTTTCCGTTTTTTTTTTTTTTTCTACAGAACAGTCCAGACGAGATGACCTGGAGTCTCTGGGTTACGTTCTGATGTACTTCAACCTCGGTTCTCTGCCCTGGCAGGGGCTAAAGGCTGCAACGAAGAGGCAGAAGTATGAACGAATCAGCGAAAAGAAAATGTCCACCCCCATCGAGGTGCTCTGCAAAGGATATCCTTGTGTGTATAACTTCTTTGTAAATCTAAATGAATAATTAGAAATATTTTTTTAAACTTTTGTGGTTGACCTTCATCTCTTCTTCTTAGCTGAGTTTTCCACTTACCTGAACTTGTGTCGCTCCCTGCGGTTTGACGACAAACCGGACTACTCATATCTGAGGCAGCTCTTCAGGAACCTGTTCCACAGACAGGGATTCTCCTACGACTACGTCTTCGACTGGAACATGTTAAAGTTTGTGAGTGTTTTACATCTACACAGCACCACGTCTCGCCTCTCAAAGGAGAGATTAGATGTTGGAAGTGGATCATTAGAGGAACTGATCTGTGCTACTTTTTGGTGGAACTTAACAGCTGAGGAAGGAGTGATAAAAGGAACTTGGACTAGCCATGAACATCTCTGAGTGGAGGTGTGAGATTGATCACGTATCTTTTACACTATTTTAATCCCCAACACGAGATTCAGTCTGAACTGAATTCTTACTGCTTGCTTACATGATCCAAATCAACTAGCTGCAGATGTTTGCAACTAAACTGATGCAGCTTGTAAAAGCATCTTCAACAATAATGTAAAATGTTGTGATTTACACCAGAAATAAGAGTCTCACCTTTGTTGTATCGACATTATCAGATTCCTGGACCATGACAACACTTTTAACAGCTGGATTGATATTGATCTCATTATTAGTTCAGTAGTTGGTGGTTTTCTTCTGGATTGAGCTCCAGAACTTTTGAAGGAACATCAGATCTGTTCCACACGTCTGATTCCAGAGTGACTCGAGCATCTGATGGTGTTTGTTGCAGGTTTAGAACATCATTTGTTGTTTTTGTGAAAAAAAATCTGAAGGTTCTTTATTTTGTCTTTTTTGGATCAAAGAATCTGGAATTTTGTAGCAATCAACATCAGTCCTTGATCCAGATCAGTCCTTGATTCAGATCAGTCCTTGATCCAGATCAGTCCTTGATCCAGATCAGTCCTTAATCCAGATCAATCCTTGATTCAGATCAGTCCTTGATTCAGATCAGTCCTTGATTCAGACCAGTCCTTAATCCAGATCAGTCCTTGATTCAGATCAGTCCTTGATCCAGATCAGTCCTTGATTCAGATCAGTCCTTGATCCAGATCAGTCCTTGATTCAGATCAGTCCTTGATTCAGATCAGTCCTTGATCCAGATCAGTCCTTGATCCAGATCAGTCCTTGATTCAGATCAGTCCTTGATCCAGATCAGTCCTTGATTTAGATCAGTCCTTGATTCAGACCAGTCCTTGATTCAGATCAGTCCTTGATCCAGATCAGTCCTTGATTCAGATCAGTCCTTGATCCAGATCAGTTCTTAATCCAGATCAGTCCTTGATCCAGATCAGTCTTTGATCCAGATCAGTCCTTGGTTTAGATCAGTCCTTGATTCAGATCAGTCCTTGATCCAGATCAGTTCTTAATCCAGATCAATCCTTGATTCAGATCAGTCCTTGATCCAGATCAGTCCTTGATTTAGATCAGTCCTTGATCCAGATCAGTCCTTGATCCAGATCAGTCCTTGATTTAGATCAGTCCTTGATTTAGATCAGTCCTTGATTTAGATCAGTCCTTGATTCAGACCAGTCCTTGATTCAGACCAGTCCTTAATCCAGATCAGTCCTTGATTTAGATCAGTCCTTGATCCAGATCAGTCCTTGATCCAGATCAGTCTTTGTTATCATGTAGAACCTGTTGAGTTACATGCAGATAAGTTACAAACAGCTTCTATCATACAATGATGAAGAATCCTTAAACATATTCCTGGATCCAGACTGTGATCTGGATCCCCCCCAAAATCTACTCACTTTTCTTCCTTCTGACCTTTTCTCCAAATTTAATCGAAACCCACCCAGTTTTACTTTTTAAGTTGTCTTTCTAACAGACAAATTAAAACTCTGGTGAAACATTACATCCTGGTGGTGGAGGTAAATATTAAAATGTGTCTCACATTATTGTGCGTTCTAAGAGATTTGCTGGCATTTATCTACACTCGGTTCTCCTGATGTTCTACAGTAGCATCTCAGGTTCAGATCTGAACTTTAGACTCTGCAGCACTTTATTTTTCAGTCATTCTGGTGTAGATTTGATGTGTGCTTGGCCTCACGTTTGACTCAGGAACATTTTGGTATATAGTTGCTTTCATGGTGGACTCAGTGCTTGCAGAGTGTTCAGGTCTGCAAAACAAACCCAAACCATCAACCATTGTGATTGACAGCTGGTACGAGGTGTTCGGTTCTGATATGTTGATCAGAAAAACAAAGACATACTAACATGTTCTCTCTCTCAAGAGAGATAAGAGTTCCTTGTTTGTGTTGTCTGTGTTTCAGGGAGCCAGCAGGACGCCAGAGGATGGAGAGAGAGAGAGAAGGGAGGGCAAAGAGGGGGAGGAACGAGGGTGTCAGAGAGGAGCTGGAGGTCGAGCTTTGCCTCCTGGTCCAAACTCCTCTGCAGTCAACAGAGTAAAGAACGAGCCAGAGACTACTCCTTCCAATCCAGCAACACGTGGCGTCCAACCATCCGGTTAGGAGACTGTCTGAACTTTATACGACAACGCTGGAAGGAAAACATTCCTGTAACGTGATTGTTGTGGCGTATGTGCAGGTAACCGCTCTCCTCAGGGGGGGAGAGCAGAACGAGCTGAAAGAGAGAGGAAGGTGGCCATGAGGCTTCACCGCGGCGCCCCCGCCAACATCTCGTCATCTGACCTCACTCCACGTCTCGACCAATCGCACATCAATGCATCACAGGTAGCACAGCAAGATTTCATTCAAATGATTTGATCCCTTGAAATATCATAAAATATAATTTATTATTGAACTAGTATTTGTTTCATTTTTTAATTCTTTTAAAAGAGCCCAGTACAAAGACTAACTGAAAATTTGTTATAAAAGCAGTTTTTCCCATGAAGTAAATAAGTGGGAAGACGTTTTCACTGTAATTCACGGACGCATTTCTTATTTTGAACAACAACTTAGTGTCCTGCTTTAACCCTCTGACCTTCTGCCTCAACAGGTCAATGTGCCATTTGAACATCTCGCAAAGTGAACTTCCCTTCGGTGTCCCGCAGGTCAGCAGCAGGTACGGACGAACTCACAAACTTTAAAGAGATCTTTATTTATTTTGATCACAACCACTGAGAAAATGAAATAAATTGAAAAAAAGCAAAAAAAAACCCATTTAAGAGAATCAGAATAGGGGAACTAGACACGCCTAAATTTATTGGTACCCTTCTATAATAAACACGATCAAAAATTTAAAATCCGTCTCATCAGTTCAAACTATTTTGGGGCTCGTGAACAGGGTTTTTGTTGAATTCCCGTCTGGCCTTTTCACTGTTATTCTGTCAAACTGGAGCCTCTTGGATCTTCTTCCATTGAACCCATTATGGTTCAAAGTGTGAATGATGGTGCAAACAGAAAGTAACGTACCTTGACTTTAAAGGTCAGCTTGGTTTCACTGGTTCTGGATGGTTTCTTGACTCCCATCATCTCTCTCCGTCTGATCCACCTGAGCTTATATGTCTTTGTGTCCACGTCTTGAACATTATCCTGCTACAGCCTCATCCACCTTATAATGTTTAATAATATAATCAGCTGTGGTCACAGGAACATGAAGCTGCTTGGAGATGGTCTGGTAACATGGAGATCTAGAATCTTCTCTCTGAGCTCCTCAGACCGTGCTGGTCTTTGCTTATTATAATTATTATTACAATTTATATTTTCTGACCATTTGTTTCTCATGGTTTTAGCAGCTGAAGGGCATCAAACTCCCCAAACCTTTTCAAACTGATGAATGACTGGAGGAGGAAGAGGAGCAGGAGGAAACAGTGACTGAGAGCATCTGTCTGTATGATCATGCCCAGAGGATGGAAAACCCAAAGAAACTGAAAACATCTGGTTCAGCTTTACAAATTCCTGTCAGGTGGAAGGAAACGACACAAAACAACAAGATTTAAATTGAGTGTTGTTTACACATCTAAATCTGTTTTTAAAGATCAATTTCACTTAATTCTTGAGGGTTAAATCTGTTGCTTCTAGTGTTATTAAAATAAATTCTATAAACATCTGAGGGAGAGAACGCTGTGATGTAGATTAAGTCTGCAGTGAACCCGTGGATAGAAGCAAAGCTGTTCTTCATCACTGTCTGCATCATCTTCAGTGTTTGTTTTGTTTCAGCTTTACCTCACAAGATGCAAACAGAAGAAAATCCCTGTTAATTAACACATTTTTACCTTGAGTTGACATGAAAATCATAATTATGTTACATAAAAATAATAAAAAAAATATAAGATTCTGGAGATTAGGAGGACTGTGTGACATGATGAAGCTTTAGACCAGCTTGTAGCTCCAGGTATGAAAAGACTTGAAGTTATATGATCTTGGAAGTTAGCGAGTCTGGTGTAACATTTCTTTGTTTTTATTTTCTACATCATGTACAGTAAACATGTACATACATTTTGCCAGAATGTGACAGAATTTATTAAAGAAAAGACTCAAAACAAAAATATTATTATAATAAAAGATAGAGTGTAAATGATAAACTTTTATTCTGGTGTTGGGATTCTCTTATCTAAAAGCCAACGACAGGAAGTTTCTTGTTAATAATACAATGAAGAGAGTATTTAGAGGAGGAGACGAGATGATGGATGGATGTCCTGTATATTTCTCTACCACGCTTCGAATTTATACTTGTGTATATTCTGGATTCAATAAAAAATATACACAACCTATTCAGACTTCTGATTCTATGTTTAATTTACAGATTATTCAGAATGCCAAAGATCTGCAGACATAAAATTTAATTTTCTCAACGAGCGATCAGCAGAACGAAGGATTAACTGCAGGATGAGGCATTTCTCAGGTCCTGTTTCACCATTTTGGAGATTTTGTTGTCCAGGATCTGTCGAGTTTTTAGCTAAAAGTTGTCTCTTAACTTGTTAAAGAGATAAATTTGGACCGAAATTTCAGTTAAAATCAGACTGAAATGGTACAACAGTTTTGCACAAGTTGAAACTCTCAATTTAGTCACAAAGTTACTTTCCTTTTGTCAACAATTTGCCTATTTTGAGGGAAAATTTGTCTGGTAAAAGTAAATGAACCTTTGCGAACATTTCATGACATTTTGGAAACTCCCTCACAGATAATGCTTGCAATCAGTGACCAACAGTTGCAACCCAGCGAGATTCTAACTGAAGATTGTCACGCGTGGCAGCAGACATGGAGCTACGTTGGAGACAATGAGGGAGGCAGAGAGATTAAAGCAAAGCGTCTATTAATTATATAATAAAAAAACATACAAAAGCTGAAGAACAATGAGAAAACATGAAATCAGGTAAACTAAAGTGAAAAGTAGCATTTCACGTTGAGATATAGGAAACCAGGGTGGAAGGAGCTGATTACAGATGAGTAACAGGTGTGTGAAGCTGCACGACTGGGTGAGGAAACAAGGGAAGAAGAAGAAAGTCGTAACTCAGAACTCAAGAAAACTCAAATCCTAAACTGCAAAAGTCAACTGAAAATGTCATGTGGATAAAATCTATTTAACATAAAAATCCTAAAACTGGGACAAAGAGTGTTTTTAGAATAGTGTTGTTGGTGATGTCAAGGTGTAGCCGTGGTGAGAAAGGGGTCTGGTTTAGGAACCTCGGTCTCCTTTCTGGTTTTCGCAGATGTGGTGAGGTTTTTCTCTTATTGTGAAATAACTTTTCAAATTTCCTGGTAATAGATAATTAAATGCTTTTGTGTAACATTATAGAAGTATTATATTTAATGAGATTGGTAAATTTTAATACCTTGGATTGAATGAACAAACCATGGGAATGATCTAAACAACCAGCCTTATGGATAATCTGTAATGCTCGTTTATGTATTGTTAGTATTATTTTGCTCTGGTAGGTGTTTCCCCACTCTTCAGCGCAATACGTAAAGTATGGGAGTACCACTGTACAATATAAAATATAGAGTACATTTCTGTCTAGATATTAGTACATGTTACATTTGGTCTGTTTTTTCAGAGTGTGATTTCTGTGACTGGAACAATAAAATATTTGTGTTTAAGTCTTTCTACGCATGTTTAAGTCCCCATCTCTTATGATTCATTAATGTATTATACTGATGTCTAACAGCCTCGGAGACACAACATGATGGTTGGGTTGTTATTGTTTTTCCTATGTTTTCCCTATGATTTTAAATTAAAGTGACACTCTGGCAGATTGGAATGATCTGATCAACTGAATTCTCCTGCAGAAACATGAAACGGTGTCCCATTTCTACAGGAAGGTTTAAAGATTCAAGCTCTTCAAATAATCTGTAAAGTTATTTTACATGGCTCAAACACACACCAAAGAAACATCTGAAGATCAGCAGCTTGGTTAAATGAGCCACATGGTTGGACCTTCATTATAAAAGGAAGTAATGATTACTCCGTGCATCAAAGCAACAGTGAAACACTAGAATGGAAATTTTTAACAACTGGGGTTTTGTTACATCACTAAAGATGGACAAACAAATCCAGCTCCACCCTGATCTTCAAAAGACATGTTGTTCTTCCAGTTTGAGTGTCTGTAGAGAAGAAGTGGGGCAGTAGGATCAGTTCAAAAGAATCTCAGATATTTAAAGAAGAACACACATGGTGCAGATTGGAAAGGAGGCATTTCTGGGAGCACTGAGAAAATAATCTCTGACAAGGGTCCAGTCAACAATGGTGCAATTTATAGCTGAAACGAGCTTCCTCTGTAGGGTGGGCAGGTTCAGATCAGGTGAGAAGCTCCATCATCCAGAAGGAGCTTGAAGTTGAGTACCTCCTCACTGAAAGGCATCAGCTGAGGTGGTTCAGGTTAGGATCCCCTCTAGAGAGGATCATATCCTCTCTGGTCTGGGAACATCTCCCTCCAGGAGGAGCTGGAGAGTGTGACAGATGTCTGAGGTCCCCTCCTGAACAACAGATAGGTGGAAGAAGATGGATGGACACTAGAGATTACATTTTTTATTTCAATACTTTTCATTAGATTATTTTTTTTTATAAATTTAGTTATTGTAGGCTATCCCTTTTGGCAAGTTGTGATCTCTTAATTTCTGCTTTCTCAACAATAACAAACCAACAAATATATAGAAATGCCTCGCGTGTCCTTAAGGATTCAGGAAACAAACTATGTGTTTAACATGAAATTATCCTTCTGATTATCTGTTGTCCACATGACGTAGTTCGCCCCGGAAGCTGCTCGTGTCTCTTTCTCTCATCCCAAAATAAAAGCTGCGCAAACTCCCACTTTTCAGAACACAAGCCACGCCCCTTTCCGGGTAGTGGGCGTGTGATTGGCGGAGACGACTCGTCCTCGCGGAGTAGGCGGGGCTGGTGTGATGTGGCGTTAATCCGACGGGGATTGTTAACAGCGGAGCCTAACGGGGACGAATGACCGACTTTTCTCCTCCAACTCGTCAAAACACCGAGTTCATACGTTGAAATGGACAAACAGAAGCAGTAAAGAGGTAGAACAGAAGTTGTATAACATGCGAGTGAAACTTTCTAGGTGAGTTTTTCGGGGGGAGACGCAGAGGATTAACGGTTTAGTCCGCTGGGGAGTCAACATGGATGTCCTGGGAGCAACGGTGCGCCTCTAAAGGAAGAATTAAGGCCGTTTCTGTGTTATTTCATACGAAGAATTTGTTTAAAGACGTATTTTACACCAGGAGCTCAATTTACCAGGTGAGTTTAGTCTCCTACAGAAAAATTAAACCTACTTTTATTTTGTATTTAACATTTTTAACGCAACAGTTATTGTTCTTGTTTGAATTGAGCTTCATTTCTGTTTTTCTGACATGCTAACGGGGTCATTTTCATTATTTATGTTACAAATCTTAGTTAAAACAAGTTATATGAAGATTTTAAAAACTCTAATTCAGTTAAATTGTCACTAATATTATTTATTACCCACCATGTTGAGAACAGTCAGCTGTCCAGCAGCGCCCCTTTCCATCTGTTGCTTTATTATTCTAAACCTCCTGTTTCTCTAATATATAGTGTGTGTGTGTGCGCGCGCGCGAGTGATTGACCCTTTTGTCCATCCAAATGAAACACACAGATGTTCTTTTCACATCAGCATCATTTCATTGACACGGTTTTGTGCGCTCAGCTGCTGATGTTTTCACACGCGCACACGCACAGTAAACTAATACATACATGTCTCTAACAGATTAACAGTAACGGATTTCCATCTTAAATCTATTTTGAAGTCATAAAATCACATCTTTTGTTCAGTTCTGTGTAAATATGATATCGTTGTTGTTGTTTTCGTCTTATTCATCATGTCAAACAGGAGGGAAGTCATCTGACCAGGATTTTATCATCATGTCCTTTTCTCTGAGTGGTCATACAATGAGAAAACAGCTGCAGCTGAGTGAAATATTAATCCACATGCGTGTTGAATCTGGTGACGGTGGCTGAATGGAATTCTTACAGAAATCGATCTCAGACCTTCAAACAACACTGTTTGTTTAATCTGGATTAGTCTCCTTTGATCATTCAGCAGACAGAGTGATGGATAATCCATTTCAGACTGTTGATATTGTTTGGATTTTTTATTTTTGTCACAGCTGTGGATATTTGTGTCACCTACAGATGTGGAGGCTGTGGAGGAGAGACGTGCCGCTCTCAGAGAAGCCAGGAGACGGTTCTGTTCTCGTGGGGGCGCCCGGACCGCCGCCCTCTGCTGTCCCCATGGGGCCCAACATATCGTGGCTCTCCGAAGCCCCGCTGCTGAGCCCGGAACAGCCGATCTTCCTGATGACTCCTGCAGCGCAGGCTGTGTCTGGATTCTTCGTCTGGATCGCGCTCATCCTCACGTCTCATCAGGTTAAATTTAATCCTAGTCAGTATCTGTTTTTAGATTTTGGTGATGAGGTTTGAGACAGTCTGGCTCTGTGTGTGTGTGTTATTCAGCACACAGGTGAATCAAAACACAAGGCCCTGAGGTTGCTTGGCAACATCCCTCGGCAGGTGTTTGTGTCACAAAGCACAGATACGTGTACAGGCCGGATGAACAGCTCGGATCATGTTTTTTTGTTTTGTTTTGCTACATTGAAACATTTTTCTAGAATGTTTATCTGTATATTACATAAGGATTTAAACGACCCCCGTGTGCTCCTTCACCTCTTCTTTCACTTGTTCCTGTGAAGACTGATGGAAAAAAAAACACTTTTACTGTATTATTATTCATTAAATTATTTAATCTAGTGTTTAATGGAATTTATCCACTTTTATTTGAGTTATTAAAAACTTTCACGGCTTCCAAAAGTGCATAAAAAATGATTCTCCATTTCATGTGTGTTCCAGATCTACATGCATCTCCGATTCTACAGCTCACCAAGGGAGCAGCGCCACATCGTGAGGATCCTCTTCATCGTGCCCATTTACGCCTTCGATTCCTGGCTCAGTCTCCTCTTCTTCACTAACGATCAGTACTACGTGTACTTTGACACCATCAGGGACTGTTACGAAGGTACGAACATCCTCTGACTCAGTATTTAGAGTTTTTTATCCAAATCGTGGAGATTTAATGGCATTTTTCTTGATGTTAGAACGTGGGAAGGAAACAGCTTTACTGAAAGAATTCGTCAAACAAACAACAAAAACTCTGTGACGTTTCGTATTTCTGATATTTTATATCATAAGTAGGTGGGAGGCGGTCGACGTCACGCCCCTGGCGGCTGTCAGGATAGGAATAGACATCGCCACGTTCGGATGACGGGATGCGCTTTGTATAGTTCTGCTTTTGACAGGAAGTGATGTTAATGTTGATGTCGTAATACACCTCCCTCACACAGATGGATCACCTCCTCCTCACTTTTCTTCCATTCCTTTCCTCCACACATTTGTCCTTCATCTTCTCTCCTCTTCCTCCCTTTTTATCTCCTTACCGCTCCGTCTCTGAGCTTCTCCTCGGCAACCTGTTGCATGGCAACTGAGCTCGCAAATCTCCCCCATCAACCAAAACTTGCATAATGAATTTGTCTCAACTGCACTTGCTGCAAAGTTCTCCATCTGCATTGCATTTAGGGTTTACTGTATCGCCGTGGCAACTAGCGCTGCAGACAGGCGTCCTCTGGGGAAGAGTGAAAGAACACGACAGTAAACAGCAGATCAACCAGTTTTCATGCGTCTCAACTTGCCTAGAAGAGGCATGTGTGGTATCCTCTAAACTCAGTCGAGTCTGACATTAATCAGAAGTCAGTGACAGAGTTCCTGTGTGTGTGTGTGTGTGGGGGGGGGTTAGAACACACTGACAAAAGGGAAATCTGACAACTTTGCTGCTGCATGCTGATGCAACAAGAAACAGCAGTCAGGAAGACTGTTCAGAAACCGCAGGAGATTCACGCCCACAGCACGTTTTCACACTTTCATACCTCTGTCATGTGCACAAGCCTGCGTGTGAACATGTAGACACAACCCTAGCGATGGGGAGTCCCTCAGGGGTTAACAGGATCAGCCAGCTTGTGTTTTTCATGAGCTTCTCTGTGATTGTCACACATCTGTCAGTGAAGCAGCTCAGACAGATTCTTCATAGGAGACAGAGAGGTGTGTGTGTGCGTGCGTACGCGTGTGTAACACCTGATCACCTCAGAGGTGGAAACTGTTAATTCAGGATTAAGACTTTGGGATTTGTTTGTGTAATTTAGTATAAAATGTGCAGAAAGACGTTTATTGAGTCACTGGATCTGCTCTGAGGTTTAATCCCATAACCAGGTTATAAAAACATGTTTTAATCCCAGAGTGACGCCCAATAACAAGCAACTAAACACAAACAAGATCTGCAGAAGGTTCAGAACGATCCGAACAAAAGGAAGAACAAGGAATGAAGGAAACACATTAAATTAAGTTATGTTACATGCAAGTTGTATTAAACAATGAGGTTTAATCCAGAACTGATTCTACTGGAATGGAACCTGATAGGTAAAGATTCTACCTCCATTTCTGCACTGAAAAATTCTGGGAATCATCAATAATTCAATAAGAGCTTGGACTTCCTGTAAGTGGAAGGAGAAGGATGACACATTATAATGTGGGATTATGTTCAACCAACAATGGCTTCATTTAGGATTAAAAATAATCTAATGTTTACATAAAAAAACTGTTTGAGACGATGATGGCGGCTGCCAGTTTTGGTCAGTTTGGGCGAGTTGTTTATCGGTGACTTTTTCCCGTAACAGTTTAAATTATCTGCTGCCACCTGAATGATTCTCCTCGGGTGTTTCTCTTATTAAACCTGAAACTGTATGTTTTGATTTGATTCTCTTTGTTTCTCCGCAGCATTCGTAATTTACAACTTCCTGAGCCTGTGTTACGAGTATCTGGGAGGAGAGAGCGCCATCATGGCAGAGATCCGTGGGAAACCCATCGAGTACGTTTCAGGATCACGCCTGTTTCAGTTGGAGATGTTCTGGATATGAGATGTTGTTTTATGTGTCCTGTTTGTGTTCAGGTCCAGCTGTATGTACGGTACCTGCTGTCTGAGAGGAAAAGCCTACTCCATTGGATTCTTGCGGTTCTGTAAACAGGCCACGCTGCAGTTCTGCGTGGTCAAACCGCTCATGGCTGCCGTGACCGTCATCCTGCAGGCGTACGGCAAATATAAAGATGGAGACTTCAAGTGAGTGACAGGACAGGCGGTTTAAACCTGTTTAAAATGTGTCAAGTTTCAGGTGGTGCATCACTGATGTCTGTCATCGCTTCTCCCTCCAGCGTTGCCAGTGGTTACCTGTACGTGACCATCATCTATAACATCTCAGTTAGCTTGTCTTTATACGCCCTGTTCCTCTTCTACTTCTCCACCCGGGAGCTGCTCAGCCCGTACAGCCCCATGCTCAAGTTCCTCGTGGTCAAGTCTGTCATCTTCCTCTCCTTCTGGCAGGGTACGCCGCATTCACGCCATGTTTCACAGTTACTTCATTTAACTTTCATCCAACCAGGTGAGCTAGCTGAGAACCAGTTTAGCTCATTCCAGTTATGGGGTCATCAAACAGGAATGAGGAACAGATGTGGGAACTGCCTAGATTCATACATGTCATTAAATCTCTTTAAATTCAGCTGTCAGGTGAACACGCTAACATCAGAATTACACCGTAAATAAACCTAATGCAGCATTTTATTTGTGCTCAGGCATGTTGCTGGCCATCCTGGAGAAGTGCGGTGCCATTCCTCAGATTAACTCCTTGGAGGTGTCCGTAGGCGAGGGCACGGTTGCCGCCGGTTACCAGAACTTTATCATCTGCATTGAGATGTTTTTTGCAGCTTTGGCTCTGCGACATGCCTTCACGTATAAAGTCTACATGGATAAAAGTCTGGATTCACGAGGTGAGAACGCTGGTGATGCAGACTGGAAGATTCATCTGAACTTCTAAAATATTCCTTAAAAAGAAAGATTCAATCTATTCCAGCTAGTGTTCTCTGTAACTTCCTCCTTTTAATCGTTTCTCTTTCTATAATTCGTTTACCAAATATGTTCTAAACTCTTTAATCACCATTTTCTTCCTGTTTGATCTTCATTTCTGTCTCTTTCTTCTCCGCTGCATCATAAAGGACCTCTTCCTACATATGGACAGTTTGGTAGGTTTAACCCTGACGACCTTTACATCCCCGTCCTTCTCTTTATGTCAAACATTTGCATGTTTGAGCCAAATATCCGGTTTAAAGCAGAAGTTTAGCTCGTTTGAAGTTTTTTTCTTTATTATTACCTGTTGTAAATGTAAACAACCTCAGTTTGGAGAAACAGAGATTAGTTTTTACCAGATTCGAGAGCTAGTAGCTCGTCACAGAGATGGATCACCAGTATCCACGAAACTGATCACAGTTATCAAAAAATCTTTCTTATGAACCACTTTGTTGCTTTAGGATTGTAGAAATCCACTTTGGTCTTGGACCCACTGTGACCATCTATCAGCTGATCAGTCTAGTCAGAATTAATCTCTTAATCTGAACTGAGGTTCAACAGCAAAATCAGTCTTTTTTAAATCAGATTTTTATAGATTCACTTTTTTTATTATTTTATCTTTTCCTTTTTTTCTTACAAGATGTCCCACCTTTTTCTATGTTCTTATTTTCTGCTGTTCCTGTCCGTCTCCTCAGCATGTCCCTCTCTAACACCCCTCCTGTTTTTTTATGACTTTCATTTCATTTTATTTTTTCTTCTTGATGTTTATCACCTTCTTTCATGTTTTATCTCACTCTTCCTTTTACTAAATCCTCTGGTTTTTCCTGTAATGTTTCTTATGTTTTTATAAATCCATCCTTTCAATATCTGCATTTGCTTTTTTACAATTAGAACACATTTAATTTTGTCTTTATTCCATCAGCCTGCTATTTTTCCACGCAGTAGGTAACTCTCTCCCCTCTCTCTTCCTCAGGCCACTGCGCTCCAATGAAGAGCATCTCCAGCAGCCTAAAGGAGACGATGAACCCTGGTGACATGGTCCAGGACGCCATCCATAACTTCTCCCCAGCCTACCAGCAGTACACCCAGCAATCCACGCTGGAGCGTGGGGCGGTGCCGCCCGTCTCCCGCTCCCACAATGTTGTCGGCGCCTGCGGCGACACAGAGAAAACTCTCCTGCTCAGCTCAGACGATGAGTTCTAGAGCAGAAAATCTGATTGAGACTGATGATTTTAACAGCTGGTCGTCTTCAGCGTGCGACTGATCGTACATTTAATGATCTGCTGCACTCACGTTACCCAGATGTCTTATTTTGGTGGGATTTGATTGTGTAAACTTGGATAGTCAGTGAGTCACAACTCCAACAATATAAATCATATTTGATGTCTTAGACAAAAGTTTTCTGGCTTGAATAGAAGCTTATTTTTCTATTTTAAATGAGTCATCTTTCTTCAGTGGAAGTGATGAGGTTTTTTTTTTATAGTCATCCTGTTTTCACTTGTTCCAAAAGTTTATTTATAGATGAAAAAGAGGCACAAGATCAACTTTAAGGTTTGAGTTTTAAATATTTTTCCATGAATGGAACTGAAAATTGTTATCATAGATTTGTAAAAGGTTGGTTCTTTTATTTTGGTAACGTTAAGAACGATATTTTGGTAGATGTTTGAAAAAGTCAGCTGGCTCATCTGTAAAGTAGATAAACGTGCTTAAAGCTATTTTCAGTGTTGTAACAGTAAAGTCATGAAACAGGATGGAAAATAAGCTGCCTGTGAACTGGGACATTCGTCAGAATAAGAGTTCAAGTCACATGGATGGATCATTGCTGTTATTGATACGGCAGGGCAGGATATAGATTTTACATTTCATCTGCTCCAGTTGGAATTCAGAGTAAAGTCTGGCTGCAGCAGACGTGTTCAGGATTATGGCTTGGTTTAAATCCTGAGTTAAACTTCGACAGACTGAGGGCGCAAAACATCAGAGAATATATATTAAAGCTCAACTCTGTAACAGGTTGTCAAATCAATTAATAGTTCACCTATTTGTTACCAAAATAAGAGCTCTTAGGAAGCACTGATTTCACTTTGACCTTAGAGGTGGTATATGGAATATTTTTATAAAAAGCAATATTTATAACAAAATAACACCTCCACGGGGTGTTTAGAGGGTTGTAGAATGAAAATACAGCATTTCCTTTAAAAATTATATTTGAAGTAAAATATTATAAAATATTAATTTTGACAGGACGTTGGCATTTTGTTTACATCTACCAGCCATTAGCTGGCAGAGCAGCGGGCACCATTTTGGGTTGCCTAATACCTTAAATAATCCAGCACAGTGAGGCTGGTACTGTGGAGTCTGCAGGTCAAGCAGCTGGAAGCACCGGGGACATGTGGTGATTATATACCTGATTTGCTTGCCATAGAGGGTTTCCCCTGTAACGAGCAAGTCCTGTGTGGAAATGTTTTTCATTAGCTGCTAAGCTAACACAGAGCTACATGTTGCTGAAGTGGGGGAGCGCTTGGGGCCACTTTTTCGACTGGAAGACACACTACGGAGGATTTTATTGCTTTTTTTTATTTTATTGGATAAGTGAGGCGTGCAGGATGAGGACAGAGTATCTTAAGAGGGGCTGCAGGAAGTTTTGGAGCTGCGGTGCAACTATGAACTCTACCACAGACTGAATCGATTATTGAGCTTCAAACAGGTAGGAGCTGCTTTTATCAGAGTCAGTGTGTGATCAGCGGGGCTGGAGAGCATGATTAGTGAACTGAACTCATGATATTTTGTTGTGCTGCTCGGATCGGGGATCAGAGTGGGTTTGGTGTGGAATATTGGTTAACCTCAACATCAGAGCGCGCGGGGGGTTAACGAGCCTGACACCCAGATGACTGAAGGCTTTGTGCTGTTATTCTGTTCCAAGTTCCATATACCACCTTTAACTCTTAGTTATTTAACGGCATGTGCACTGAAATTATGATTTTCTTCAGGTCAGAATTCAGCAAACATATAATAACCTGTTGCTCAGTACTTATCCCGAAATACTTTTATTAATGGAGATGTGTTAAATAGAGTTTTTCAGTGAGATTTGTTTTCTTTTCCACTCACGTATCTATTTTTATTAGTTTTGGTTTAATTCCAAAATAGCAAAGTTATTATTTTTCTTTTTCTGACCTTTTAATTAGATTTGCCGAGTCATCAGAATGCGTCATAGTTAAAAATGCCAACGTGTTTACTTGTTGGTGCTTTTGGTTTTGGCCCAGTTTGACCACCAGGGGGCGACAGAGAGATTTAAAAGCTCAGCATTAAAGCAGCTGTTTTCATCTTATTCATGTTTTGGTGTTCTATCATGAATTCAGGTGCATTTCTCTGCCTTTTTTATTATTATTATTATAACACATGGCATAATTGTCATAAATAGGCACCTGTTTTTAGATATTTTACAAGCCAGATTATTTGTAGCGATGGTCATTCTGTTGTTGCTCTATGTTTTATGGAGTTTAAATGCCATGTTCCTATGACGAACCCGTTATATCCCTGCTGCGATCTTATTTCACTGTGTGTAGTTTCTGCAAAAAATATGCTGTTTTAAGTGCTGCTGAATTTACATAAAAAATGTGTTAAAAGTATCGTTTGCTGTAAAGTTTGAACAGCAGAGTCAGACGCCCCAGTTGCTCACAATGTTCCAACGAATGAAGAGAAATAAAGTTATTTAGTTAGTATTTGTGTTGTGATGATCCAGCTAACACACGTGCACTATTTTATGTACAATATGTACAACATTTATTATAATTAATATATAAAATAGACAATGTACTTAAATTTTAACAATAGAAAAAATACAGGTAATAATAAATACAAAGACCATATTTGTTTTGCAGGTATTACAAAACATCCAGCACAGTTTGACAGACGTGAGACGGTAAAATATTCAGAATAATTGCTTCGCCACAACTGTATTCAGATATAGCTAAATAAATGCTTTGCATGTTCATGAACACATTTATTGTTACAGTCCCAGCTCATTCTTAAATATGATATTGCTAGCACTATTCTGTGGCCTAAACGTGTCTCCATGACGACGTCTCTACAAGGTCTTCAAGTTTAACAAAGCGTCACCTCCCAGCACTTTCTTTTCCAATCTGCACTGACTACTTTCTTTTTCCCCCATCATCCACCAATCCTCTTCCTCTCCTCCCTTCTTCCTCTTCCTCTCACTTTTCCTGTAACTTCCTGTCGATTATCCGGTCCTGACAATCCTTTTTTAAAAAACAACATTGTACAAATCATCGTAAAAAAATAAGTGTCCCTCCCAAGAATCTGTTACGACAAGCTGGTACGACTGTGACAAAAATAACACAAAATAATCACACATCAATACAGCCATTGGCTTCGAGTATCTCTACGCAGCTAATAATTAACATTTTGTAATCTTTGTTGCAACAACACAATAATTAGACACAAGAATCCTCAGACTAGTCATAATTCTGAAAACACGTCGAACGTCACAGCACTCATTAGCTTGTCTTTTCATAATATCTACCTTTAAATACAAATAAAATATAGAATATATAGATATCTCTTATAAATGTTACTCAACATTTGCGTCTCTCTGCAACTTTACAAATAACACAAAACAGGAATGTATTGAGAGGATTTTTGCATTGAGGTGAGCAGAACAGAACGCGGCTCGGTGCCTGTGAGACGGACTGTATAAGTAAAGAAGCCACCACAGACTCTATCAAGGTTTCCACACAGCAGGGTTTCTGAAATGAGTGATGTGAGCTCACAGCCCGAGTGACTGATCTGGTCTTCTTCCTTCTGGAGCTGAAGGCACTGCGCTGATGGAAGATTTGGGATCACATGGAGGTGGAGCGACAGGGCAGGGAGGAGTGAACCGAGAAGAATTCATTCTGCACTTTCTGCTTCCTGAATCCTTAAAATAAAAATTGTGTTTTTGGCCTTAAAATGATGGAAAAACACGTGTAAGTTACCTCAGCTGATTCCAAACAGGTGCCAAATCTGAGAAACTGCATTCAAGACTAAACAGGAGGATCTTGGTTAAGAGTGTGACACGGCAAATAACTTCAAACTACAGTGACCACACAGGCAGGCAGCTGTGGGTCATGTGACTCAAATGGAAGCAGAAAGTCCCTCTGGATCCTTTCGGTGACAGAGTCTGCGAGAACCAGCATCACTGCCAGGTCTGTGACTCCAGGGTGTTCTGGTTTCAGTCCGAGTCCAGTCAGCTGACATCTGCACCTCGAGTGGATCAGTAAATCAGGGTTTTGTGAAGGTGTGCACGCTTGACGCCAGGTTTAGCGTGAAGCATCTCTGATTATTATTCGAAACTTTGAGGGCGTCAAAATCTCTTTTTCAGTCAACGTTACCTGCAGTGATAAATAACTGCATGAGTCAGAAGACACGTCCACCTGTCCTGAATGTCCTCTACCTGCTCCCAGTCCTGATGTAGAAAAACCCAGCTGTTGTTGTTGCTAGGCAACAACTATACACCTTGTGGCATTGAAGTGAAATACATCTGCACATCAGAGTGTGGAAAAGGCACAATGCAGATGCAGAAAAGTTTAGTATTTTCCTACTTATTTAACCTTCCTGATTCTTGCCTTTATGTTGTGTGTAGCATATTCATTTCAGTGTGCGCGTGTGCATGTGTGTGTTTTCATTGCAGGCTGTCTACCCCCTCAAACCCCGCCCCCACCCCCAGTCTGATTAAGATCCTTCTAGGACGGCTCCTGTTCTCTCTGTTGCTGAGGTTGTGGTGGACTCTTCACGATGGTGATGACCGAGGCGGTGTTCAAGCGGGGAGCTGTGGCCAGTAGGCCGCCTCCTCCAGCTTCCAGCCCCCTGGCGAACCTCTGGAGGGCGGCCAAGCGTGCGCCCAGACCCTCCAGCTCTTTCCTCATGCCAGCGTTCTCGGCCCCGAGCCGCTCCACCTCCCTCTGGAGCTCCATTTTCTGCTGCTCCAGGGCCTCCCGCTGGGAAACACGCTTGACCCGACAGCTCGCCGCGTAGCCCCGATTCTTTAAGGTGCGACGGCGCTGCTTGAGTTTCTGGATCTCCTCCCGGGACAGACCGCGCAGGTGGAGATTCAGCTCCCGCACTGACAGGGACATGAGCTCGCTGTCCGACAGGAACGGCACATTCTCACCACATTCCTGCTTCACCTGAAGAGACGCGGAAACAGAAAGAAACGACCTTCAGAAAATAACCCAGTATCTACAAAAACAGCTTTTATTTAAGTCCAAAGCTAAAAACATTCATATTTCTTTTGTTCTGGCTGAGTTTTACCTTCAGGGCTTTACTGTTTCTCTCTGTCGTCATGATCCAATTATCTTCTGTTTTTTCCCCCAAAAGCACCAGTGGAAACCAAAATAGACACTGTGGAAGAACAAAAACCAGAAAAAAAGTTGTGTTTTTACATGTGACTCAAGTCATTGTGCCTTTTTGGTTCATATCTGGCCTGACATTTACCATCCGCTCACAAGACAACCAGTCATGCAGACTGTAGAAAAGAAGAAACGCTTCTCCGAACGCCCCCTCTCCTTAAACTGTGTGGTTTGATACGAGAGGAAGAGGAGGTTTAGAAAATGATGTGACTTTTTATTCTGTTTTTTTTTCTGTTTGCAGGAATAGTTAAGGGGAAGTTGTTGTGTGTCTGGTCTTCAGTTGCTCAAAGCAGGTGTCCTAACCAATCCCCACAACACTTCCTCCTTTCATAACACCAACATGTCAACGCTTTCACTTTACAAGGTCCTAACACGCCCTGCTGCTTTTGTGGAATATTCAGTTTAGCTGACAACTTCTGACACTTTAAAACTTGGATTCACAACAGGCTTTTTGTATAAAACAAATGATTTTATCTGTAAAGCTGCATCTTGTGATTAATTATAATGACAGCAGCAGGATTGCCCAACGCAAGTGCACTTGTGATTGTTTCCCATATTCTTCTTACTCAGCATTTCAAAGACCGATAGCATCAGGACTTCCCACATGCCTCTTAAGGTCAGCACACAAATACTGCCGAGTGGGATCAAAGTCTAACCTCTGAGTGGGCTCACTTCTAAAACTGTTTTTCCCTCAGTCATGCCTCGGTCTGGGTTTTTTGAGCTGTCAGACTGTTGTGTTAAGAAAGGTGATTCAGCAGTGAGACAGTTAGGGCTTTATTGATTCTATCCTAAAGGAAAACGGCCAGCAGAGTCATGAAAAATGCCACATGCACACGCAGCTGAGAAAAACATTGAATTAAAGTCAACAAATTCCACTTTCATGTCATAAAAACACACAGGGGGCTTTCCCTTGTTGCGTGTTAGCTTTCTGATTTTTTGTAACACCGGACTTTCTCCTCAGAAAGTGAACGTCCCTCCACTGAGTCGCACTTTTAACAGAAAACAGAACCAGTAGGTTCTTAATGACGCTGTTGTTTTTGTAAGAGATTTGAACATACAGGCCAGTGTTGACCTTTTCACAGCTTATGCTATGAATTAACTTTTTCCACCAGCATTTTTTATTGGCTGAGAGTTTGACCTAAACCAGTCACAAGTGTTTACAGGGGCTTATCGTGACCTTTTTAACCCACTTTCATCTTATTGAGCTTTGAACTCGTCTGGTTTAAAAGCTTTACATCAAAAAGATACATAACCGGTGGGTTTGGGAAGCTTTCAAGTGGCATTTTCACTTAGTTGCACAATCAAAATCCTGCTTGCATAAAACTGCATCGTAATAGCAGCTCTATTGTATTTAGGCCCACAGATGGATGATGAGACACAGGGCCTCTGGGCACATAGTCTGATCCTCCAACTGAACAATAAAGACATAAAATAGCACGAATGAATGAAATATGAAGACACTGGAAATGTTTCAGGTCTCTGTTAGTCATCTGTTTGTCCCTGCGGTCATTTTGCAACCTATCTGAGCTAAAGTTACATCTTTCTTAATGAAATTTGTTTCATTTGTTTATTTTATTTTCACATTTCATTGGTTCTTTTAATGTTTTGTGTAACACTTCTGTATATCTATATTTTAAAAATTAAAAAGCAACTCATTCTGAATTCGCCAGAGACGTCCGGTCACGTGACCTCTTCTTGACCATACATACGTCTCTTGATGTTAAAACGGTTACTTCAAAGACAAGCTCCTGGTCAGGAAACCTCAAAACTCCTTGGGCCCCACGATGGTCCCTCCCTACAACTCAAGTTAAAACATCTCTTCACAGGCCCTTCAGTGACAAAGTCCCAGACATGAGCGAATAAAGTCCGGAGCTGCAGTAAAAAGCGACCGTCGGCTGTGAACCGATGTTTCGTAAAGTCACGGTGATTCAGCAAGAAACTGCTCAGCTCCGCCAAGAATGACAGCGACTACAAACCCACGAGAACAAGCTGCAGCGATGACTTCCTTACCTAAATACACCCGATTAAACTAGTTTTCCTAAAACCACCACGCTTCTTTGGAGTAAGACACTGTTAAGTCACATTATGAAAGTAGAAAGCAACAAGTGAACGCAGCACGGCCAAACCCACACGCGACTGTTTACTCTTTTATCTCTCCGCTAATTAATGTTTTAATTAACCACCAGGTCACAAACGAACCCCAGAAATGTTTTCCACGCACTATATTCACATGTACAATCCACACCTTTTATTTTACACGGAGGAGGAGCTGGCTAGTTGCTGCTGTAGTAAACACAACACTTATATTTCAAAACCGAAAACATTTCAACACGATTCAAATGAGTAAAAAGGGCTTGTGGGTGTCATACGGCAGAGCCACATGAAGTAAAGCGAACTTATTAACTTAAATATGTTAGTAATGTTAGCCGTTAGCATCTAGCATCAACGGTTAAACGAGCTAAAGGGGATTAAAGCGAACAGCTGCCTGCTCTCTTGTCCTTGGCTGGCGAGTCGCCCAGCGGATGCCATTCCTCCAATGATCGGCCATTACCGCTGAGTAACATCGTCAAGTGTCAATATATCATATAAATTACAAAAAATATTGAGAATTTACCTGTTGTTTCGACGCAACCGTGGCGACAAAATGTCAGTCCGCCTTTTCCCGGAATTACTGTCGCTCTCTGAGGTTGGATTCTTTCATTCATAAAAAACACAATGACGTCAGGTCTAAAGAATGGGGGCGGGGCCATTACCCGCCCCACTCCTCCCCCCCGGCGTACTCTGGGAGGATGTAAACAAGGAATCCCTGCGTCCCAGAACTTTTCCATAACCGCCCCCTGTGTTCCCAGCAGCGGGAACAACAGATCTGGATTAAATTAGAGACAAAAACACGAGGAAAGGCTTTAAAGCTCCTTCTTACTGAGAACCACATGATGAGAAACACTCGTTTAAATGCAGAAAACAAACACAAATGAAGGAAGTTTATACATTTGTCACCTGTAAATGGTGTTTCAGGCTTTTGAAGGTATTTTTTAATCACATACAAATTCATTTAATATAAAATTAAACTTATAGCCAGTGATTTTAAGGTTTTTCTGTTCCTGCTTGTTTGTGGTCAGGGTCATGGGGAGCCTGTGTTACACCTGGACAAGATGCAGGTCCATCACAGGACAAAAGACACCCACGACTAGAGACAGTTTAGAGTTCAAATTCAATTCAAACATCATGAAACTCTGAAGGTAAATGAGATCAGTGGTCCAGTGGTCAGTGTTTCTTCAGAGAGTCATGAGAGGGTTCTAGCTGTGGACAGGAAGGATCTCCTATAGTCTCTGTTGGATCTGAAGAAGCTTCTGACTGAAGACACTTTGATGTTGAGTTGAAGATGATGATGAGGGGATGTTCTTTATCCAACTGTGGACAATCAACTTAAGAGGCTCCAGATCAGTCCCCAGAACAGAACCAGCCTTCTTTATCAGTTTGTTCAGCCACTTTACGTCACCTGCTCTGATGCTCCTCTCCCAACAGGTGACTGCAGATGTTTACATTTGTCAGCATGACTGATGGAAGAAGGTTAAAACTTCCTCTTTCTCTTTCTTCACTTTGCTCCTGCACTGCAGCCACATCTTTTTTACCTAATCAAGGATTTTGGGTTTCAGTTTTATTGTTTGAGGCCTAGAAATGTCCATTAGCTGCTCCTTCTTGTAAACAAGTCTCTCACTGCTATGATTAGACATCATCCTTCAATCTTTACAGCATCCAATATTTACAAAAGAAAAGGCAAGAAAGTCTTAATAAGGTAAAAACTGCTCGTAGAATCCCAGAGTTACTCCAACAAGCTGCCACCATGTGTGGCGCTGTTATAGAATGAGTTACCAATTAACCTCATGCAAGTCTGTGGAAGGAAGCTGGAGAAAATCCACACATGTACATGGAGAACATGCAAACTCCATGCAGAAATGACCTGGCTGGTTTTGAACTCATACAACAGTGCAGCCAACTGCATCACTTTAATGTGTCTTAAAAGGTAAACAAAAAAAGCTTCACCTAAATTTTATTCTCAATTCTCCCTTCATTTGACCATTTAATAAACAAACATGGGATGCGTTATTCTGATTTTAAGCAACTGACAAACACACAGAAAACTGGAACAATCATTTAATTACTCTGAAGAGGCCGATTGGATTAGATTAAAATTAATGGAGGGAAATTTGAGATAGTTTAAAAAAACAGACATAATTTAATCTTGAACGTATGGATCCCATGGCAATACAATTATTATATTCATATTTTTAATGACAACCAAGGAGGTTATAAATAGTTTCATCGCGTTTTGGTAAAATGTTATGTTTGCTGGCTTTCAGCGTCCCCTGTCAGATCTCCGGACCTGCTATTACACATCCCTAACGGCAGGTGGCGCATGTTATTTTACACCACCTTCCATTTAACCCCTGCACTGCTTCCGTCACGCGACCCTGGCGAGACTCACGTTTTTCCGCCTGTGACCTCAGACTATCTGTAGACCGATGCGTGCCTGTTAAGTTTAATTTTAGCTTTAGTTTAATGAAATACAAATAATTAGTAACACACTGGACTACGCTGGTGTTTGCTTTTTCTTAGCATTTTGCGTTCAGGTAAGCTAACCGGGCAGAGAGGACAAGACATGGCCGCAGTCGATGAGCTTTCCCCCGCGTCGGGCCCGGTGTCGACTCGCCCCCCAGAGGACGAAATAGATGACGACGAAGATGAAGATGTAAGTACCAAGGCATTATATTGTTTATTTGTTAATATTAAGCCTCCTTTCTTCTTTAAAGGTTTCTATTAGCTACACGATGTGGCCACACTGAAGCTAATCGGTTAGCTACCTCGAGCTGTGTAACAGGGATCCAAAAGTTCTGCATAGTAAAACCATCAAATCTGCTTTACATTAAAAAATTGGCTTTTTAAAGTACAAAGTTCTGCTTTAACTTGATGGTAATAGTATATGATAAAGGTTGGCTTTCTTATATATCTTTTTAATCAGGTTAAAAACTAAAAAATAAAGTTGTGTTTCAATAAACAGTAAAATAAACAATAATGAGAACAAGTTCAGAGTTCAAGTTGGATTTTTTTACTATAGAAAATACATATGAAGGTCTGACTGTTAACTTTAATCTATATTTTTTTCACTTGGAGCTTCTGTCACATTTACAAAGTGTTTGTGCAAGCTGAAGCTTCTCTCGGTTTTACATCCACATATGAAATAGTTTTGAAATTCGGGGCTACAGGAGGGTAATTTCTTTGTTCTCATTCCTCATGTAGCAAACTCATGATGCAGGTTGTTTGTCCTCATAAAGAGGATTTGAGATGTTGATATTGCTCGATCATGTGACCTTTTGCAGTGTTACATTGTTCCCTTGTTTAGTGTGAAAAACCCTGCATTCCCTGTATGTGACCAGAGCAGGAAGAAGATCACCATCACCATGTTGGGAGAATTTCTGCAGTTCTGGTTAAAATGTGTCATGGAACGCTGTAATATTATATCTACTGGCCACAAATATGTGAATTTTGTTGATAAAAATTGATTTTCTGTATTTTATAACACAAAAAGGTCTGATTTTTATTTTTTTACTTTTAGATCCCTGGTGTGTTTCTATTGTAACTTACTGTTTTGGCTTGTGCTAATCATAATTCTCTCTATTTTCTTTTTCTTCAGCTGGATGAAACCCTGATGGAGAGATTATGGGGACTAACAGAGATGTTTCCTGACTCAGTGCGCTCAGTTGCCGATGTTTCGACACAATGCTCTGTCTCATTGCTTAAGAAGTTTTACAGGTGAGTTTTCTTTATGCATATATGACCAGAGTAGCTTTTAAATCATCTAGTTTTACTCTAACATGTTTTAAAATGCACTCCTTCTGCAGTCAGCTTCATGTTGCCCATGTAGAATCTAGTGTAGATATTTAGATTTAATAATGTGTTGTTGGTTTTGTTCCAGCTTTTCCCGCTCTGCGCTCTGGGTTGGCACAACCTCCTTCATGATCCTGGTTCTGCCTGTAGTGTTTGAGACAGAGAGGCTACAGCTGGAGCAGCAGCAGATACAACAGCAGAGACAAGTGGGATTTTATTCACAGTGTTGAACATCTCAACACTTTATTCAATTATTAACTTTTTTCTTCTGTTTTAGATTCTGTTAGGGCCAAACACTGCAGTGTCTGGTGGGATGCCAGGCATGATGCCTCCTGCACCTGGCAAGATGTGAAGAGCACGAGTGGATCATCCCATCCGAGCCTTAGATCTGCTGCCAGCGATGCAACTGGGCCACTCGCGAGGAGAGGCAGAGAGACCGCAGAGATGAGCAAATAAATGCAGATTTTTGTTTTATTTTATGTTAGTTTTTTCTAAAACAAAGAGAAAAGCTGTGTACCAACAACTCTCTCCTGTGTGTTAATTTAAATCAGATGTCTGAAAATTCACTGTCCCTTACTCCCAACATCACACAGAGACTTGATTTAATGGAGCACTGCTTTTACATTTTTTTTTATAAATATTTTAGTATAAATATTGTGTTTGTTTGTGGGATATCAGGTGCAGGGGGATACGTAAGGATGTCTTAGTGTCTGGATTCTTATGATTGTGTCCTGATTTTTGGAAGATCTGATCATCGACTTGCTGGTTGCACTAATAGGAGGAAAAAAGTTGTTGAATAGAAATGAGAGATCTTAAGGACTGTGAGTGAAGCTTGTTGACCGTAACTTCTTAAAAAATACCAATAAACTGCACTCTTCTGTGTTATTTGTTACAACTCACTATTTTTTTAATTTGTGAATGTCAAGTTATTGGACCTCTGGTTTTAAACTTGTCATCACTGTGTTTTCAGTTTTCTGTATCAGTTTGCGTTCTGTCACTCAGACCCACGTCACTGCTTCTTGTCTAAAATAATTAGAGAAATAAAAACATGTAACAAAGTTTCATTTACCTCAAGCATGATCAGATAAACACTATACATACATATACATAACCTAAAATCCAGTTTAACCTTTCTAGGTGACCTTTTCTAGACTTTTGAATCCTGATGTCTAACTGTTCAGTGTTTCAGTACGTTTTACATAACTTGTTTTCTAATGAGAAGATTATTGGCAGAATTCACAATTAATCCATGAATCGACCAATAAACTTCCTGTTTGAATCAGCGTTGTTGTTTAAACAGCCTCGTCATGTTGTTCACATCATGTGACCAACCTACCAGCTGATCAACACCACGGCATCAAGAGGCTACAAACAGGAAGTTTTGAGTTGAAAGTGGATACTGAGCTCAGTGTCACAGGGTGTCTTCAGCACAGAGACTGGAAGAGTCACAGAAAGACATAGAAGTGGACATCATTTGTCCACGTCCCACGCCAATTAAATCCAGGAAAAAGGAAATGAGAGGCACCAATTGTCATGTCAGACCATCAGTGTGGTCTGCATGTTAGATGACCTGGAAGGGTACCTGAACACACCATCAGGTACAGGCGTCCTCGTATTGCATGGATCCAGGGAACATTTACACTGGACGAGGGACCAGAGGCTCTCAGTCATGTTCTCTGATGAAAGACGATGATTGATGCCAAAGATGTTGGAGACTTCAAGGAGAGCGTTATTGTTCATGTAGAAGGACAATAACTGGATTAGTGATGTTATTTAGATTTGTGTTTTTATGTTTTCCATAAATTTTCCACAAACCCAAACTTTTTATGAGGAGTGAACCTGCAGTTGAACATGTAGTATAATACAATAGTACAACACAATTAAAGTAACAAGAACATCAGAGCCCTAATTAAGATGTGTTAAAATCACCTATAGCAACCTGAGAAGACATTTAAGGATGAAAATAACTGTTTTTTGTCATGTAAATTATTTTACATAAAGCAATAGTTAAAATGCAGTGAATTCCTGTGATTAAATGATGTACGAGTACAACTTGGAACATATAAAGTATGTATATACAGTCTGATCTGGTGTACTTGAACTCGGGCTCTCATGCTGCATTCGCTTACGCATTTCCAGTGTGAGATATGTGAAAATTTTCCCTGAAGCCAAAACTACCTGTGATTTTGTATTCAAATCCTATAAAATAGCTTTATGGTTAATTATAGTTAATTTAATTTTATTATATTGGTACATGATCAGCAACTTGCTTATAAAATTTAGATTGAAATGTTGTATGTGGCGTTTGCGTTTATGCTGTGAAACCGAAATTTCGGGTTGCACTCAAACATATCTAAAATCAGAAATTCCCGCCACTGATGCGCCAAATACAAAGCTTCTTGATTTACTTAAAATATATATACCGTATATATATATTTGATGCTAGCATACGATTTTTATCACTTTGTGTTTAAAATTATCAAGTGAAAAAGGTATTGTTAAGTGTTGTTTTAAAATTTTGTCTGTGTTTTTGATTTAGCTGATTTGTTTTCTAATTTTAGCTAACTTTGTTGGCAGTTGAACTGAACAGCATTGAAATATTTAAAAACCCGATTCTGTGATGAAAATGAAAGTTTGTGAGGACCAAGTTGTTGAGGATGATACAAGTTTCCAGGACGATGAGGTAATATGTGGTCATTTTATCGCTTTAACTGTTTTAAAAGAAAAAATAAGAAATTTAGCTGTTGATTTAAAGTGTCTCTGATATGCGATTTTTACTACATCATATCAATCAGTATTAAATTCGTACCCAGTAGCTAATTTTCCACATAAACCAGGATTCACAGATTTCCAGTAATAAAGTCTTAGTAATTAAATTCATATTTATGGAGTCTCACAGCAGAATTTTGAGGAAATTGCCTTTTACGGATGTGATGAAAAGCGAGAACTGGAGAGAACAAAGTGATTTACTTTGGTAGAATGTGATGAATCAGATCAAGAATCTGGGGTTTTTGAGTGTTTGTCTCTTTCTCAATGAGAAAACAATTTAGGAGGCGATGAAAAGAGAACCAGTTTTGATGCCCACATCTGAATATATTTGAGCTGAAATCGGTTCCACAGGCTTCAAGTTTTGCTGATCAAACACAGTCAGTCTCAGTGTCATTGCGGATGTAAATGAATGTTACAGATAAACAGTCAAATCAGAGCATAATGAGAGAAAGAGAACAAAAAGAGACTAAAATCCACCAGAAATCTGTCATGGAGTTTCTGATGTTTGATCCTGACATGAACAACATGTTTTTCTCTCTGATTAACTGCGTTTTGAGAGTGAGACATTTATAAAAGAGGATTTCCACGTGGTTCTTTCTGCATGTCGCTGCTATTCGATTGCAGGTCTTGTTGTTGAGAAATTATATTTGATGTTTAACTCGTGTCTCTGCTGAGTGAAAATGACTCGAGCTGCACAGATGAATCTTTCCATGGATCAAACTCCAACCCACTGAGTCAGAACATCTACGTTTGGTCCTCATCAAAGTCTTTTATTTCTGTCTGAGTGATGTCATCATTCTCTGGGTCTGATTTAGGGAAATACATTAATGAAGCAGTGTTGCTACAACCAGCTGATATACAGCGTTTCACCATTTTATCAGATGTTTTTCAATGTCCATGTGAGATGTAAAACAAAGAGCTGCTTCTTGTTTCATCATTTCCTGTTTCAAACTGAGACTGAAGCTCATAAAAACATTCATATTTGTCTTATAAGTGTCAAACACACAAATCTGCACCATGTTTCATTAAACAAAGTTATAATGTTTCAAATTTTTTATTAAGAACTGAGTGAGTCAGAGACCCTTTAAATAGATTTAAACTTAATCTTAGGTTCAAATTTTTTAACAATGAACATAGAAAACTAACAGTCAGGACAGATGCATTTCTTAATACGTGATTGTCTTGGGGGTTAGATTCTTCCCTGATTAGTAAAATGTAATCCTCAGCATTAATCTCACGTACATCTGATTTTCTCCGAATTAAACAGGAGTCTTTTTTCCAAGACATCGACCTCCTACAGAAGCATGGGATTGTGAGTAAATAGCAGATCAAAAACCCAGATTATCACATCAGAAGTCATGTGCATCCTATGTGTGACCGGCTCTTTGTCACTCTTGACCCATGACGTCAGAACGTGGCAGACATCAAAAAGCTGAAATCAGTGGGTATTTGCACTGTGAAGGGAATCCAGATGACTACACGCAAAGCTCTGTGCAACATCAAGGGCCTGTCGGAAGCAAAAGTGGAAAAGATAAAGGAAGCTGCAGGGAAAATTCTGGTTAGACATGGTTTGAGTTTTTCAGCTGCCTGCAGAGTTGAAATATGTTCTAAAGATTTGCTGTTCATAATTTAGATGTTTAATTTCACATTGTAGAATGTTGGTTTCCAGACAGCCTTCGAGTACAGTGCGAAGAGGAAGCAGGTGTTCCACATCACTACTGGAAGCCAGGAGTTTGAGTAAAGCTTTACTCATAAAGCTGATGTTAAGCAGTCTGTCTGGTTTAGATACTTAAACTTGACTATTTATTTTCTCTGTAACTGCACAGCAAACTGCTGGGAGGAGGAATAGAAAGCATGGCTATTACAGAGGCCTTTGGAGGTGAGGAGTCATCCATGTGTATTGTCTTCTTGTGTATAATGTCACACAAATACTATATAATCCCTTCATCATTTTTCTCTTAGAGTTCCGTACAGGGAAAACCCAGCTGTCTCACACACTTTGTGGTCAGTAAGATCCTTTTTAAGACTTTTACATTTGAGAATAAAGTAAAGATAAATTAGATTTTGTCCTGATTTGTTCAGTCACTGCACAGCTGCCAGGTGAGGATGGATACTCTGGTGGAAAAATCATCTTCATTGACACGGAGAACACCTTGTATCCTTACACCATCTGCAGATTGGCTGAAATTCTAAATCCATAAATTTAAAGATTAAATTTAAAGTAAATACAAAGTGGTTTCAGGTGTTAAATAGCTTTTTCCTCCTTGTTATCCTGAACTTGTCTGATTCCAGTCGCCCAGACAGACTGAGAGACATTGCTGACAGATTTAATGTGGATCACGATGCTGTGCTGGATAACGTGCTTTACGCTCGCGCCTACACCAGTGAGAACAGACATAAAACCAGTTAATATTTGTGGTGCGTCAAGACAATTCAGTTATCAGGTGTGTGCTTTTTCTACAGGTGAACACCAGATGGAGCTGTTGGACTTTGTAGCAGCAAAGTTCCATGAAGAAGGAGGAGTGTTCAAACTGTTGGTGAGCAGCACCATCTCTGAAAAACATCAAATATGTTGCTTTTTTAAATTTAATCAGTGTAACTGACTCTCTTCTTATTTATCATGAGATCATCGACTCCATCATGGCTCTGTTCAGAGTCGATTTCTCTGGTCGAGGCGAGTTGGCTGAGCGGCAGCAGAAACTGGCCCAGATGCTTTCGAGGCTGCAGAAGATTTCTGAAGGTGTGATGCGTTCAGAGAAAACTGAGTATGAGAAAAATTGAACTGTTTTAGGAGGAAATTGACACGTCTCTGTGATAAGTTGAACTCAAAAGGCACCAGAAAAGACAGCAGGTGAAAATTGTTTATTGGGCGGGATGAAAATGGCAAGCTGAGGTTTAAACAGGTTATTCTCAGGTGTAAGAGACAGAACTGTGGTGGATGAGCGGTTTGATTCAGGTCTGGGGTTCATAAATAACAGCGTAGTAGTCTAATTTGTTAGGTTGCAGGTTAGCATGCAACTAACTGGTGCAGGTGAAAAAAATGTCCCTGATCTTCAGTCTGCATACATGTCAGAAGATTACTGACTCCAAAAGTTTATCAGTTTTACTAAGAGTTTGTGTAAAATCCCTGGATGTGAGATTATCTGATTATTTATTCAGTAAATGCAGAACGACTCGGTCATGCTGATAATGTAATTTCACTCTCTAACTTCTGTGTTTCTTAAGAGTACAATGTGGCCGTGTTTGTCACCAACCAGATGACAGCTGATCCTGGAGCAGGAATGACGTAAGAGATTCCAAACACCTGCCGTCTGAATAACTCAGACCAATATTTGTAATTCTTTTTTTATTTATTTTTATTTTAGATTTCAAGCTGATCCCAAGAAGCCTATTGGAGGGCACATCCTGGCCCACGCCTCCACCACCCGGATCAGCTTGAGGAAGGGGCGTGGCGAGATGAGGATTGCTAAGATTTTCGACAGGTATAACAAGCTGTTTAGTCATTTGATTTTTTTTTTTTTTTTTGTAATTTCAGACAAGTTTAAGCAAATTTGTTAAAATTTCCATCAATATGCTGAGTAATAAAATAAACAAGATGTTAAACTGACTCTTATCTGTTCATACAATTTGTGAGTTTTTGGTGACTTTAATGCTTTTTTCCCCTAGTCCTGACATGCCTGAGAATGAGGCTACCTTTGCGATCTCCGGTGGAGGAGTTACTGATGCCAAAGAGTGAAGACAGTTGTTATTAACTTTGTTCTCATATTTATTACAATTAAATTTTCTATATTTATTTGTAACTTTATGAAACACTTCAGAGATATTCACACAACTGTTATTTTTGTGTTCCAAATGTATTAGAATGAATAAAAGCAATAAAAATGGACAAAAGAATGAATTTATTTGATGATAGTGGTGGATTTGTGTAACAGCAGAATAAACAGTCGTTGACAGCGAGCAGTTGTCCGCTGCTGCCCCCTTGTGGCGGGACGTGGAACCGCTGCGCGCCGCTCCTCGTCGTCCATATGCTCATCACAGCCAGGCTGTAAGAAGCTATGGGAACTTCACCAAACGTGCTGCTAAGAGTCTGAAACACACCAGCAACTTGAGTCCTAACGGAACCACGAAAACAATCCGGGTTGTGGTGTAAAGCTTTTATACTCTAGAAGAAACAGTCATGGACCCGACTGACTCAGCCCCGGATTCGTGGGAGCAGGAGGAAGATGCGGAGGCCACGGCTCACGCGGCGGAGCTCCCAACCGCCTTCGCTGCCCTCAATGTAAACGCCAAGCCGTTTGTCCCCAACATTAACGCCCCGGTGTTCGTTCCAAGTTTCCTTCAAGCCAGCACAGCAGAAATTCCGCCCTCAGATGGTAAATTATTCTCAACTTAGCTTAAGTTGCTAGCTTGCTTGCTAATCCGGCTAAGTTAGCTTGCTGTGTGTAACTCGCTCGATCCGGCCTCACTGATCACGTTTCTGTTCAACAAGTTGCCTGTCAGTCTTGTGTTCTAATAGCGTAACAATTGGTTAATGACACAGGTCATTTCTAACAACTACAGCACGTGGTCGCTCTTTTAATTCTTCCAAATATTTCTGAAAAGTTTGACATGCTTTGTTTTCTGCCCTGTAAGGCACCGCTGACCCAGCTGCTAACATGGAGGTGGCAGACACAGTCGGTATGCACTCCTGACACTGCATGCTTTGCTTTATTACGTTGCAAATCTGCCCTTTAGGCAGCTTTTTATCAGAGCGCAGACGTAGAGAAGAGTTCATTTACCTCCAGACAGATTCTAGATCCAGTTCAGTTTAGTAAAATCACTCCATGTTTGGGATTTTTGGCTCTGGTTAAACCATGTGCATTGGGTCTATCTAGAAAATGATGCAACCTCACTTTAACTTGGCCCTGCCCAAAATAGACGTGCCATTGACACTTCCTGTGACTGGTACTGCATGTTGGAGGTTTAATGTCCTGACTCTGAATTCTGTGTGTCTCAGCTCAAGTTACATTAAAGTGATTTGGTTTTTTAATGAAGAGGTTGCAGAAACCACTGACATGCTGTTTCAGTTTAGAGACTTCTCAGAACTTATTTAAAGATGAGGTGTAGTTACAGCTTTCTGAGTTCCAGTTTACAAAGTTTGAGAATGAAGGGTCGTTGTTTGTGACTGCTGGACTGCGTAATTTCATGGTTTCAGAAAATAGGAGGCCTGTTTGTCCATTTTTTATGAGCAGATGCTTCTTCCATCACAAACTTGCTAAATTTCACTGACTGTGTTTTTAAGAAGTACATGGAAGTCGAAGATCTTTCTAGATTATCTGAGGTTTATTTTTGAGATGCAGCAAGACTCAGGAGTGTAACGAATCCCGTGTGGTTTCAGCTCCAGTGGAGAACGGGAACATCGAGGCGGACATGACCACAGAGGAGGAGACGTGGGAGCAGAAAGAGGAGCCCGGGGGAGGCGAGGGAGGTGGAGGAGGGCTGGAGGACCAGAGGGAGATGGGAGAAGGAGTCTGCAAGGAGGCAGGTGCCATGGGGAAAGAGGATGAAGAGATGATGGAGGAGGAAGAGGAGGAGATACTTGTACCTAAAGTGGCTCCTCCGCCTCCTGATGCACCCAAGAAGGAACACGTGAACGTGGTCTTTATTGGTCACGTAGGTGTGTGTTGTTCATACTAGTTATTTTTCAGGAAAATCTCCCAAACTGTAACCATCTGACACTGTTTTGGCATTTTTACCATCAGATGCTGGTAAATCGACTATCGGAGGGCAGATCATGTGAGTAATCGCTTACATCAAAGACAAATTGGTGACGCTGTGTCTGTTAGCTGCATTACATCATCAGAAAGTGAGTTTCATCTGGAGCTTCGGTAAAGTTTTTGTGTTTGTCAGGTATCTAACTGGAATGGTGGACAAGCGAACGCTGGAAAAATATGAACGAGAAGCAAAGGAGAAGAACAGAGAGACTTGGTGAGAAAACCCTTCAGCAGACTTGTTTGCTATGAGGCTTTTACCAGATCTGCAGGTTTATTTGTCTAAAGAAAGAAAATCTCTGGGTGAACCTGATATCTGCAGGTATTTATCGTGGGCTCTGGACACAAATCAGGAGGAGAGAGACAAGGGGAAGACGGTTGAGGTTGGAAGAGCGTACTTTGAGACTGAGAAGAAACATTTTACCATCCTGGACGCTCCCGGTCACAAGAGCTTCGTTCCCAACATGATCGGCGGGGCGTCACAAGCGGACCTCGCAGTCCTGGTGAGGCAGATCAGTATTCACATGATAAACTTTCACTAACCCTCAAAACAAAGAAGGAAGTTCTTCTGATGTTTTCTAATTTTCCTAATTGACAGTAAAGTGTTTGTGTTGTGAATCAGGTCATTTCGGCGAGAAAGGGGGAGTTTGAAACCGGATTCGAGAAGGGTGGACAGACGCGGGAACACGCCATGTTGGCTAAAACTGCTGGAGTTAAACATCTCATCGTCCTGATCAACAAGATGGACGACCCCACTGTGAACTGGAGCCTAGAAAGGTGAAATAAAAAATGGTTTAAATCAAGCTTAAAGGAATTTAAGGCAGCTTTACAAAATCTGACTCAGTGCTGCCGCGACAGGTGCTGTGGCTAACTGCAGCCACCAGCCAAGCCGGCACGGGAGCGCGCACAGACACTTTACAGACTGTTCGTCTTCACAGCACTGCACCGGGGAGGCTAACATACTTCCCGTCAGGTCTCTCCACTCTGTTATTTGATTTGATCTCATCATTTTCATACTGTATCAGGCTCTAAACACGACCTATAATGTTTTCTCACCTGGTCACAAGGAAATGAGCCATGTCAGCATCCGTTTTCACTCCCAAATGCAGCTGAAGTTCCCTCCATGAACTGAACGCATATCCAATATTTATGCGGGTGCCTGCCTGGCTTCGGTCATATTTTTTTTTAGACTCACGAGATGCCGCTGATAAAGTCTTTTTTTTCTTCGTGGTGCCACTTTTTTGGGGGGTGAGAGTGGATGCAGGTCGTTTGCTGGCTGCAGAAACATCCATAAGTATACCTTCAGTGTTTGAATCCAAGTCCACGGCGGCCATGTACTTCCTGTTCAAGAGCTGTTGGCAACGCGCATGCAGCGTCAATTTACGTCACATCCCTACAACTGCGCGGGAAATTTGGACGTCGAACTGCAGCGCAATATGTAGCACACAGCGTTTCCAAGGCAACAGACATATATGCGGATGGCCTCGTTATTTTGGGTTTTTAATGCTTCATGACCCATTAGCATTGAATAAACTGGAAATGCATGTGTAGTTTTTCACAAATCTTGCCTTATGTCCCTTTAAATGTTTATTCAGAAAAAAAAAACATTAAAGATGTTATTTTAACTGCAGGTATGAAGAGTGCAAAGAGAAGCTGGTGCCATTTCTGAAGAAGGTGGGCTTCAATCCGAAGAAAGACATCCATTTCATGCCTTGCTCTGGACTCACAGGTGCCAACCTCAAAGACCCCGTACCTGAATGCCCCTGGTACACGTAAGTCATGATGAGTTACACTAATATCACACAGGTCTTTATCTGACTAGATGTTTAAATGATTCGTTTGAAGTGATGACTCATTATAAATTAGGAATCGATTCACGTCTGAATTCTTTTTTTATCAAAAGTTTAAAGTTTTGTTATTTAACTCATTCAGTGCCGGAGATATTTAGCATTTTCACGGATTTTTGAAGACCCACAGAATATTTTCTCCTATGACTATGTGAATTCTGAAACCATCAGCACAAAAATTGAGTCTTTCTTCTTTCAAAAGCAAAAAAACAAAAAATTCTACCTCTTTCTGTTTTTTAGTAATCTGCAGTACAAAAGAGGAACTTTTATGAAAATCTACAAGAGGTTTTTCAAGCAGATCAGTGACTTTAATGTAAATATTTCATGTTTCAATGATTCATGCAACATCTGAACTATGTTTTACTACAATGAAAGTGAAAAAACAACAGTAAAAAAGTACTTTTTATGTCTAAAAGAGTCATTTAGTTGCATTTGAGCCCCTAATAATCCAGAACAAAACCAGAAGTTGTGTTTTAGGATTTATAAAACAAACATTTAGTGTTCAGTGATTATTTGTTTTCTTTTTCAGGGGTTTGCCATTTATTTCTCACCTGGATAGTTTGCCAAACTTCAACAGATCCAGTGACGGACCTGTCAGACTTCCTATCGTGGATAAATACAAGGTGAGCAGCAGAAGGTCTTTGTTTCTTCTTCTGTTGTGGGAGAAGAACATAAATCTGTGGTAACTTGGTGCACACGGAGGAGTGGGTGTGAAGTTTCTCCCTGGTTTTGCTCACTTGGCTCGAACTGTCTTTACTTTGTCATCTTCCTTCCTGGGAGATTTTCCAAAAAACACAAACAGACACTCTGGCGCTGCAGGCCTCCGCACGCCATAATTCTACTTTGAGGTAATTCAGCTTCTTGGCACTCACGATCTCTGCGGCGCAGATAGATTCTACTCGTCTGCAGCTCTTTCAATTTTTATTTCATTCTTGTCTTTGTGTTGCTTAAAGATTCTTTTTCGTTAAATCTGATGTAGCAGCTGTAAGTGGCTCAGACTGGTTAACTGGGAGACATCAGTTGGATTCATCAGATGAAATCATGTTTGAATTCATATTGAAGCTGAAATTGGAAATGTGTAGTTTGAAGTTGGTTTGTTTTGCTGAACACATGAACGCTGGAGGGTTGAATGTGGCATGTGGAGTCCCACTGGTTTGCAGGCGCCACAAGAATTCATCCAAAAAAATCTTGTTTCTGGTTGAAGTCTGGACTCTGTGATGCAAGTCAAGTTCCCTCCTGTTTTTATGGACCAGTCGCGTAGGAGCAATAAGGGAACCTCTAAAAGGTTCCCACCAAACTGGGAGCCCAAAACGATCCAAAATGTTCCCTCACCTTCAGAAGTGAAGAAAGCGGCAGAGAAGAAGAAGAAGACGACGACTGACAGCTACTCAGATTATTTTTAGCCATTTAAAACAAGATATTTATATTCCTGAGAACAACACTAAACTTTCAGCATATTACGTGCCTGTTGTTGTTTTATCAGCTGATCAGTGACTGTGTTATCGCGTCACGTCTCTGATGTCTTTTCTCTGTGTGTTTGCAGGACATGGGGACGGTCATCCTCGGGAAGCTGGAGTCTGGGTCCATCAGTAAAGCCCAGCAGCTGGTCATGATGCCAAACAGGGTGAGCGTCCCTCTGTTTGTCTTTGCTCCGCCTCTCAGAGGGCAAACACAAAGACCTCATGAAATAAGTTGAAATCTGCAGGTCACATGATCAACGCTGCTGCACGTGCCACTGCAAACGTTCAGTTTCAGTTCCACAGCAAGACGCATATCCTGTTTCTGTACAGAGTCTCCATTTACTAAACTCACATTTAATGTGTGTTGCAGCACACAGTAGAAGTATTGAGTCTGCTCAGTGATGATGTGGAGACGGACGACGCAGCACCAGGAGAGAACCTGAAGCTCAGGTTGAAGGGAATAGAAGAAGAAGAGATCCTTCCTGGTTTCATCCTCTGTAGTCCTGATAATCTCTGTCACTCTGGTCGCACCTTTGATGCGCAGGTAAGAACCAGCTGCTCTCAAGTCATGCTCGTCTCAGAGTGTCGCTTCCTCTCAGGAAACAAAACTAAACACAGGTTGCCATAGAAACAGCAGCAAATGACGGAGTCTGTCCAAGCTGGATGGTTTTTGATTCAAGCTGTTTTTGTTTTCAGGCCAAATATTGATGCAGAATCTCTTTAAAAAGTTCAGAGTTTGTCTGAATGTGATGTTTACGGTTCAGCTGGAAGATGAAGATAAACCCCGACATGTTTTACTCACATGACACTGACAAGCTGGGAGTGTTGGAGCTTGAATGACTGAAAATCTCAAAGTGATTTTTTGGGAAATTTCCAAAATGAAAAAAGCAAAAAATCCAAAAAAAGCCATTTTATACAAATTTCATGACTTTGTGGTTATTTCTTAAGTATTAACCAGAAATATGAAACATTTTATATCTAAAAAACGTCAGGAAACAGGTTAAAATTTGGGTGGTTCCGGCTCCTTCTCTCAGGCCTCGAGCAGCAGCTCGTTCATATTCATTATGCTAATTTGCTGGACTCTGATTGGGTAACAAACTAGCCTATGAGAGCAAGGTATACTGTTTCCTGCCCCGCTGCGCATAACGTCAGACGTAGTCTCTTCCTGTTTGCTACGTCTTATGCTAACAGCTTTTAGCCAGCAGCATGCTAGGTGTGGTTTCAACTGTAGGAGCTGATGAATACTAACAAACAAAGGAGTTGTGATGAAACAGATAAAGGCCGTTCGGACTCAGGAGAACTCAGGTGTTATCACCACTTGCGTAGTTTGAGAGATTAAAACTGAAAGAGAAGTTGTTGACCTGTTTTCACCCACTATGAAGGTAAGAACACCTGTGGAGCTAAAATATTCAACAGAAACCTCAGAAAAAACAGTTTTTAATGGAATGGCTTCTTTAAAAACCCTTGTGAAATGATCTTTTTTCCTTCAGGCCTCGTTTAAACACAAAACAAGTCGCACTGTCAGATTATACAAAGAGAAGACGTCTTCGGTTGTTCTGCTGTTGTAATATCACGTTTACAAGCGCTGCCATTTTGTTTATGTTCTACAAAGATGGCTGAAAGTCTGAATTTTAGGCATCAGACGTCTAATCACAACCAAGCAAATAAAAAAAAAAACTAATATTTGCGCATATTGATACAAAATTAGAACAAGGTCGACATCAGTAAGAAATTAAGAGGTTTGCTTGTTTTGAGGGGCGGGACTTAAACTTCACCTGCAGCCAGCCATTATGGGGCGCTTGTTTGTTGGGGACTTTGGGCTGCATGTAGACGATTGCTTTGCATCATGAGCTCAAAAAGCATAAATTACATGAAACCAATCTGTAAAATGAATGAATGTGTTTTTTCTTTCTCTGATTTGTTTCAGATCGTCATCATTGAGCACAAATCAATCATCTGTCCCGGCTACAACGCAGTTCTTCACATCCACACCTGCATTGAAGAAGTGCAAATCACAGTAAGTAGAAACTCTCTGCAGATGTACAACCAACAGAAACAACTTCTTTATTTACTGCCAGTAAGATACAAGAACATGATTAAAAACTGTTTCTCTTTATGATGTTTTCCTGCGTTGCAGCTGGAGTTCATGTTTTTTTTTTCTCCACACTCTGTATGTTTATATTTTACCCAAATAGACTTTATTTAAACTCATGAAATTCTGCTTTCAGGCATTAATCTGTCTGGTTGACAAGAAGACGGGAGAGAAAAGCAAAACGCGACCTCGCTTTGTGAAACAGGACCAGGTGTGCATCGCCAGACTCCGGGCAGCAGGAGTCATCTGCTTAGAGACCTTCAAAGACTTCCCTCAGATGGGACGATTCACGCTGCGAGACGAAGGTGAGGACACCAAGATGGTCCAGAACCAGTCCTATGAAGCAGGACGGGTTCAACATCCCTGTCTTTATCACTCTGATCTACTAAAATACACAATTATTATTTGTTTCAAACACACTTCTGTCTTAGTTTTAAAATAAATAAACAAATTTGTGGTTTTTAAGTAATAAATCTCAAACTTAACAGTTTAAACTCTAATTTAGTTTTTTTCTCTGTGGCTTCAGCATCACTGATCTGGATCTGATTCAGATTTAGATCATTTTACTTCCTGTTCCTTTCCTGTCCTGAATACTTCAACTGTCTGAGCCTCATGATGTCCTTCCTGATGTCAGTTTCTGCTTTAAAATGATGGTCCACGTGTGGGCGGGGTTAATTTGTGATGCGTATTAGGTTTCTTACCACATCGCTGCTCAAAGCCTCCTCAGGTTGAACACAGTCAGTGCTGACAGGCGAGCATGTAATCTGGCTGCTCGCTCAGTTTGGAATCTTCAGAATAAAACTACGGGATTACAGCAGTTTTATTTAATAGATTGTATCGGTTTTGTTTTGGCAGGTGTTGTGCTGGAAAATGCACCCCTGCCTGGAAAAAGGCTCTTCTTGAGATAGTTTACTGATATCTGCCACCATCTTTACACAAACGCTGTGTTCAGTTATACAGACGAGCAGTTCAGACCTAAAACTGCTGACAGGTCAATACGTTCATGAGTTATATAAATTAAATATTGTTGATTGATCAGATTTACCTGCCACTTAGTAAAAGAATTTAGCAAGTTGCAGGTACTAATGAGACGATTGTTGAGCGATCCAGATTGAAGGCTGTCTGAATCGCATCATGCTGCGTCACGATCGTTCATTTCTGTCTCTCCTTTAATTCTAAAGTTAAATACTCAGAGTCGAACCTAGAATCGTTTTTTAAAACGTATTTCTCTAAAAGTAGCTGCAGTGTGAAAGAGCAACATTCAGTCTCTAAATACTTTTTACTGGATGAGTTAAGGTGCGTTCACACCGGCCACTTTGTAAACGTCAAGCAACACTGATAACGCTCCAAATTTGACGTTTGAAGTTGAAGCTCATAACGCCTGCCAGTCAGAGCGCATAGGTGTTAAAGCTCGTAAAGCCTGACCGAAAAAGAGCGCGAAGGCGGGGCTTCCTTTGTTATCGGATGTTCGGAGCTATGGCGGATCATATTGAGACAGTGGCTTGGATTTATTTACTTCATAGATCTAGACAACGTCGACGTCGGGTGCATCAGCGCCGTTTGTGGATACACCCCATTCTTCAGATGCGTTCTGAGTTTGGTGAGTTTAACCATTTGCTCCAGGAGCTACGTTTGGAGGAGGTTAATTTATCTTACATTTTGGCTGATCCCGCTTCTTTCCGGCTACGTGCTGTGACGTCTTACGTCACTACGATGAGACGCTCTGATTGGTTGACATGCCGCTTCAAGAGCGTTATCAACGTCAAAAGTTCAGCTAACTGAACTTTGAGCTTTTCAAGCTTTTCAAGCATCAACACCTGAAACGCTAGAAAAGCTTGAAAAGTTGCCGCTCATAATGCTCACAAAGCGCCGAGGAGCCGTTGACGTCTGTCTGACGCCCGTCTACCATAGACTTTACATATAAACTTGCCGCTTATGAAGTTGATGGTTGGGCCGGTGTGAACGCACCATTACACTCACCATTTAAACACCTGCGTGTCTTTCACATGTAGCAAAACTCTCTAACGTTCTTCACTTCCTTTCCAATCACCAGGTAAAACCATTGCCATTGGCAAAGTGCTGAAGCTGGTTCCAGAAAAGGACTAATGCACCAGCGCCAGCGTGCATGGAGTTCCTTCACTCGTTAGCCGAGGAGAAACGCTGCCGGAGCCCAACAGCTACTCTCTCTTTACACTGAAGAGAAGATCATCAACAACAAGGAGGGAGGAAGCAGAGTATAATCCTGTCACATGAAGAAAACAAGACTGAATCAGTTTTTATGACAAGCAACACGAAACAAGAGTCTAAGTCCAGCGTGTCAGCTTTCTCATATTGAGAGCTCAGCTATGCCTCTAATGTAGCTACATGCCCATCTTGATTCCACACAGGGCCAGCTGTGCTGTCTGCTGGACGTTTGTTCTGTAGAATGGAGACGGATGGATGCAACATGGATGAATTTGGGGAAGAAGAATGTTCAGAGTGATTTCTATATCCTGCAAAACACAGAAGTTTGCTTGTAATTATACTCCAAGTGCATCTTCCTTCTTAACAGTGGGGTTAGGAATCCAACCGATATTTGATTTTAAAGATTACTGTAATAGAATTTTAGTTTGAGTTGAGTTGTTTGGACTGAGCTCACACACAGTAACTACTCTGATAATCTAAAGATAAAACACGCTCTCAAACAGGCACTCTCAGATGTTACATAATCTCAATAAATGATCAAGCTGACACGAAACTCTACTCGTTTTATTGCTTGGAAACAGTCACAAAAAAGGTTTCAACTGTTTGTGTAAATATTAAATACTTAATTGCAATTTGTTTATTTGGATAAAAATTTTAAAAAGATTCACATATTTACCAAAGATGCACAACTTTCTCATTTTATGAGTTTGAAATGTACCTTTATGTTAATATAAGCACTAAAATATGACATAGCTCTTTCAGCTAGATCAGGGGTCTCCAACCTGCGGCTCTGGGGCTAAAATGGCTCCTTTTAAATGATGATGGTGGGCTCCCACTTGAGATCTTCTGTGATGGTGGTACCCAGGAAGCGGACTGAGTACACGGTGGTGGATGGGGGGGAGTAAGGCTGTGTGTTTCCTGAAGTCGTCAATAATCTCCAGTCTTCTGGACATTCAGCACCAGGACACCTTGTATTCAGCCTCCATCCTGTAGACAGACTCATTCCTGTCTGAGATGAGTCCAATAACGGTGGTGTTATCTGCAAACTTATTTAGTTTGATGGACTGGTGGTCGGGGGGGTAGAGCAGAGGAGAAAGAGCCCTGAGGGGAGCCGGTGCTGATGGTCTGGGATGTCCGTCAGGAAGTCAGTTATCTACCTGCAGATCAGGAATGTTCATCTGGGAAAGTTTGCCTTGGAGAAGGGTGGGAAGGATGGCGTTGAAGGCAGATCGGAAGTCCATAAACAGGATCCTGGCATAAAGTAGGTTCTCAGGGAGTCCAGATGCTGCAGGATGAAGTGTAGAACCATGTTGAGTTGATTGTCTACAGACCTGTTGGCTCTATAGACATTACGGTGGACTTTGAATTGGGTTCAGTGCATTATATCTATTCTGATTCTTCAGCTGCTTTGAATGCAGTTTCTGGTTGATGTACTGAGACTCTACCTGATATTATGTTGGAGATTTTGGGCTGCCTTCACTGAATAGAGTAGAGGGAGTGTGAATTAATTTTAATGTAGATCCCAGGGCACTCAGGCATTTTGGGAAATTAAACAGCTGATGCAAAAGAAGCACTTATGAATGAGGAAACTGAATATTAATTATTGGGAAGAGAGATTGTGTAAGTATTTTTATTTTAAAGATGTTTTACAAAAGAAGTGGGAAAATGAGACAAAGGAAAGGAATTACTGTTTTAAGAATATATTTTCTGTAAGTTTGAAATCGTGACTGAGAGAGCTGTCATGTCATAAAGTTTCTTATGTTCACTAATTTGTAAAATATAAGTTAAAGTTATTATATTGAACAGAAGAGGCAGCATTGCGCTATCAGTTGACGTACAGCCTGCCGAAAATAATTAGAAGAAAAAGAACACGACGTAAAGCGAGTCAGTGCGCATGCGTAGATTTTGTCCACGCGTGAATCGGGCAGCATGGCTGACAAAACTCCAGTAAACTTAGATCGGGCGCAGGTAAAAGTTATTTAAATCTTTATATTATGTCTTTGTAGCAAAATAATATGTTTTTTCTTGTTTTACACGTTTTGTCTTTGTTGATTTTTCTCCGATGCTAACAAGCTAAGTTAGCTTGTTTGGGTGCTGACTAGTTAGCTAGTTCGTTTTCATAAATAATAATTTAAACATCTTATAAATATTCTGGAACTTTGAAAGTATATGGTTACATTTAGGTTGATTTAGCTAATTTTTAACTGAAATTGATTTGCTCTGTAGGTGAAAAAAGCCGTCCAAGCCTTACAGGCGTACCTTAAAACCCAAACAACTGGAGATTCGCTGTTTCCGGACGAGACCCATCCGATCAGCCTGCTTTTCACCCTTTGGAAGATCCCCAGAAAAGCACAGACCATCCGCATGTGAGTCCCGCAACCGCCCTGTTATTATCCACCTGTAGACGTGAACAGAGTTCTTTCAGCTCACCTGTGTGTTTTCCTCTCAGTCCTTTGCCTCATGGCCGCAGAACTGATGCAGAGATCTGTCTCTTCACCAAAGATGAGCCCAGAATGACTTCAGACCAGACCCAGAGGTTTTATAAGAAGCTGCTGGAGGAAAAGGGCATCAAAAACATTACTGAGGTAACTGAAGGTCCACATGTTAGAATACAATGTTTAATCTGAATAAATGCACAAAGTTTAATGACTGTCACATCAGTGATCGTTTCATTCAGAATAAGAATCCTTTTTGTCATTTCCCAGTAAAAGCACAACAAAATAGAGAAAAAGAAAATGGTACAAAAACCGCAAGATAATTTAAACCATTGTGCTGAGATGTTGCTGGATCTGGAGTTGGTGATGTGCTGGAAGTCTTGCAACACCTGCTGGCTGTTGTTGCTGCTGAAGTCCTCCTCGATCTGTCACCTGCAATCTGTCTTTGCCTCTCTGATGCTTTTCTTCAGAGCAGGAAAAGCACACCTGTACCGCTCTCTGTCCCCGGACCTGTAGGCACTGTTCATCTCTCTCAGCAGATCCTTGACCTTCTTGTTCATCCAGGGTTTCTGGTTTTGGAAAAACCTGGATGTTCTTGTTCACTGTGATAGAATTAGCACAGAGTTGGATGTAACCAGGTGAACGCCTCCAGGTCCTGATGGTGGAAAACATCCCAGTCTACAGCGGCTGGGAGGCCCCGTCGGGGTGGAGAATGATTTATCAGTGTTTTGTTGCTGGAACCAGGAGCGTGTGATGTGAAGAGCCAAGGTGGGGCAGCTGCATGGTAGACCTTGTCCAGGGTTTTAGTTCTGGTACCTTGGTGGCACATTTAATGTGCTGTTGATAGTTTAGAACTACTTTCAGATCAACATGGTTAAAATCAACCTGTTTGTAATATTAGTGTCACTCTGCTGCAGAAACATGATCCAGTTCCTCTTACTCTGGTTCATGTTGCTCAAAATTATAAGGAGTCACTCCAGAGGGGCCACATGTGGCCCCAGAGCCACAGGTTGTAGACCCTGGTCTACAGCATGACTTTTTGTTGAGAAGATATAAACGTTTATATATTTGTTTTGTAGGTAATTCCTTACAAGGTGCTGAAGACAGAGTACAAACCCTTTGAAGCCAAACGCCGCCTGCTTGGAAACTTTAGCTTGTTCCTGTCTGATGACCGCGTCCGCCGCCTGCTCCCGTCACACCTCGGAAAGAATTTCTACCAGAGTAAAAAGTAAGACCCTCTCAGTGGACTTTCATACGCAGTGTCTCTGGGATTTTCTCACCATGTTTGCTTTTGGTAGGACGCCGCTGTCCGTCAACCTGCAGAGTAAAAATCTGGCCCGAGACATCCAGAGAATCATCCAGGGCACCACCCTGACGGTCGGCAATAAAGGCTGCTGCTGGTGAGATTTAGAACATCTTAGAGATTGATTCTACTGCAGACGGGTCGGTGACGCCGGTGCCAGATGGCTCTCCGGTTCTGGTTGAGCAGATCTCTACAGCTTTGATACATAACAATAGAAAGTTCACATGGATTCATGTTTAAACATCTTTGCTTGATTCTGCTTCAGGCTTGTTTATACTGTGGCTTTTGTTGCAGTATGACGCAGGTCGCCTTTTCTGGGATGAGCGCAGACGAAGTGACAGAAAACATCGAATCTGCAGTTCAAACAGCTGTTGACAAACTGCAGATGGTGAGTATGAAACAATTATTTTACATCAGAGAGAATCCAGATGTTTTTGATCAATTTTTTGTTCTTGTTTTTATCCAGAAAGGACCAATAATGAAAACGATCCATTTAAAGAGTCAGTCGTCAGTGGCTTTACCCATCTACACCTCAGACCTGGGTCACCTCAGTAGGAAACCCCCCCAGAACGAGGTGAGCACGTAAACAAAGATGGCAACCGTTTGTGATGTGGTTCGTAAGCATACTTTTTGTCTCTGTAAATGTCAGAATGCTGCAGACAAAAAGAAGAAAACCAACAAGTCAGAGAAGAAGAAGGAAGATACAGCTGCAGGGGAAGAGGAGGAAATCCCACAGCTGGTTCCCATAGAGACACCTCCCAAAAAGCCTAAACTGGAGGTACATTTAGGCTGCAGTTTGGGTTACTATCTTTTTTGTGATTTTTTTATTTTGTGAACTAATATAGATTGTTTCTTTTATAGAAGCCAGCCAAGAAGAGGCAGCTGCAGAAACCTGCTGCGGCGAAGAACAGAACAAAAGCTCCCGGTAAACCCACCAGAAGGGCGGCCAAGATGGAGACGAAGGGCAAAAGAAAAGGAGCCAACGTGAAATGAATTTTATTAAAATTTGTTTACTTGTACAAACTCGTGATGGACATACGACTCACAAAAAGACATTTGTATTCAGTCTTTATGAACTTTTAAACTGTTATAAAATCTATTAGAATCACATTTTTATTTGGATTCTTTAACAGTCTCTTTTTCTTAAAACATGTTTTACTTTTTGCAGGTTTAACCCTTTCATGCAGCTGTTACTTTAGTAGATACATATTGAGTGGGATACAGTGCTGCCACCTACTGGCCAACACGTGGAAGTGCAGCATTAAGTGGCACCATTAAAAATTAATCAGCAATTTAGTCACAGATTTTAGACTTTTAATGTATCTGTTCTTGTGAATCAGTGACTAAATGTTTCTAGATTTGAACTTGCAGATTTCTGCAGATTATTGTCATTGAGAATCATTTGGTGTAGAAATAATGATACTGGAGAATAAGTCCAAGCATTTCACACGTTTCAAAGGCTTTTATTGACAATAAGTTTGAGAGAAGAGTTGGTGGTTGGGAGAAAGTTAGTGTTCTTAATCTAAACTGAACACTGAATGGTTTCAAGATGGTTTCAAGAGTCCAAAAAGGGGGCTTTATTTTCTGTTTTGGATTAACGTCCTGGATGAGTAAAAATCTACACAGACTGATAAATTAACACTCAGGACAGTCATGAGACACGTCTTCAGCTGTCCAGTCCCTGGACCTTCTGCAGAGCATCAGTCTTCTGGTGAAGGTTACCTTGGAGATAAATGACTTATTTGCTGCCTGTTTTGACAACAGATGATCCTCTGAAAGTCCTCGTCTCATTCAACTGAATCAGCTTCTGAAGGATGCCTAATTTATGTAAAACAATTAGGCATTTCTGCTGGGTAACCATGGTTACCAGAAAATGAACGATTTCAAGCTCCACCATCCTACAGCAGGGGTGTCGAGCTCCAGTACTCGAGGGCGGCTATCCTGCAGGTTTTAGATGTTCCTCTGCTTCAACACACCTGGTTTGAATGAGCAGGTCTTTAACAGACATGTAGAACTTGTTGACATGATGAGGAGGTAATTAAATCATTTCAATCAGGTGTGATGAAGCTGAAACACATCTAAAACATGCAGGATAGAGGTCTTGCAGGACTGGAGTTCATCACCTGTGTTTTACATCATCCAGTCTGCAGTTTGGTCTCAATCATCATGTGATCTCCGCCCTTTATCCTCGTCAGGACGCTGACCTGTTAACGGGGGGATCGAGGCTGAAATGCAGTGGGGAAAAAAAGTTTTAGGGGATGAAGTTCATCTTCTTGGCAAAGACAGACTTTTCAATTTATTTCAGTTAATCTGATCATTCACATTCTGGAGTTTATGCAAATAAAAAGTCAGCCATTTTATTTACTCATGAATAGATTTCTGGAACACCTTGTAGTCTAAAATCAAAATCTGAGGTCATGTTATGCTCAAATAGAGAAACCAACACTGACGGCGCTGAGTGCGTTCCAACTTTAATATACCAGTAAAACAATATGATGCTGTATATTATATATTATATATATATTATTTTTTAACAAAACCTACAATGTTTTTGTGAAAAATATTGTAGGTTTTGTTAAAAAATAATATTAAATAACGTTCAAAATGAGAATTTAGAGTGCTTAAAAACCTAAAATGAATTTACTAAAAGAAAAGCAGTAACATCTGCTTAATAACGGCCCCGTCTATGAAACATGAACAGCTCAGAGGAGCGTCTGCTTCGGCCCTGGCAACTGTTTGCTGTTGATGAATGCAGCCATCAGATCTGCCGCCGTGTCCCTGTCAGCTGGATCAGGTAACATTCCTATTGTTATTAGACTTCAGCTTGAGCAGCTGCTTCATGCATGAACTGATGAGAAGTAGACAGAAGTACATCAAGTATACAAACCTTTGTACTTTTACTTTTAGGGCCGATAAAATCAAACATACACCAGAGTCTCCACACAAGCTCATCTGTGTTATTGGAATATGTTATTCAGCAGACGGTTTGGTTGTTTTGGGAGGTATAATGTAACAAGATGGTCAGAAAGTCGGCAGCCAATCAGAGTTGATGTTGTTGTCAGCAGGTGGGTCTGATGTGTGTGGGAGGGAGGGGACCATCTGGAATTACAGTGATGCATCATACACTCCCCCTCTTTGCAGATGATGCAGCTCTCATGGGACTGTTGGGAAGCTGCTGCACTCAATTTTTGTAGAATAAGAATAAACTAACTAACAAAGGACATTTGAAGTTCTATTTTTAAACTTTTTTCTCAGCGATGGAGACAACTGGTGAAGTTTCACCTGGTGATGGGAGTCAGTGCTTGTGTTCAGACACAGCAGCCGCAGCAGCTTCGAGCTGGACGATCTTCCATAAAGCCATCATAACTATAGTGATGGGATCTCTGATGTCTGCTGCAGGTGCTCTCCTCTTCCTGCTTCAGTCACCTGGGAAGACCGACCCGTCCCGCTCCGTAGCTTCAGCCTGCCTGTCCATTGGGTTGATGTTTGTTGTGGTGGGGCTGGTGTGGATTCCCATCCTGAAAGAGAAGCACAAGAGGAAGCGATTCAGTCAAGGACTTGAATAAAAAACCGGAACGATTCAGCGTTTGTGAGTGATGATGCAACTGAAACATCTCAAACAGTCAGGTTGGTGTGACGCTGCTGATAAGCGACTGTGGACGTTGAACTTTGAGCAGAGTTACAGCAGGTTGTTTACAGTGATGAATCCACTCCTCTGCCCTGCAGCACCTGTCGCTTTGTTTCTTCTTCTTCTTTAGAGGATCTCACCTTCCACCATGTCAACATCTGTGCAGGTGGAGCCGGTCTCAGAGAGGAGCTACGGAGCAGTCGGACGCTGCAAGTGTTCCTTCTGGTTTGCAGTAGCTCATGATATTCTGGGCGTCCTCATCATGATGGTGGGGGTGTTTGGGGGACTGGTGATCCACGATCTGTTTGTCTACATTGGTGCTATCATCATCTTCCTCAGCCTTATATGGTGGGTTTTCTGGTACTCGGGGAACATTGATGTTCCGCCTGAGGAGCTGGAGGACGACGTGGGCCTGATGACGCCTAAGAACCGTGGAATCAGTCGGGTTGTGAGGCGCGTGTCTGACCGCCTGTCTAATGGGATCAGGAACTCTTTCAAGAGGAAGAGCCGGTCTGTTCAAGAAAGGCCATCAGGGGGCCAAATACCTCCAAATACTGGTCCTGACATCGCCCTCTCCACAACACAAGACAGAACCACACCTTCCACATCAAAAGAACTTGTCAGAGAAGCATTATCCATATGAAACAGACTGAAAACTGGAATCTTCAGCTGCTTTTTCCTCATTCATCAGGAATTTGGTGTGTGTGCTGCATCGGTAATCATTAGTCAACATTCAACTCATGTGCTGCATAAGATCTACATGCTGTTTTTTTTTGCTGCTGATAAGATCTAAACTTTGCTCACAATAACTGCCTATTACTGACACTTTTATAACATTTTCTCTCCCGTCTCCACGTTTATCCTGCTGTTTATTCACTGATTTTAAAGAAGAGGATAAAGAGGCTTCGTTCGATCTTCATAACCATTTCTTTTTGTTTCTATTCTCCATTTGAGCAAATAATCTTAATGTTACTTGAGGACATAAAAGAGACTAAAAGCAGCATAAAAATCCTTTTAAAAAGCTAAATCAGATCTCAGATTAAAAACCTGTTCATAACAAACGAGAACCATCAGAAATATTAAGCTTAGCACTTGTTTGGAAGATATAAATTTGTTATCAGCTGTTAAATCGCTCTGCTTTGAAACTGAGGTTTGATTTAAATGAAATCTCAGTTGCTTACTTCTAAAATCTTAAAACCATCAGCCCCTCCTCCTTTATTCATACATCCAGAATCTGTTTGTTTGTATTTTCTGTTGAGGGAGATCAGATCTCAGTGTTTGTTGCATGCAGCTTCTCCATCTGGAGCAGGACTACCTGGAAAATGAGCGGCTGTGGATCTGCTGAAACAAGCGAGTCTTAAACTTGTATTAATGTCACGAGTTTCAACTCAACTGCAGTGCAAACTGATTTAACACAAAAATATTCAGGAAATAAAAGGAAACAGATTTCAAATTAAAGGAATTCAATCTCATGAGAAAAAAAAATCATTCTGATTAATAACTTTTTACACAAAATTAAAATGTCAACATCTGTCAATTTGCTGCACCTGCTTCATCTGGTCATGTGGAGAAGATGTTTCTCTCCAGTGGTCATTAGCTGGGAGGCGGAGTTCCACCCTGGACAAGTCCACGGACCTTCAGTGCAGACATTTAATAAACCAAGTATTGAGTTTTAAATAAATAAATTAAAAAATTAAAATAATAAAAAAATTCCAGAGTTCTTTTGTATTGTCTTTGAAGAAACTTTACAATTACAAATGATTAGATGGTCTTCACATCCATGAACAACGCTTAAAGATTCTGCAGACATATTGGAACATTTAGCAAATAAGCAACATGTCACTTCCTGTTTCTGCTCACAGAATGTCCACAAAATGTTTTTTATCTGTGTAAAATTAATAAACAACCATAACTAAAAGCCAAAAATTGGGTAAAAAGGGACCATGAATTAAAAAAAGTGTTTTTTAGCTAACAAATGCACTTAAAACAGATATTTGACGTCACATTTTTTAAGCTTTTTTGTGGCTATCCATGGACTGGATATCCTGCATTCATTTTTAAACCCATATTAATTTTTTCCATCGTTCCCATGTAAAATATTACAAATAAATCTTCAACACTTCAGTTTGCACAGTGAAGGAATGAAGGATGACGGAAAAAGGATAAAATGCTTTATAGTGAAACATGAACAACAATATGGACACCACTGCAAACTGCACTATAAAAGACAAGCCTCTTTATTTTGCAATATATATTGTGTAAAATGTACATTAAAAACAGAAAACAATGATTTACATTTTTTAACCCCAGATTTTATGAATAAAAAATAAACAACACATCAGATGTTGAAATTGTAACAGCTGACATTTCACATCTGGAAAGGATATAGAGGTTTTTGAGCAACATCTGCTCCATCCAGTCAAAACCTCTTTTAGGGAATGTCTTGCTTATTTCAGCAAGACAAACCAAATACTGCATCAATCACAACAGCATGACTTCACAGGAACAGAGTCCAGGTGTTGAACTGACCCGTCTGCAGTCCAGAACTTTCAACAATAGAAAACATTTGGCAAATCGTGACATGAAAAATCCAGCGGCAAAATCCCAGAACTGTTGAGTAGCGCCTCCTGCTTCAGACAAGAGTGGGAAAACATTACTCTCCCAAAACTCCTGCAGCTGGTCTCCTTACTTCCCAGATATTTACACACGGATGTTAAAAGAAAAGAAGAAGCTGCACAAAGTAAATGTCACTGTGTTGCAACTTTTTTGAGATGTGATGCACCCATCAAATAAAAAACAAAATAAAAATGAATTAAAGTGAATATTTTCTATGAAATTTTAAAATGTCTTGGTTTGAACATCTGGCTTGTTTTTATGTTATTTTGGGGGGAAAATGTGCGTTTTTACGAATAATTACAAATTACTTCATTCTGTTTTTATTAACATTTTACAAGTTTCTTACATAGTGTTATTATCCTATGTGTAATTTCAAGAGTTTACTGCGTTTTACAGGACTACAGCTCCCACAGACGCTCAGTTGTCATATGACCACGTTGTGTTTTGTCACGTGACCAACCCTCTGATAATGTCAGTGTTCGGTTTCTCTTTTTCGCAGTGTCACAGGCTACTAAACAAAAACTAATATCATTTTATTTCTGTGCCAAACTGTCCAGCTCAGTGTAAACAGGTGATGAACCCGCTTTAAACTGACGTCACGACTCGTGTTTACTGCACTTTGTACGTTTGTTAGCATGTATTCGGCTAATTCATGACAGACTGGAAGCCCCGGCGGCTCCCCGGTAGGCCTCGCTGTTCACCGGCTGAGCATCAGTCCTCACGCCGCTGTGAGGTGCGCCTAGCGCGGCCACGAGGGCAGCACGGACCCGGCGCCACGCTAGCCTTCCGCTTTCATCTAGTAAAACAAGTCCAGCAAGACATGATTCATATCAGAGCCGAATTGTTTAGCTCGGTTGTTGGATTGTGGATGTCAGAATGAACGGTGAGTTTATTCACGTTATTTTAGAAAAAAACATGAATCTGTCCTGCTTCATTTAACGATGGTTTTTACATGTTTGTGCATCGACACGTAATTCCTGTTTATACTGGCTGTTCTGGTCCTTAAACATGTGCGTGCATTGATAGAAAACAGATGATCCATACAAAACACACCAAAAGTTATTAAAAACAGGTTTTAACCAAATTCTAAGTATTTTTTCACGAACCACTTTTACTCTCCCCAAACTCCTGCTGCTCAAATTCACTGCATTTTCTGAGAACACTCATACTTTTATTTTGAAGTGACAAATTAGCAGATTTTTGTTTGTGCAGCATCCATCGGTTTCAGTTTATTTCTAAAAGAAAATAAATAATTTCAGGAGCTTAATAAAGTAAGATAAACAGTTATTGTTATTATATTTACTCTCAGACACTATCATACAACAGCCATCATAAAAATCTTATTAACTCAATCAGTTTCTTTTCTACTTATTCTTGTCATAAATAATTGATACATTATCAAGCTGCTACCAGGAAATGGTGTCTGTGTAACAGTTATTTTCCCAGTTCATCGTCAGACTTTTTTTTATTAGTATTTTTTGTCTGCAATCTCTGCAGGAGCTCAACAGAGTGACACAAAGAGACAGAACCTTCTGGAAAGGCTGCTGGATGCTGTCAAACAGGTGAGATACACGGTTCTTTATACTGGAGGAAGCACCTTTTTGGTCAGCTGATTTATCCATTCTGTTTTATACTGGTTAATTATTGCTAAGATTAATTCTGAAAGCAGAAGAATGTCTCAGTTTATAATGCATTTAATTTAAAAGCACCTTCCAGAGCACTTGAGGTCACTTTACAATAAAAACAAAACAAAAAGATTATTAAAGACAATCTAGATAAAAGCAAAAACTAGAATGAAACAATGCAACAGGGTTTAGACATGCAGTTTTGAGTAAATCTGTTTTAAGACAGGATTTGAAGAGTGACAGTGTTACAAATATCAGGATGGAGGAAATTCTAAGGGAACGGGTCGGACTGTGAATCTGCAACAGGCGATGGATGGCCTTAAATGTGAGAAGTGGGATTTTAAAATTGATGCGGTGTTGAACTGGGACTTCTGGCAGTGAAGCCACAGAGTTGGGTTTAGTGGAGAGGCAGAGCTGGGAGATGAGCTAGCAATAAAAATTAATATTAAATTACAGAATAGATAAATGATAAACAGATGAGGCCCCAGGACAGAACCTTGGGGAACACCGGACGTGACAGAACTTTAGTAAGATTTATAGGATTTCAGCTGAATGAAATGGGAATCTGAAAAATAAGATACATCTGCATTGGCTGCAATAAACAGAGATTTTGGTATTTTAAGGCTACTTTCTCTGGAAATGTTTAATTTTTTTAACATTTTTAGAGTTTTTGGTTTACTAGTTTGTTTTACTTCCTTTAACTCACGACAGGAAGTAAAACTTGAACAAATCGGTCTTAAATGGAATTTTGTGCAAATATGTGTTGTGTAAATGCATGTGGGAAACAGAGAGTAGAAAGAGAAACTTATGGGTTTTAACTTAACTGTAATTTAATAGGTTTTCTTTATTCCTACACTCTGAGAGGCAGTGAAGGCAGCAAGGCTGATTCTTGGTATAAAACTCAAGTCAAAGCTGCAAATCAGAGAGATTTAATTATCCTAAAGCACAAATAAAAGACCCAAACTTCATATTTTCTCACAAAAAAACGTTTAAAATCTCCTAAACGTGCATCTGCATGCAGTTTGAGTAAAATGCAAACAGGAAGTTGATCAGATTTAGGCCCCTGCAGTGCTTCCTGACACACACGTCAGTTCTGTTTGCTTCCTGTCAACTTGAATTGGTGCTGATCAGGAGCCTGATTCATAAAAAAATTAACCAACTAAACCAGGATAGGAGAAGAAAGCTAGACCACAAATAAACTGGAAATGCAGGCTTATTTATTTTGAATACAACCAATTTGTTTAACTGTGTTTTTAAATCTTTAATTTCAGTAGAATTTTTAATAATGGCTTAACTGAGTGCAGATTATTGGTTTTTAGAAACATGGACGTGTGCCTTTATCTGCTCAGCTAGAGTGACGCCATGATATCTTGTTTACAGGAGACATTCGGCTGAAAGTCCATAGATTTTTTTGTAAAAACGTCAAGTAACTAATCACAGCTGAATCTATTAAAACATTAAGTAAAACAATAGGACTTAACAGATGCCAACACCTGGAATTGTTTTATGGTCAAATGTACCATTCATTTATATGGAGGGGGTGGGACTTAAACTCAAACTGCAACCAGCCACTAGGGGGCGTTTAAGTTAAAATTTCCTCATACATTGTCCAGCTGTTATACATTAGACATTTGTATATGTTGATAATGAACATCATTCTGTTTTTTATTTTTTATTTGACCGTCTCAGTCTCTTGATTTCTAAAAATATTGTTTCTTATGAGTTAAATTACAAAACTGGATTTGACTTTGTTGGTGTAATTGTTATATTTTAAACCTGGATAATCTGTGGTGCATTTATATGATCTGTGTCTGCTTCAGTAAACTGTCAGGTGAAGTGCATAAGAACTTTTTTTTTTTAATCCCGAAAAAATTCCTCTCATATTTTTCCAGTGCCAAATTCGCTTTGGAGGAAGAAAGGAGATCGCCACAGACTCAGATAGCAGGTAAAACAAGCCAGGCAGGAATTCTTCAGTTAAGCCTGTTTGTTTCATTCACCAGGTTGTTTGGTTTAAATCTGAGCTCCCTGGAGAAAATGTCTTCAGAACATTATTGTAATTTTAGGTTATGTCTTAATTTGTTTGCTATTCATCCCCATTTTATTCAAAATTTTGAACAACGAAGCCTCTTTCTCTATCTGCAATCAGTCACAATGACTCATGGATCCGTCGAGTCTCCCGGTTCCAGAGTTTCATGGAGACGGGGACTGTTTCCACCCACATTCGTAGGAAGTTGTTAAGGCTGCAGTTCACTTTGTAAGAACAACTTGAACCATTCTAGAGAAAATGATTTTCTGCTGGCCGTAACAAGTTCTTTTGTTGTTTGTAGGGGTGCCTTGACACCTACCTTTGGTCTATTTAGGGCTGCAAGCAGACCAGAGGAAGGTGTCGAGGCACCCCCGTGTAAATCTCATGGCAAGTTCAAGTCATTGTTAATAATATCCTGCAGCTTTCAGCACATTTTGCTGGGGAATATAGGGGGCCGCTGTCTGTTAACTTCAAATTTTATGTGTTGATCATCATGTCTGCTCAGAAATTTGTGGAAAAATTGTAATTTTCAATTGGTGATGATGCTGAGAGACTCCAGCTGCTCCTACAGCTGCAGGATGAAGAGGAAGAAGATCTCGTGGTTGTAGCTGCTGCTTTTATTCAGCAGCAGCAGGAGGAGCTGGAGAGAAGACGGTGATGGTGATGGGCGCAGCCCTGGATCCAGAGGCTGCAGCTCTACAGTCATGGGCTGGACCATGAGTCTGAAGGTGACCTCATGGTACCTCTGGATGGACTGTAGCACCTATTACCAGTCTGTTGCATTGAGTTTCTCCACATGCATCATGAAAAGTGAGACATCAGTGTGATTTTCTGGAAGCAGCTGTGATTCATTGTGCATTTAAATCTACTTTAAAACAGAAATGATGTAAAATCCAGAAATTTGGGAGCTGTTTGTAAAATCAGGATTCGTACAGCTTTTAATCAGAACAGTACATATAAATAATCCATCAACATCGAGAGTTGTTCTAAGGCGTTCGACCGGTGACCCTATGCAGAAGGTTTAATGGTGTGTTCCTGGAAAATCTTGGACAAGAACAGCTTCGTTAACGAGGTCGGAAGAAATGGTCCAAAAATTATTGGTGGCGTGTTTGCAGCTGTTTGTTTGGGTCGTTGTAACTGAGGCTTCATTTTTAGCGCCGTCTTAGACGTCTTGCTCTAATGAAAACTAAATTTGGAGACGAGTTCCAGACCCTCCTGATGACTTTCATTGTTTCATTGTTTAGAGGTTTTTAAAACACTGAAATCTGTGTGTGCGTGCGTCTTTCAGGGTGATCTGCCTTTGCGCCCAGTTTGAGGCGGTCCTGCAGCACGGACTGAGGAAGAGCAGAGGTCTGGCCCTCACTGCTGCTGCTCTCAAGCAGGCTGCAGGCTTCAGCAGCAAGACAGAAGCAGGTAAATCCTGTTTGGAGTTTTCAGTCCAACAAGAATCAGGGTCACATTTAACCTTAAAAAAAAATAAAGAGTATGTTAATGCATGACACATCAGATTGTTGTTTTGGATGGATGCAGAACACACAGTCAGTGGAAGCAGATGCTGTTTGTTGCTGCTTCATATGCTCTGCTGCAGGTTAGTTGTATTTGTAGCAGCAGAAGCTTGTTCAACCAGACTTTTCAGCCTTAAAGGAACTTCCCGCACTTACAATAAAAAACATGACTGTTGTTGCTCCGGGAAACCGTCTCTGATGCCTCTTAGTCATCTCTCATAATCTACTATTAGAAATGCTTAAAGGAAAACCTGCAAACTTTCCACTCAAAGACTTTCTGGGTAACAAAGGATCATGTTACGTTAACTCATCATGCAACATCAAACATCAGCTTGTCTTTAGCTGTTTAACAGAAATGGGCCGTGATTCTCTTTGTGTTTCTCGTCTTCCCCGTATCAGAGCTGACGTTTTGGTTCTACGTGAAGGAGCACCTGAACCGCCACGAGCTCCAGCGCTTCTACTCCCTGCACCACATCTCCTCAGAGCTCGGCCGGGGTCGCGCCTGGCTGCGCTGCGCCTTGAACGAGCACTCGCTGGAGCGCTACCTGCACACGCTGCTGGCGGACCGCCCACGTCTGGGGTCGGTGCAGCGCCTGTGATTAACCTGGTTTAAATGGATGAACGTTTTCTAATGTAGGTTTTCATTTTTTCTTCTTTAGAACTTATTATGAAGACTGGGCGTTTCTTCTGGATGAAGAGCGAGCGAGTATGCTCCCAACAATGGCTGCAGGTCAGCTCCTTTTCCTTTAAAGATCAAGATTTCTTTCTGACGAGCTCAGTTAATGAGTCTATAATTCAGGGTTAATCAATTAATTAAATCTCAGGAGGAAAATCGAACTTTTTCCATGAAATGTCACTGTAAAGGGTGGAAATTTGTTTTCATTAGTCTGTTACAGCATGTTGCCTTAATGGTTCCAAAGAGGAAGAAGTCCTGAAACAGGAACGAGGAACAAAGAAACTCGATCAGATGAGCGACGAGTATAAATAAAATCTGAGGTTTAACTACAAGAAGACTAAAATATGTCCAGTTTCAAGGATCATTTCAGATGATCTGAATCTGTTTGTAAAAGGATCTATCAGTCGCTCGGTTAATCCTCTGGATCCGGGATCAGAGGATTTCTCCATCAGAATCTTCGAGTCTCGTTTTTTAAATCCAATTTTACATTTTATTTTTTTATTTTTATGTGAACTGAGTAAAGCTAAGGGGCTAATTCATGATTACATAGTTTCTATAGCAGTTATTTGTACCAGCTGTTTGGAGTTTAAATATAAATTTCAAAGGAAATTTAGATGTTTCATTCTAAATGAGATCTCTGGCTGTTTGGGTTCATGGTTTTACTTTTTAAATATTCTTGGATTAAGACAAACTTGTAAAATTTTAAGAATATTGTCCGTCAGTGATCGTTGTTTATTGCAACCTGCTGATTTTCTCTGTTTATACCAGAAACGTCTTGATGTTCCGACGCTTCCTCCTCTTTCAGGTTTAAACTCCATCCTGTTCGCCATCAACATCGACAACACTGATCTGAACGGCGGGGTGATGCGAGGAGGTCCCTCGGTGTCCCACCTCCTCAAGGAGTCCACGCAGGGCATCGGCAGCCTTCTGAAGGAGTCCACTCAGGGAGTCAGCAGCCTCCTGCGAGAGATCAGCACCGCTACGGCCGTGGTGCCCGGTTTCACACCGAGAGTGGACGGGGCGTCGGACCCGCTGCCTGTCCTGCCACGCAGCACCTCTGCTGGTAGGAGACTGCAATGATCAGTCAGACTCTCTCATAACGAGATGTTTTGTTTGATTTTTATTATACCTTTATTTTTTAACACCACCTGTTGATTCCATGTAGAAATATTGTCTCATCAGAATCCAATCTTGAATTTGTAAAATAGAATTTTTATCCTGAATTTTTTCAGGTGAAATAATAAGTAAAAACAAACTTATATACATGATTATGCAGGATCAAAATTCTGTGTTAGTTTACGGAGACGTAAAGCTCTCATTTACGTTCAGGTCAGAGTTTTTTCTGCTTTCGGACACATTTCGGCATCACTTCAGCTCAGTTGTAAAATCTATTGTTTAAAAACGAAAGCAAAAATATAATTTAAGACTTTACAGTTAATTTAAATAATTCTGTTTCAAGTTAATTTAAAGTCTGCAAAATCAGCAAATTGTGTTTCCAGATGTTTGTGAAGGTTTCCAGTGTGAGCTGCTGAGACTTGCTATTGTGTTGCTTGAATTTTAGACAAATCTCAAAAACATATTTTCTCTTAAAATAGAGACAGAATCTTCTCGGGGTTCTTGAACTTGTCCCTTTGTGACAAGAATATTTGCAAGACCGTCCCAAAAAACCCCCCCCAGACCCTCCGAGGGGTCGACCTTTAGAGCGTACGAAGGATCCGAATCTGGACGGACTCTTTCTGTATTTTAGTGATTCAACTCACTGAAGCTGTTTGACACTTTGTGACCGAAACAGAATAATCTGTAAAAACAACATACGGCTCAGTGGGCTCATGTATATTGGATGAAGTGGTTGAACGGATTTCGCCCTCCTGTTTGACCTCGTCTTGATGCAGCTGTTCACTACTTTCTCTCTGCATGTTAAACCCTGAAATGAATTCAGATACTGTTCGGTGCCCATCGGATCAGGTCGTTACCGACGGAAAAAAGACCGACATGTCTCAGATTTTGAGTTTCTATACGCAATTTATCTTTTTTATTATATTTATTGTGTCCCAAAGAAAGAAAAAAAATCCTTGCTTCTAGTATTTGTTTGTTTCTTAGCCAGATTTTACTTGAAAAGTCTTAATAATTATGTTATTTGTGGTGGAATAATTCTGCAGAAAGGGAAACGCTCTGTTTACTTCATTCAGTGTATTAAAATGCTGCTTGGAATCAGCTGCATGAATCGCTGGAAGCTTATAAAATATGTTGAATTATTGATTTTCCAGGAAAAATAGATTTTTTTTAAAATTAAAAATCTTTCCTTTTCAGACTCAGGGTTGAAAAGAGAGAGGCGGAAAAAGAAGAAGATCACCAACATTATTTCCTTTGACGATGATCTGGACGGCGGCGCCGAAGACGAGGAGGAGGGGGAGGAGGAGTCCCTGAAGGCGAGGGCGATGAGGATGAGTCGCAGCGCTCCGGCTCAGAGCAGCGTGGAGGAAGGCGTAGACCCTTTAGAGCCGGCGCTCTCAGAGTCGCCGGCCCAGAACGGCGTGGCAGAACTGGGCGTGGTCAGCTGGGTGGGGTCGCCCCACCTGTGTCGCACTGCACACACAGACGCACCTGCTCTGCCTGACAGTAAGAGTGTAGACAATGATGATGATGATGATGAAGAGATGTACAAACCCAGAACACGAACACAGGAGGAGAGAAGCCCGACTGATCAGTGAGTTTAATCACATCTTTAAAAAAATAATTGAACAGATTTTTTTACTTGTGAAATGTTTTTGGAATGATTTATAGTTAATAAATTCATCTAAAGAAGATTATTATTATTATTTGTAATTGCTGGGTTTCACATGACGTAGCGTTGACGTCACCAAATGCAGATGGGGGTCAGGAAGTAACCGCCGCTGCACAGAACCCTGCTGAACCCTGCTGATTCGGCTTAAAAATACCCAAAATCTGTGCGGTCTACGGTTGTTGCAACCGCTCTAATCGGGAGAAAGACAAACATTTTTTTCGTGTCTCGAAAGTCGTGTGCCACAAAGGTCTTAATTTGAAAAAACTTACCGAAAGAAGACGGCAGAAATGGATCACTTATCTCCGGCTAAAAACAAGACGCGCAGAAACGGACAATGCTAGAGTTTGCAATAGTATTATTATCACAAATTAAAAGTAGCACAACTCACGACTTACCCGTGCAAAAACAAGACGACAGCCATTTAAAGCTTCTCTGGATCCTAAATCGTCGACCCAAACTGATATAAAATAGTTGTAGACTTTCAGGCTTTTGAAGGCTTTCATTTGATTTGCTGTGTAAAAAGAGGTGTGCAGGACGAGAGTTTGTTATGTCGATAGCTTCAATACAGGGTAAATCCTCCAGACTGTATTTAAAGTCCGATTTTTTAAACTATACGGATCATAACCTAAATGAAGATATATTTTTTTGCGATATCGCGTCTGTGCTAGTCCATTTAAAGCCTTACTATAGTCGCTTTCATACATCGCGCTGTGTTGTTGTGGCCAAGTGAAACACTTCCTGACCCCCATTTGAGTTTCGCGCGGCTTCTGAGTCACGTGAGTGAAACCCAGCAATAGTAGAAACTTTTCAAACTGTCATTAATCTTCAGCTGTAGAATAAGAGTGTGTGAGTGGACGTTTGTTTTTAGAATCTAAAAGTGAGAAACGGGTCCGAGCAGCTGATTGGATGACATGTTGTTTTGTGTCAGGATGCTGGTGGTGGGCAGTCTGTCCAGTGTCTCCACGTGGAGTCCTCTTCAGGCCATGGCTGAGCAGCGCAGCGCCGGCGTCCTGATTCCTGTGAATCCCGCCGACGCTCAGACAGGTACTAAAGCAGAATGAAACAGATTTTAACCCAGAGGGGTCTGGTCCTGATCCTCCAGGGTCTCTTTCTGATTCAGTGGGATTATGTTCCTGCTTCTCCTGAAGCTTCTGACTGGAGCTGCTTCAGTAAAGGAGTCGGCTGCCTATCAGATGAAATGTTGGTGCTTTCCACGCTGGCCTGCACCTTCACTTTCACTTCCATTTTTTCTTTCCAGTGAGCTCCGTGGAGGACGCGGCTGTGTTTCCTGTTCAGTGCAACTCGACAGGTTCGGTGGAAAACTGCCAGAACAGCGAATCACAGCTCACTTTCAAGTAAGAGATCACCGTTACTCACATCATTATAAAAAACTCTTTTTGTGTCAAATGAACTGAAGTCAAACACTCGGTTCCTGTCTTGGATTTTGTCTCAGTTTGGAGTCCAGCCCACCGGTGCAGTCTACTCCGATCTCCAGTATGCTGCCAGCACCTGGTCTACCTGAGTCCATGACAGTAGGTGAGTGTTCTGGGCAGCTGTCGCTCTTCTGGTTCTGTGTGATTTCTTTTAAACCTGTTTCTGGAGTATGAATCATATGCTGCACACCAGCTGGTTCCAGCTGGCATGCTGTTTGTTTGTTTGTTTATTTTCTCCCTTGCTGCGCTCTGTGAAACCACATAGTTGTCGAATCATGCAAACCATGAAACAGTGACACGTCAGAACATGATCCGCAGGAAACTTTAAGATTTAGAGACTGAAAATCTTTAAATTGTTTACAACCTCAAACTTCCCCTTCGGGTTTCTCCAGGAGTTTCATGTCACAAAGCAGAGAGACGTGTTATAAAGTTACGTGTATTTGTTTTGGAAATTTCACATCAGCTGTTCCCTCCAAATCAAACCTCATTAGCTGCTTTTCCATGTTTTTATTCTGTCAGATGATCCACCAGGAGGCGCTGTTGCTCCAGTGTAAGATATCATTACTGTATTTACTGTATGAGCACACAGATACATCCGTTTGAAGGTTTTTTTGCTCGTGAAAATGGAACAAAAAAAATCAGGTCATGTGAATGTTTCACTTTACATCAAATCTGTGACGTAGCTGGACCCCAAAAAAAAAAACATAAAGAGAGAAATTCAGCAGGCTCACGATGAGTTCGTGTGACCCACTCTCACTCCCGCCTGCTTTGTGGTTTCTTGTCAACGCCTTAAGCCTTTAGATGATCAGACGGATGTTGTTTGATTCCTCTTATTTATTTATTTATTTCTGGATTTCTTCTCTCAGAGCGAGAGAGCTAAGGCGCTTCGATGGAGCCCTCGTCCACTCTATTAGCTCTCAGTGAAAGCGAGTCGCGGGGTCAGAGAGGAGTGAAGCTCTGAATAAAAAAGCCGTCGGAGAGGCAGAACTGCGTCTGCGGCTTTTGCCGAAGGTTTTGAGTTGAAACAAACCCCGTCTGAAACATTGTAACATCACATTTAGACGTCTGTGAGCTTAAGAGTATAGAGCGTTTTCGTTCATGGGGTGAAATCCATCCTGACGGAAACAGAGATACTATTATCTCCTGCTCACGCTCTAAAAGTCAAGCTTGCAGCACAGCTGAGGCAGATTTATGTACATTTTGAGGAAAAGAGCAAAGATTTTCTCAACCTCTTCTCCTTCCTGTCTCCAGTTTGGTTGTTTTAACTCCCTCCGACTCATTTATCTTAAAAAAAAAAGAAGATCCCCGGAGATGTGTGTAAAATTGTTCTCGGAAAACCCAAGAAAAAAGAAGCAAAAGAAAAACTGACTCAGAGAAAAATGTCATTATTAAATGTTAATGTCATAGCAGGGTAAACATGGTTTATGTTGTTTTTACCTGCAGCAGCATTTCTCACTAATTCTCACCACTTTTCTCTTCATAAAGATGAGGATTAAATATACGGAGTTCAGTTGACCTCACAGGGCCGCTGAGTCTGAAAAGACTGTCCGCATTTCTTCTGAGTTGCACAAAATTATTCCTGCGTTTTAAAACCTCTAAAACAGAAAGAGGAGTGCAAGAAAAATCCAAACCATGTTAAACATGCAACAACCTGCTGTTCTCTCTGATGGTGAAATTCTGGTATTTAAACAGTCTCATCATGTTCACATCATGAGACCAGGTTCAACAGAGAGACTGGAAGAGTTACAGAAAGACACAGAAGTGGATGTCCTTTGTCCATGTCCCACTCTGATGGTGCTTCATTGTGAACAGAGTCCAGACACATTTAAGGAAACTGAGACGCCGAGTGTCACATCAGACATTAGAAACATTTTATATCAGCATGGTCTGCACGTTAGACGACCTGCAAGAGTACCTGAACACACCACCAGGTACAGGAGTCATCATGGACCAGGGACATTTACACTGGACGAGGGACCAGAGGGTCTCAGTCATGTTCTACGATGAAAGTAGATTCATGTTGAGCAGATGATGGACGCCAACGAATGTGGTGACGCCAAGGAGACACTGATGTCACCAGAGTCTTTGGTGCAGGTGTCACGGTGTGGACAGGTGTTACGCTATGTACATGTGTCTAGTCCATACAGAACTGTCCTACACCTTGTGATGGGACAGTAACGAGTCCAAACTATCTAAATAACATCATGAATCTAGTCATCGTGTCCCTGCATTAACAACGCACACCTCGTGTCATCTTCATGGACCAAAAGGATCCAGATCAACCAGGACTCATCAGGAACAGCTGCTGGAGACTGGGGGATCTCGAATGGAGGGACCTGGACTTCCTCTAGACCTGAATCCAATAGAAACATCTGGTATCAGCAGAGTCTCCGTGTAGAGACTCTGAACCCCAGAAGGACCTCTTAAGAAGTGTGAGATGTCTCAGGCAGCAGACAGTCGACTTGTGAACAACATGAGACGTTGTCAATCTGTAATTAATGCTGAAGGTCACATGACACATGTTTTGTTGTTGTTTACTCACCAGCTGTTGTTGAATTTATAAACTCAATCAATAAACTGTTAGAGATGATGAATCACCATCACATGCTTCTACTGAAAAGTATTAATTTAAAGGTGCAACATCACTGTAGTGTGAAAGGTTTATGTTTATGTGAGTAGTGTATGTAGATAAACATGTAAAGGAGACCAGAGATCAGTGGAGCGTTGAAGATGTTGTTTTTTGGTATTTCATATTCATCCTGCAGCCACTTCTTATTACATTGTCATTGAATGTTTTTAGACAACCCACAGCTTCTGTGTTAGACATGTCGGGGCTGCAGGTGGGCCCGTCTAATACCTGAACCCTCCCATATAAAATGTTCAGCTTGTGTTTGTGCGTTGTCTCGTTTTGGATGCAGGGATTGTACTGAGATGTGCTGCACATCAACACAGTATGTTACTTTGATATCTCCGAGTACTTTTCTGCAGTGATGCTGCCGTCACAGAAATGGAACGGAGTTTCTCTGGAGGAGTGGGTGGAGCTTCACACCAAGTGCAAAAAAAAATCTTTAGCTGTGAGTCACAGAGTGACTGCAGCCTTTACGATAGAAAGAGCCATTTAAATTGTCTCCTGCTGAACAAAAACTACACGGACACAAAATCTCCAAAAATATCAGATCATCTTTTAAAACTTAAATGATCAGTCTGTGATCGTCAACATCTGATCCATTGATTCAAAATAAATGTAAGAATTATGAACTTCTTTTTTAGTTTAAATTTAAACGAGCTGAGAATTTAATTTGTTAGGAATAAAAACAGTCAATTAGCTCACAATATGTCTCATAAGGGTATAAAAACACAGATAGATGCTGTATTTAATTGTGCTGTCTGCATGTTCACAGTTAACGTACAATAAAGACAGCTCGTAGCAGCGTCTGAAGACACATACGTTCCCTTAAATATCCTGTATTGATTTCCATTCACACACCCAGATTTATTTAGAAGTCGTTCGATTTTTCAGGGTCTTTAAAAGTCCATTGTGAGCTCGCGTTTTAGTGATTTCAGGCAGGATTTGACAGCATGTGAGTCTAACCAGTCCATTGATTGCCGACCGTGGAGTCTGTGATCCACAAGGCAGCTTGATTGCGTGGCCTATAGCGTCTCTGTTCCTGCATCTATTCTTGGAACAATGTAAGCATTCCGGTTCTTTTGAAAAGTGGTATGTAGACACAAAAGTGCACACACACCTGCTGTTGTGCTGTAATTTTCTCACGTGTGCCGTAAGGATGGAGGGTGTCAAGCACTAACTGAAGTCCCTAATGGCTCGTCTGTGGCGCTCGCTGTGAACGCGTGGTCGGACTAAAGGTCACTTATTTCTAGCCTGCTGATGTGAAGAGCAGAGCAGCAGAGATAATAGACTTCCTCTGTTCTTCCCTATTCTGTGTTCTTCATCTTTTTTTTTTTACACCAAATAAAAAAACTCACTAAAACACGCTCATGGCTTGTGGCAGAAAAAGACCGACTTGTATCTGCGATTATGTCGAGTCTCTGAGATATTTATGAAAATGGGAGTTATGGTTTCAGCATCTGCAGGAAGGCAGAGTGGACAGAGATGTTCAGATGAGGAACCACTAGATCTTCTTCATCCTGCAGCTGTAGAAGCAGCTGGAGTCTCTCAGCATTACCGCCATCTTGGAAACGACAATTTTTCCATAAATTTCCAAGCAGATGTGATGATCAGAACAGAATTTAGAGTTAACAGACAGCTGCAACTTATATTCCACAGCAAAATGATATTAATAAGAACTTGAACTTGCCATGAAATTTACACGGGGATGCCTCGACACCTTCCTCTGGTTTGCTTATAGCCCTAAGTATACTGAAGGAAGGTGTCGAGGCACCCTAAGAACCTTTCAGCATGATCACCCTCTTGAAAATTACATCCAGTCAAAATTTGATATTAAATTATTTTATGACCTTAATAATGTTTAAGAATTTGCATATTCTGGATCCAGAATTAGTTGTGATTTTTGAAGTATCCTGATGATCTCATAAATGGATCAAACACGTAACCCCAGGTATCCTTTTCATTAGAGAGCCTCTTCTGCTCCTCCTGAGATCCAAACACAGTCCCAGGTCAGAGAGGATCTATAATCCCTTCAGAGTTCTGGATCTGCTGCATCCTCATCAGATACATGAGCTACCTCCTGGTTCCTTTCCACGAGGAGGAGCAGTGGCTCTGATCTGAGCTGAGAAAGCTCATTTCAGCTGCTTGTGTTTGGGATTTCGACTCAAATCTCAAGACTCTTTGAACGTGTAAACTTTAAAAAAGGCCCCTATCAGTTTACAGTGTCTGTAAATAAAAGATTATTGTGTTTATTGTGTTTCTTTGCCAAAAAGAAAGAATCTCACTGGACAGAACATTGTGTTGATCGTAAAACTTTCATTAATTATAAATTTCCTGTTTTGCACATCATGGTACCTTTTTACAAGCTGCTGCTTTTTTACAATCCATGAATGTTTTTCAGTCAAAATCCAAATTTTAAAGAGTTCCTTCCATTAAAAACAGTTTTTCTGAGGTTTCTGTTGAATATTTTAGCTCCACAGGTGTTCTTACCTTCATAGTGGGTGTGAAAACAGGTCAACAACTTCTCTTTCAGTTTTTATCTCTCAAACTACGCAGGTGGTGATAAAACCCGAGTTCTCCCGAGTCCGAACGGCCTGTATCTGTTTCATCACAACTACTTTGTTCGTTAGTATTCTGCAACTCCCGCAGTTGAAACCACGCCTAGCATGCTGCTGGCTAAAAGCTGTTAGCATAAGACGTAGCAAACAGGAAGACACGATGTCTGACGTTATGCGCAGCAGGGCAGGAAACAGTATACCCTGCTCTAGGCTAGTTTGTTAGCCAATCAGAGTCCAGCAAATTCAAATAATGAATATGAACGAGCTGCTGCTCGAGGCCTGACAGAAGGAGCCGGAACCACCCGAATTTTAATGTAGACAGATTGAAAGGTCTGTTAATCAGTGTTTCCTGACGTTTTTTAGATATAAAATGTTTCATATTACTGGTTAATACTTAAGAAATAACCACAAAGTCCTGAAATTTGTATGAAATGGCCTCTTTAAATCAGTTGCTTTTTAAAATCTGACATTCAACGTTTGTGTAAATATTGTTTATATTTGATGTTTTATTGTTTGTAGATGTTTAATATTGTATTTGTGACATTATTTTCGTGTCTGTTCTCTTCAGTGGAGCTGCGTCAGGCCATCGTTGCCATGATGAACAGGAAGGACGAGCTAGAGGAACAAAACACGTACGTCCCAAAATTTACACACATGAAGAAAGTTTCGGATTCGATCAGCTGATTTGGTTAATTTTTTAGAATTAAGCCACTGCAGATCGATTTGCATCAAAACATATTAATAGTTGCAACCCAATTTAATTTTTAATTTAATCACATCTTGTTATTTATGCTATTATTCAGAATTAATGTCAATCTGCCAAGCAGTGTTAAGATTTTAATGAAAAACTCTGATTTCCACTCGCAGTAATAAAAACGCTTGCAGATTTGTATTGATGAAGTGTTTTACATTAGAGCTGATTGTGATTCATCTTCTCAATTAGAGCAGCAATTAAAGTGGCATTTATCCAATCTATTGTTTATGAAAACAACATCACCAGAAGGCCAACGTTTAGTCGTCTCTGAGGGATGAGAGCATCACCTGAATGAAATGTGACACAAACCTGTATTATCTCCTAAACGAACACGGTGTGATGCGCTTCCTGTGTTTTAAAGGTCTCTTCGCAGCCTATTGGATGGAGAGATGGAGCACTCAGCAGGCCTGAGGCAGGAAACTGATACGCTGAAGAAGAATCTGTCAGAGCTGGAAGAAAGACATTCAGCTAAGGTTCAAGCGCTGGCCAGGTACAGCACACCTGTCATACACACTGATTAGTGGCATAACAAATGTATACAATCTGAACCTTAGAGTTCTAGATCTGGAGGTTTTCAGCTTTAATTTTAGTAGAAATTGAAGTTAGGCTAATTTGGAACACCTGTGTATGAAATGCTCAGGTATCTGGGCTCTTTCTGTTAAAGTGAAAAGTCCGATTATTCAGCTGAAGTCTTGTTAAGAGTTCATAACTAATCAATATTTTACCTGCTCTTGAACATCCTCAGATTAGAAAAAGAGAGGTTAGTTCTGCACAGACTAATGGTGCGTTCACACCGCCCAGCGCGTCCAGGCAGCAAAACGCTCAAACGGACGAAAGTTGCTGCTTAAATAAAAACACAGCTGCTTGCACACTTTGCACCGCGTCGGCGCGTCCACGCATCACGTCAGTACATCACAGGCGGGCGGGGGATTTCTCTGTTGTTATAGTTAATTACAACATGACGGATCATGTGGAGAGTGGCTTGGATTTATTTAATAAATAAAGCTATACAATGTCGTCAGGCGCATTTGCGGAGGTTGTGGATACACCTAATTGAGACGATCTGAGTTTCATAAAATCTGAAACTGTTTACCTGGAACTCCAGTATCCTCCGATATCTTCCTCCAGATAAGGTCCGATCTCTTCCTGTCCTTATTAAAATACGAAGACGGGTCATACAGTTCACGGTGGTTACAAACAGCGATAATCAGTTTCTCCTCCATTTTGAAATGAATTGGAATGACTGTCAGATCTAGTCGTTGATGACGTGATCAGTGAAAAGAGTCGCTGATTGGTTGCTGCCCCAAAGTTCAATTTTCCCAACTTCAATCAGCAGCTGCCTCGACGCCTTGACTGACCGTCCGAGCAGCAGCTGCGTGGATGTGCAGACGCGCTGCGCCGACGCGTGTGTTGAGCTGCTACTTAGTAACATAGACTTACATGTAATCTAGCTGCCCTGCTGCCTGGACGCGCTGGGCGGTGTGAACGCACCATAAGGAGCTGATTGGCAGCCATATTGGGGTCTTGTTGTTAATTGGTTAAGTCATTGTCACATATGCATCAACTGGTTGAGTTAATAGAGTCAAGTTGGCTTCAAGAGCTAATCGTGGCCAAAAAATTGATATATTTCTGCCATTTTTACTGTTATTTTACCCAAATTTGGTGCAGTAGTTGCTGAAAGTCATCCATAGCTGATAGGTATTCAAAGTGGGGCCAATCTTGCAGTTTATTAGTTGATCAGATGTTTATTATATGTATATCTACAGCTAATTTTCCAATTCAAAATGACCACTACAGCTGTCATTATCACAAATATTAAGCTAAAATAATAAACCACCAGGACGTTTGAGATAAGAGTTTGTTTGAAGGAGACAGAAATCCACTTTGAGCTCTGCTGTGTTCAGACCAGCTGTTAAATCAGAAGCGTATCGTAAACTCTGAACTGAAGTTGTTCAAAGCGAGAGATATTATTGGTAAGAAATTAACCTTTTAAAAAAACAATAAAAAAAAGACCCTTTCAGTTTAATGGCTGAGCAACATCAAGATCTCTATCGAGACTAACGTATCTTTTATTTTATGTAACTCGAAACATGTTCCTGCTTCCTGTTTGGTCAGTAATAATTAATTAAAATGTCTTTCAGGTGTTTTAAAGTTTTTCATTTCCTGTTTGGTGGATTTTTGTATTTTCTTTATGTTGTATGAGATTTTAAATTTGTATTTTGTTCCTCTGAAGTTTCTCCCAAGATCATTGATGATGTTTTGGCGCTTTGTACCATGAGAGCGAACACTGAATAATAAATTTAGTGGCAAGGAGCAAGAAAGAACATGTTTTCAGTTGATTGGCCCCTTCGTTAAACTAATATGTCTGTAGTTTGTCATGAAAATAGAAAATCAAAATTTGAATCTCCTTGAAATCCTCTTAAATGTCAGACCTCGTTATAACTGGCGATGTTTCTGTCAGCGTTATTCCGGTATCTTTCTTTACTCAGAGACCAAACTCTTTAGTTTGAGAGTTTAGAGAAACACATATCATCTGATTGGATGGAAAATGTTTTTAAAAAAACCTACACTTTGCTTTTCTTTACAACTTTGAACAATTTATACCCCAAACTAAGTTAATTAGGTTTAAAAATATGATTAATGTTGGCTAGAACATTTATATTTTAACATTTTGGACTTGATGTTTGTTCAACAAGCCACATTAATGTGCTTCCAATCAGCAGCGTCTGGTAAACATAAGGTAGAAGCTGCAGCTGAAACTGCTGATTGAGCTGAGCTGAGGTTCATACCTACAGCAGCTGCTTCACTGTTTTCACACATAATCATAGTAATTACAGCTACGCCACCCAACGGCAGGAGCTATATTTGTTCAAATATCAGTGTTAAGTCTGAACATCCGGTTTAATCCACACATCATGTGAAGAATCAGAAGATGCGTGTCGGAACAAAAGTTTCCCACCCCCCCTTTTTGTTCTCATGAGCTTCGTTTCCTTCGCCGCGCCAAAAATACTCGCAGTTTTATCCAGATGATTGACCACCTGCAGTTTCCTTGAAAGTGGACTGCGTCACGTCAGCTTCAGTAGTGTGTTGGCTGTCCGCCCGGAGTCTTCAGTCAATTCCTGAGTCCTTTAGATGGACGATTAGTCATCCATAAGCAGCCTAAACAGAAGGGGCTGTTCACATGGTAACCTCCTACAGGAAGTGAAGCCACCGGCTCGGATTGATCGGGTTAAGTTAAGTGTGCAGGGACCGTTAAAGCTGACAGGTTGGTTATTCGGAGAGGACAGTTCAGCGTCTGTCGGGGTCTTTAAACATGTGATGGTGTTTGTGTTTACAGTTTAATGGAGTGTAGCTGATGAGAGCAGGATGACCTTCCAGCTACCTCTCACTATCTGCTAGCCACCATGACGTACGCTGTTCAGTACACACATTTACACACATCCTGCTTCTAAATCTCAAGTGTTGCATTTCCTTCTTAGCCAAATCCGTCTCGATCAATAGCGACTATAAATACTACAGAAGGAGCAGCGAGCCAGCCAGAAGAGCTGGAAGCTGTCGTTTCCATGTATCCCACAATTCAGTGTTTTTTTTAATCAGTGCGGGTCAAGTTGGAGATGCAGCATCTAAACACATGGATGGTTGATTTGCTCATTGACTAGTTAAACTGCTGTAGACTTAATTGAGACTCATTGTTTAATGTGCTGTGACTCTTAAGGAATCAGCTGTAGCGTTAAGAGTGAGTGTTTATTTTCAGCAGCAGATGGTCCCGTTATTCCAGGAAGTTGTCACAAGTTGGTTTCTAATTTTAGGTTTTTTTTTTTTTTCTTTGTGGAAGTTCTTCAATAGTAAAGCAGCTCCTAAACTTGAGGAAATGGTACATATATACAAGATGTGTGAGGGGCTGATTGTGTGCGGGGGTGGCGGAGGATGAGCGAGCCGTCAGAGATAGAGTCTGTCTGACGCAGAGAGAGAAGTTGGCTAAAATGAGCCGCTGCTCACTTGCTGACTAACTCAAGCACAAAAACTCTGATGTGCAACAGGACCCCAAATCACCCACCCATCCAAATATAAAAAACTCACACACTGACATGCAACAGCCCACAGACTCCCAGAAACTGCAGGAACCCAAATCCCACATGGAGCAGTCTTAGTATTGGTAAATAACACCAAAAGGTTTTTGTTGTCTGCACTCATTAAACAATAAAGACGGAATGTAAAACATTATTTCACTTATTCGTTTGTGATGAATCAGTTTAAACCCTCAAGTTTAGTATTTGACTGTTTTTCCTTGTTTTTTAACCAAACATGACCCGATTTGGACGAGAGATTGCAGCTTCTTCACTTGGATATATTATAAATATATTATTTTTAAAGGATGAGAAGAAAGGAGTGTGTTTTAAGCTTTCATTAGACGAGTAAAGCAGCGTCTGCAGTAAAAAGAAAGCGGTCAAATCAGATTTGTATTTTCTGGGGTCACCGTATGCGTTTAAAGTCGTCGTGTATCCCAGAGTAACGCTGAGATTCTGGAGACGGAGCGCCGTGGTGGGAGACCATCTGTTTCAGCTCTTGTTGTTGAGGACGTTTCTTTGGTTCTGATCTTAATTACCAGAAGGAATTCTCAACCAATCACGTCCCTCCAATAATATATATTTATGTTTATAATGTGACAAAATGGGAAAAGTTCAAGGGGTATAAATACTTTTAAGAGTCACCGTATCTGCTGAAAAACGGTTTAGTTTTGGGGCTGCTTGGCATCCTAAATCTCTGCTGGTTACAGTGAAATATATTTCTTGAAGGGACTATTGTGGGTTTTTCTTTATTTCATCATGACGTACCAACATTTTTGTGGACATCTATAAAAATCTGTAAAAAAAAAAAAAGACTCTGCAGATTGTATAACCCTAAAAAAAGGATCCTTTAGAGATGTCAGCTGGCAAAGTGGACATCAGGCTCCCGCAGCAAACAGTTATGTGGTCCTCGTCTTCAGGGATCGGGGGGGGCGTTCGGACAGGCGGCCTCATACTCGCTCCGACACACACTCGCACGCAAAAGAAAAAATGGGAGCAGATGCCTTTTTCTTCTTCGGCGTTGCCATGTTTTCTCCAGGCAGTCTGGAAGATACTTTGAAGTTTGCCCTCTTTATTTGGGGGGGGCTCAGGCCTGCACCCAGTTTTTTTCTTGAAGTTAGATTTATTTTTTTGGAAGACATTGAGCTGTAACTTGCACTAAGGAGTATTTCTCAGCCACTGACCTGTTTGCCTTTGTAAGTCTCATTTACTCCCTCCAAACAGAGCAGATCTTACCTGAAGAACAGCCAATTTAACTGAGTTTATTTCACATTAAGACAACTGGAGCGGCGCGGGAATAATAAAAAAAAAAAAAAAATGGTGGAAGGAGCACAATTAAGACAGAGGAAAAAAATATACTGAGGCCTTAATTCAACTTCAGTAATTTCTTTTTCTGCCACACACCTTAAAAGTCTCCCACAGTATTTACTTTATACTAAAGCCCATTCGCTAACTTTACATTCTTTATGAGCTCGCTTACTTACAAAACATTTACAGTGTCTCAGATTCTCTTTGAGGCATGTTTCAGACAGTATCTGCTGGATGGATATAGAACAAGAACCAATCTGTTCTGTCTCTGGGGTGATTTGAATCAGGATGAGGATCCAGGAATATTTTGAAGAATACTTTATTATTTTGACATCATATTATAGAGGAAAAGAGCTGATTGGCTGAGAGTTTTCTAGTTTTCAAACGTTCTTACTGCAACTTTGCTACAATCAATGGATGGACTTTATTAATCCCAAACTGACAATTTTTTTCCAAAAAGTGTAAGAAATTTAAAAGGATGCAAAACAAAAAATAAAGCAACAGGATTTAAAAATGTGAATCAAACTGTGCAAAATGGAGATTTATTTCAGCTGGTGGTGAATTTAGAGACCTACAGAGACCCTGAAAGTTTTAAAATCTAAACTAACATCAGAAACTGTAATTTATATACAGATAGTCTTGAAAATACTCTAAAAAGGTTTACTATTTTAATTGAACATTTATTAAACAAGTCAGAGCATTTATAAAACAACAACAATAAAACATCAATTATAATCGTCTGTTCTCAGCCCCTCCCCTCCCTGGGTTGCCAGTTCTAATGTTGATCCTCCTTTTGTTTCTCTTGTATTTGATCAACTTTTGGGAATGTCTGAAGGTCTATTTGTTCAGCGTTGAGTTTTCCTAAGTGTGTTTGAACTCCCCATCACATGCAGTTCGGCTGATCAGTTGGAAGGATGGTGGTTTCTTACTTTTTGTTGCTGGTCGTTGTGGAATTCCAGCTGCTTGTGTTGAAGACTTGGCAGCCTTGCAGACTCACATGTGATTCGTTATAGAACCAGGAAGTAAATAATGATTCTGGTCCTGGTTAACTTTTATAAAATGACAGAAACTAGCGACCACCCAGCCAGCTAAGATCCAGATCTGTTACAATGTGACTTTAGTTTCAACATCGGTGGGATATTAGACAGTTGTGTGAGTATTTACCTGTAAAATTCTTACAGACTGTACCTTTAATATTAATCACGCAGCATAAACTTACTGTAATGTAAGTGTAAAATCTTCTTTATTAAACTTTACTCAGTGAACAAACTAATACAAGTACCAGAATATTATCTGCAAATGATATTTGTAGATTATAAATGTATTAATTTTCTTCCAAATTTGTATAATTCACTCCAAGTTGATTAATCAGCAGCTGGAATCAGTTTCATGGCTGATGTTGATACAGAATACCCAACGAGTCTGTGTCATTACCTGGAAAAACAGCTGTAGTTTTTAAATTATGGAGAATACACACACGTTCCATCAGCAGAAAAGACGTCAGTTAGATCAAAGGGATCAATAATTCAACAAAATGTTTTCATTTTCATCTTTTTTGTCATCAGAAGAAGCAGCTGTACTTCAGGCACGAACACATAATGTATTGTTTGTTGAGAGAATCATTTATCTAATCTTCTCTGATGTGATTAATAAATGATTCACAGCAGAACAAACAAACTAGTTCCTCTGTGTCTGAACTTTCTTCTGGCAGCGTTTGAAACTTAAGAATACTGTAAAAAGTGCAAAAATGGGAAATACTTACTGGTTCAAATGTGTTTTATTGTCTTTAGACTCTGTCATGGATGCAGGGATACTGCACACACCAGACTCCACTCTCCAAACCAAGACTATATTATTATTATTGAAATTATTGTTTATTGTCTTAGAGCAGGGGTCTTCAAATCCAGGCCTCAAGGGTCAGTATCCTGCATGTTTTAGGTCTTTCCCTGATTCACCACACTGGATCAAAATGATGGCTCGTTAGCAGGCCTCTGCAGAACTTTGCCATGTCGAGGAGGAAGTTGGAAAATTTGAATCAGCTGTGTTGGAGCAGAAATACATCTAAAACTGGTAGAGCACTGGCCCTTGAGGCCTGGATTTGAAGACCCTTGCTGTAAAACAATAAACAATAATATCCACCTAAAGACCCCACCAAAACCCTGCAAAACTGTACATTTTAATTTTGGCTCCAAACAATCCTAAAAAACATTTTTACTTTACAAGCATGCTTTTATTTTGTCTTACCTTCCTGTTGATGCACCGTTCTGAGGTTTTAAAAGGCTGAACTCTCATGCGTCTTATGTTTGTGTCTTAATAAGTCAGCGTAAAGCCTCGGTCACATTGACATGTACTAACGCCTGTGAACACGCTACTGATGATTTTTGGACTGTTTCCTATGGCCTCCTTAAAGGGACTATAAATAAGTTTGAAATTTTTGGGCTTGCGATTGCCCTGTCAGGCCAAACTGCAGCCTTAATGGTCTTAATCCCTGATTTCCTGTCTGGTCCAAACTAAATTGCTGCACTTGACGTGTTTTAGAAGTGTACCGCGTAAAAAATAGAACTGCAACATGATGCTCGCGACACTACGCTTCTGGGATGCGTTGCATGCGCGGCTTCATGTGCAGTGGGAACGGTCTCATTGACTTTAATGGAGGCTATCAGCTGCGTATTACTCAACACTAACGTTGTGCGTCTGTTGCGCTGTTGCGTGGAAAGGAGGGGTGAGCGTGGACGCACATTAGGCTGCCTCTGGAAAGCATCGTGTCTGTATGACCTGAACAAGCTCTATTAATAACTAATAAGGTGATTTTACATGCATATAGAGGAAACTACGGTGAAAATGCCTGGACTCCATCCATCCATCCATCCATCCATCCATCCATCCATCCATCCATCCATCCATCCATGCATCCATCCATCCATCCATCCATCCATCCATCCATCCATCCATCCATCCATCCATGCATGCATGCATGGATGGATGCATGGATGGATGGAGCAGAGGGCAGCCATCTTGAACAGCGCCCGAAGCAGCGGCGGGTTCAGTATCTTGCCCAATAATACTTCTACGTAGCCTGCCGGCACCGGGGATCGAACCTGCCATCTTTTGAATGAAGGGCGATTCTAAACTACACCGCCCGCCATAAATTGTACAGTTCTATACATTTATTTGTTGTTAAACTTATTTACAGTCCCTTTAATGCTGCTTTACAGCAGCCCTGTCAGAGTCTCATGTTCATGGCTCATTCAGAAGTTCATGGCCAGGTTGATGGCCACACAAACCCTCAGCTTAGGAACGCCGGTGTAATGTCTTCTAAATAACCTGCGCACAGCGCACCATGATCAAAGATTATTTACTTTTTCTTCATACTTTATTATTTACTCCTAAAGTCATAGAGCAGTGAATGTTTTCACAAGGAAATAAAATAGACTGCAACCAAAAATCTAGAAAATGACACATACTTCTAATTTTTAATGATGCGCGAGGCGGCTGTTCGCTGCACCTCTCCATAAGAACTTCCTTGATTCTCAAAAGTGAGATCACTTTTACTGCCATCTGCAGTGTGCGAGTCTAACTGCTCTTAAGTACTGCCTATTACTCCTTTCATGGATAGACGCTTCAAGTTTCCTAAAAGGAAACATCTTTACCTGAAAGTTTTTCTGTGTGCCACCTGCTGCTGTAGACAGAGTGTCGGTAAAATGAGATGGTTCTGAATGACTGTGTATCTCTCCAAGCCCTCACACAAACATACTCACATGTATTAGGTATAATTTAATCAGGCTGCGAGAGCGTCTGGGCTGCGGGTGGTTCTGATAATGGTGTGGATGGCTCCGCTGAGAGCTTGTCATGTGGATTCTGGAGGTCTCCTGCCGGGCTTCTCTTTTGTTGCTCGTGAAAGGGGTTTAATAAGCAGGGCACCAGATTTCAGCTGTGGAGAATGAGTTGTGGGTGGAGGTGAGGGGTGTTGGTGTGCAAGTGACATCAGAGCAAGACAAAGGCTGTTAAATTTAACTGCCAAGGGCACAAAGCCACTTTTTAACTGTGATTGATTCCCTCCACAAAAGTCAATGATGTTCAACCAGTCGTGCCTTTGTAAGGAAACCGCCTCGGTCTCTCACTCCGCTCCTTTATCACCGTGTCTGCGTCCTCGCTTACTGTCCAGCACGCGCATTTACATTCAAGCTCTCATAAAATGCGTTTGTGAGATATTGAACATTGAGTTCTGGTTTTGGTTGTACTCACAGCGGAGGTCTGAATGCACCTACTGCTTTTTCAATACATGAAAAAGTCTTTGAATCAGACTTTTAACTTGTAGAACTTTATTTCCTTCTGTTCAAACATAAAAATGATTTTTTTGGGGTCATTTTTACATTAAAAAACAGCAGGGGAAATAACACTGAACATCATATGAGCCGAACCAATAAAATACACAACTGGCTCTACAAAAAACTCTTCATCCAACTTGTAGATGGATAAATACATAGATTGTGCAGAACAGAGTAAAAATAAAACACTATACAGATGGTTATGCAGTACCAGTGGAACTGCAGACTGTTGTGTTAGGAGGAACCATTGAGGCTGTAATAACATCATCATAAGAATCTCCTTTAATCCTCTTTAACAACTAGTAACTGTAGAGGCTTTACAGAAAATCCACCATAATACTATAATAATATCATCGCACAATATTTCATATATAGACATTTGAAGCTAAACACAGAAGTTGAGCCAGAAAGAGCACCCCCTAGAGGCTGGCAGCAGTATAAACTTTAAATCATTAATTAATTTATCACTTTTTATTTTCATTTGATAAGTTTTGATAAGACATTTTCAGATGAAGCATTTTCCATCTTTTGCGCTCACTTTTTCCTGTTCAGAGTCACGGAGGGGCGGAGCCTAACTCTGCATTCACTGGGCGAGAGGCGGGGTTACACCTGGACAGTTCTGAACACTAAAACAGATTTACTTTACTGGGATTTTTTGAACGTCATCTGTTTGTTTGGATGCTCATGTAAACATTACTTCACTTTTTAATGTCTTCTAAGATTTAAATGAACCAACATATACAGAGTTATACAGTTCTGAAACAAATAACTGTTTCCCTTCTTGTTCCTGCATCACTGAAAACATGTTCTGTTTTTGGTTTTTATTTCCAAACAAACACATTCAAAGTATTCAAAAGTAGGCAGATATGTCAGAAAATGCTTTTAGCCATATGTTGTACTTTGGTTGGTTCCAGTTTGTGGATATCTGACAGCACCCCCACCACCTGTTCACTTCCTACTTGGATTCACATGCTAAAGTTAATTACGAATCATCACGTTATTTTCCAGATTCAGAGCTCTCAGTCCTTCTGCGCAGGTGCTTTTATATGATCTGAGCATCTGTTTTTGATTCCTGAGTGACGTTATAGTCGTATCTACGGTATGTCTCAGTTTGACCATCTGGATCAGAGTCCAAGGGTTCTAATTTTCAGTGCTCTGCAGGTGGTAAGATGTCACACTGACATTAACACCTCTCTCCGCTTCACGCTGTCAGAAAACTGCATAAACAACTTCCTGTCTGCATCTTGCTGCAGCTTTACAGTTGTTGGTCTTATCTCTAATTTAACCTGCTTTAATAAGAAAAAAACAAATTACAATGTGCAGCAGTTACAGTCCTCTAAGATGTGACCTTCTGCTTCTGCAGGGAGAATGAAGTTCTGAAGGTCCAGCTGAAGAAGTATGTGGGTGCAGTGCAGATGTTAAAAAGAGAGGGAAACCAGGGCAGTGACGGTAAGACACACGTTTAACATCTTTATTATCTAAAGTTAGACTTCAGGTCTGTGTTCCTGCCATGAAGAAATTCTCAAAGAAAAACAGAAATATTCTCATCATTTTCCCACATTCTTTATCAGTTCGGTTCTCTGCGCCTCCAATAACTAACTTCCATTTTTGCAGCACGAACAAACAGCGAACAGCTTCTCTCTTTGACTCATCCTTCATTGTAGTGGTTTTTTTTGAGGATTTGATTACTTTGTTTTGCCGTTGCCGGGGCATGGAAGCTGTGCTCGGTATAAAGACTGGCAAGATAAGAGCCTGCTTTTTAAAAGGAAAATAAACGAACAAAGCAGATTATAGAGGCCAGAAAATATTTAATTGCATTCTGTTGGATGGAGAGGCGGTTATCTCTGATGCTCGAAGGGTTTGTGAGTTGTTGGTTTTTTGTATTCTTTTTGGAGACAAAGAGGTAATGAGTTTTTTCATAGTAATACTTTTATGTTGTTTTTTTTAATGTTCTATCAATTCTTTTAATATTCTCTTCTGAGAATTACTCAAACGGGACGTCGGCTCTCGTAATTATTTGAAAGTAAGTTATACCAATTTCTCTCCGTGATAATTAAACTACAGCTGCTTTAAGCTTTTTAAAAATCATCTTGTGAAATGCGAGTCATGGAATATTGATTTAAGTGAAAAGAAAACTTTGAGTTTGGCGTCATATTAGCGTTGTGCAGAATTTATTTTTATTATTTTCCAGGACAGGATGAGAAAAATCGACTGTGGATTTCCAGATTTTTCTCCTTCTTTTCCTCTGCAGGTTGTAAATTTTTTGCACTAGGCTTCACTTTGGTTTATTCTTTTAGTGCAAGTCTGAGTGGTCACTGTTTCATTAGCTAGTAAGAAATGATTCTCAGCAGTCACTGTATCAGTCGTTTGTTTTTGTTTTGAGGTGAATCTCTGTGGTTGAATGATAATACAGACTGAATGTTGTTTTGAATCAGTTTTTTTTGCTGCTCGTGTAGCTGTAATAAATCTGATCCTTATCCAGACACTTATTTTATCTGCCGCAAAACAAAAATGCACAATTCCAAACCCGTATATGTATTATGTAAAGGAAGACATCTAGCTTTGTTCTTGACACTGTTTACACCTGAATCACCTCAGCTACATATGGATGATTCTGTTCCTAAACCTGTGTTTGATGATGTCACCCCGCCAGGCTGTCAGCTCCAAGTAAAGAAAATAAATGAAATAGACTGTAAAGCCAATCGTAGAATTCAGGTGTTCCAATCACTTCAGTGGCAACAGGCTGCAGGCAGCATCTACTAACACTCTGAAGAACTCGCAGGGTTCCAGCGTGGGACAGAATGCCACATGTGAAGTTTCGTCTAAATGTTCCACAGTCAGCTGTTCATGGTATGACAACAAAGTCAAAGTATCTGGAAACAAAAGCAACTCGGCCATGAAGTGGAAGGTCATGTAAACTCACAGAGCATTGCTTCTAACAGTCCGGCAACTTTGGGTTTGATGTTGCCAGGGCAACGATACCTGTCTGACAGTGATGTGCCAAGTGGGCAGTTAGGTGGAGGTGGGATCATGGTGTGGGCTTGTTGCAAGATATTTTGGACATGTTAACTCAGTGGGAGCAATTTGCAGACGGTCCCTTAATTTTCTAACATAACTATGCACCATTGCAGATATGGACATGGTTGTTACATAGATACATATCTATGAACTTATTGTACGATGTTCAGTTAAACACAGCACTCAAACCCACCATTGCAATGTATAAATATATACTTTTATGGAGCACTGTTATAATATCACCATAAACAACATTTTATCTAAATAAAACAACAACACAAAGGTGTTTCCAGACTTGTGTAGATGGATGTGGCGTATTTTGGACTCGTTTTCCTCCCTTGGACTGACTTACATTTCTTTAGATCTTTTATCTGTGATATAAATGCAACCAAAGATACTGTGTTTTTCTTAGAGCTCCTCGTTCTCAGTTTTCAGCTCCTGGATCAGTTTAGATTGAAAGTGCTTGTTCACCAGTCTGGAACCGTCTCTGACAGATGAGAGTCGGTGAATAAGAAGAGGTCTCTGAACAAACAGCTCTTTGTCACAAACAATCCATTGCTTCCTCTTTATGACATGCTACAGACACAGAAGAGCTTCTTTTCAACCGTTCTACTGTCATAAATCCTGCTTCAAGAAAGCTTTCACGACTCCTTCCCACAGTTCAACTGAAACTGTGGATGTCACAGCTGTGACACTGCACACGCTCAGGTCTATCTTTTAAAGACTTAACCTCGGTGCTGTAGCTGTTTCTGTTTTGACACTTTGAAACTAACTTTGAACAAAAAACTGAGACCTGGAGAAACTTTCTATTCTCTCATTCTGCAGGAACTCGCTGAAACATAAACTGAACTCATTCTGAATGTTCAAATAAATAACAAATAATAACAACCTATCAGAATATAGCTGGAATTAAGCTGTTTTGGAAGACCATTAATGTGAAGACCATCCAGATGCTGCTAAGCTATATAAGTTTTTATGCTTTTATTTTGTATCTCCTGTGCTATCACAGCTCCTTGTATTCCACATACAGATCCTGTCATGTATTAAACAGAACAGAGGTTTTAACCCAGATAGGATAGAAAACATTTATAAATCCTACAAATATAAATACATTTTTTGTTTCCTTTAATGACTAAAAAGCATTAAAAACACCTGATATGGAGAAAAAAAAATAGAATTTAATTATTCATGTAGTCAGAGTTCAGTCAAATATCAGGAGTGTTGACAGCCTCCCACTTATCAAGCCTGTGCAGATTGTTGGGCCAACAACAACATCATGTTTAAAACATTCCATCTCTCTAGGGCCTGATTTCTCTTTGGTCCGTCAGACACGACTTCATGACCCCACTTAGCAAAGGAGGAAGGAGCAATAAGGAAGAGAGACGTCTGGACACTGAAATCCACGACAAATAAGAAAACAACTTATTTTATCAGGGAATCACAGTCACTCAGAAGCTGGAGGATAAATCTGCTCACGTTTTGTCATCTGGCTTGTTTTCTTCTCTCTTGAGCTTGTTGTTTTCTCCTGTTATAGTTTTTCCTTTGTGTTGATGTATAATTTTCTCATCATTTGTACCTTTTAGGTAACTTTTCACCCCTCTTTCCGCTTTCGCTCCTCTTGTCCCAACAAACATAGTAATCCCCGCTCGCTCCTCCTTAGCGGCATCCCTCTCTGCTTCCTGCTAATGATGCACATCACTCCATCGTACTTTGATGTTCGCCTGCCGGTACATACGCGTGTGCACTTGCAGGATAAAAGGGTGACTGATGCGCGAGCTGTTTAGGGTGAGCAGAAAGTCATGTGTTGGGGAGCAGAGGGTGAGCAGTTACACAATCACCTTTTTTCTGTGTGTATATGCTGTCAGCATGCTTCCCCACGATCACTACGCTACCTTTTTGAAGCACCTCCTGTTTATGACAGCGCTGCAGATGTGATCTCTCAAACGCTCCTCAGGCGCTGTCAGAACCGCTGACATCCCACAAAAGACGAGTTTCTTTTCCCTCCGTTTGTAAGGAGTGATAATTACTGTTTGGGTGTATGTTAGCGTCTAACCGTGTTTGTTTGGGAGGGAAGCCCCCTCTCTGCTTGTACTTACATAAGAAGCAGCAGCAAGTTCAGCTTCTTGTTTGTTCTTTTGATCAATTATTATTATAATTAATAATTATCCTTAAGTCCAATCAGAACATCTGCATAAGCTGCCCAAAGATGTGATGTTCAAGTACATGTTGCTTCTTTTTTGGCATCGTCAGAGAGTGTTAACTGGTGGAATAGTTTTTATTTTCACATGTAAGATGAAGGTTTATTTATTTATTGGCCGAGTATGTCACACAAGGAAATTAATGACTGCATTTGACCATCCATGAGGAACAGAGGGTTGTCGCCTGGGTCCTAGTATCGAACCACTAACCCCCCGATCAGAGGACAAACTCCTTCCCCATTAGGCTACAGCTAATCATCACTGGAGCAGGATATTACTATTATTTCCTAGGGCTGTAGTCGACCAAAATCCTGTCCTGTGTAACGATTAGTCGACTAAAAAAACCTGATATTTTGCATTTTGGTTGAAAATTTATTAAATAATTGTCAGAGAGCATTTATAAAACAACAATGAAAAAAAAAAATCAATAATACATAAAACTATATTTAATAATACAATTCTTTGAAAATTAAGTGATTTTTTTAAAAACTGCAAAGTGAGGAGCTTTGTCCGAGGTCTATAGAAACAGTCACCTGATCACACCACACGCTACAAAAAATATAACTGCATTTTGTCAACTACAGTCAAAACAAGTAGCGTTCTAACTGAATACAGTAAAACTACCTGTACTCCTGAGGGCGGGGCAGCATCCATGCGTTGCGCAGTCACAGGTGCAGCCACCGTGTTCTAAACTACCGCTGTTAGAAAATAGCTTAAATTAAAACATTTACTGTTGGGGATAAAACATAAGCTAATTATATTTAGAATACAGTAATATATTACTGCTTATAAAGGAATAAATATAAAAGAGTAAATCAATTAACATTTCTTTATTGGTGGAAAAAAAAAATGCAACTCCTCTACCAATCAGAATGTCAGTCAGACTGTATCGACCAATTAGTTGACTAAACGACTAAAGTTGTCAGCCCTATTATTTCCAGTCACTATCACTTTTACTGCATTTGGTTTTAGTGGAGCTAAACGGTGGCGCAGTTGCAGCGAGAAGGTTCTGGGTTCGAATCCGGGCTGGGGTCTTCCTGCATGGAGTTTGCATGTTCTCCCGTGCATGCGTGGGCTTTCTTCGGGGACTCCGGTTTCCTCCCACAGTCCAAAACATGCAAGAGGTTAATTGGTGACTCTAAATTGAGTGGTTGTTTGTCTATGTGAGGCTCTGTGATGGATGGTTTTAGTTACTAGGAGTCATTTTCACTTCTGGGAGAAAGAGGTTATGTTTACAACTTGACACCAGTCACATGACCCAAACACTGTGCTGCTGGTGACTGATGAGTCTGGTCTGCTTTCATATCTATAAGAACCTTTTGCTAAAGGTTCTTTAATGTTTACGTTGCTATATGGTACATTTACCAACTCTTTCATGCTGTAGAGAACATCTACTTCCACTAGACGGAATCTGCTCATGTAAAAAGAGATTTTAAAACGTGGCACCAATTCTCTATCAGATTAATGCCGTAGCTTTGACATGACATTTAAATGTTTCCGCTTGTTTCTTGCTTTAGCCGTGCAGATTCTCAAAGCAGAACCTTTACATTTAACCTCATTGATCCTTTTCTTCAATTCCAACCAATTTATTTTCAAATTTTCAGGCTGTTTGTTAAATTTCTTTTTTATTAAGCCTCTTTAGCTAGATGTCACATAATGTCATACAGTTTCTCAAACCTTTATGTGACATTTACACGGGATTAATCCGATCGCAGAGATAATTTGATAAAAATCAAAGACTGGCTGTTTGTTTCTGCTGTTCAGGTGTAATACAATACATCGTTAAGCATTTCAATCATGGCTGATTATTGTCTTAACTGACAGGAGAAACAGCTTTAATCTAAAATCAGTGATAGATTGTGGAATTTCAAAATAAGGGCACAGACTCATGGGTTTTCCTCTTTAACTGGTGATAATATTTCAAAGCTGTTCGTCCCCTCAGGTGGAACCCTCACCGCTGGCTGGTCCAACAACCGGCGTTGCAGCACCAACTCTCAACGAGGATGTACATATATATCGATTAGGTTTCCAGCAGCGGATTGGGATCAGGAGTTATTAAATTGCTAAGTGCTGGATGGGTGTGCTGAGGGCACTCGAGCAGATCAGTGACAGATTCAGGGGGCTGCTAGTCTGAAGAGATGGAGTTTTCATCTTCTTATTTCTTCTTACTTTAATCTTGACTGATTATTTATCGGACTCTACTTTGTGTAAAAAATAAGAGAATGATACAAAAAAAGGTCCATGTTAGGATTCATTTCAGTGTTGCTCCCTTTTTTTTTAACTTTATTTGGGATTTCTTCGCACATTGATTCTTTCCATATTTTCCCTTTTTGATACGTGTTTAATTCGACCATAAATAAACCCTCTGTGGACAGAGACTTATTCATCTGCAATAAGGAGATGGATTACACGGCACTTTAAAACCCAATAAGCTTCCTTTGCTGCGCCTTGGTCTCTCCTGCTTGGTCTTACCGCCTAATGAGTGAATGAGAGCCATTTGTCACCGCTGCCGGCGCTAATAGGAGCATGTAACTTATTCATTACGTGCACAGATCTGCATTTATTGCCACGCTCCAGTTTGCCCTTGGCCTCCGGGAGGCATACAGCCATCTAAGCTGTTGGTTTTGTTTACAAGTATGTGTACGTATGTGCATCTTGTTTTTAATATGTCAACACGGAGGTGGATTTTATCTCAGATGAGTAGCGTTTGGGGGTTAATATGAGAAAAACGGGTCAAAGGTAACAGAGGACAGTCATAATGAAATAAATGTGTGTAGGTGTGTGGTTTTTAAGTACTAAAGTGCTACGTGCGCATATTTAGCGGCGTACTTTATTCAGGTTGATTGTCTTTTCGAGCATCGCTTTCCCCTCGAGTGAGTGTAGGTGAGGCACGGTGGACGCGGGCGCACGCCAGAGGCCGAAATTAAAAAGTGCATCCGTGGCTGTGGGAAGGTATGAAACTGTTGTAACCAGTGTGGCGATGGCTTTATGGTATAAAGTTATTTACATCCCAGGAGGTCGACTATAAAAGAGCAAATAATGAGTCACTCTCCATGTGAATGGAGCTTAATTGAGCCTCCACGTTCAGCTGCGTCCTGCAGATCAGAAGATGAGAAGCCAAGAAGCAGCTGACGTTGTTTAGCCTTTCAGAGCTACATCCAACAGATTGGTTGTGTTTACCAACCCAAAAGTGTAAGGAGTTTCATTTATTCACTAGAGAGAGAGAGGGGGGGGGATCTGTGGGGATGCATGGCAATTAATTCAACAGACACTATTTATTTACCTGGCAGCAGAGAGGTGACATCGCATATTGTTTGTCACAGGTGGGGCCAGGTGGTCAACGTGCGCGTGTGTGTGGTTTCTTCATACCTCACAGGCTATTCCATGTGGGCGCAGCGGGGGTGTGTGACAGATTTCATCACCTGGACGGATCGGTGTTAATGAACATTTTAATCACCTCCCCCAGTGCCAGAGCCTGCTGGGTGTCATCGCCCGCCTTTTCCAGAGTTAATTATGGAAAAGTGTGACTGAAAAGAAAAGAAATCTCCAGTGAGATGAAGAATTTTACATTTCTTGCACTTTTTCTGGCTTTCAGGATTCCAAATCTTAATATTTCTTTAGTTCTTTTGACTTGCAACATTGCACATTTTTCCTGACTGCAGCTTTTATCCTTGAGTATTATTTGTTAGATTACTGTGAATTAAAATAAAAGAGCTGCACTCATGCACCAGTTTCCACCACTGATAAACTCACGTGCACCAAGAGGCTGGCGGGAAGCAGATTTAGGCCCTGCGGTTAGGGAACGACCTGTTCATCCCGCTGTTGCATCACGAAGAGAAGCTGCAAATTTAAACTGGGTTTAATGAAGCTGTAAGTGTTTATATAAAATTCAGATTATTATTTATGTTGGAAAAATGGACAGTAAATAATTAAAGTGGTGAATAAATCTTGAAGCACTCTTGGTGCTTCTTGCCAGTTTGATGTTACTTATTTGTTTATAGCAAATAAGTTGATGACAGTCTTAGAAAAGAACATTAAAGTTAAAACATTTTAGAAAATCTAACAGCAGAAAATTAGTTTCATAAACTGTAACAAAATATAAAAACTTGTTTTAACCCAGTTTAAAGACAGTCACATAACTCAAGAAATATTTAACCTATAGTCGTTAATTAAATTGTGCTTCTCTTCTCTCTGTGCTGCATCTTAAAGTGTCTCTGACATATTATTTTTATATTATTGTACTTCTTCATATCAGTCAATATTACATTTATATCCTGTGGATACTTTTCCAAATAAATCAGGACTCTCAGATTTCCAGTAATAAAGTCTCAAATCTGTCTATTTATGTAATATTACTGCACAGTTTTGAGGAAGTGATGAAATGCAAGAATGGGAGATAAAAACAAAGTGATTTACTGTGGCGGAAAATGGAGAATCAGATCAAGAAGTTGTAATTTCTGAAAGTTTCTGACTGAGAAATGATTGAGTCAGGAGAGGAACAGAACCAGTTTTGATGCTCACAGTCGAATACGTTTGAGCTGAAATCAGTTCTACAGGCTTCAAATTCTGCTGATCAAACACAGTCAGTCTCAGTGTCATTGTGGATGTAAAGCGAACGTTACAGATAAACAATCAGATCAGTGCAGAAGAAGAAGACTAAGAGAATGAAAAGAGACTAAAATCCACCAGATAACTGTCCTGGAGTTACTGATGTCTGAGCAACTTCAGTGGAACTGAGAGTTTCTCTCTGATTATCTGTTTTTTATGTTTTTAAGGTCCTGTTAACCTGCAGCTGCAGCTCATTTCAAACTCCAGCCCCTCTTTATTTAGAACATTCCAAATAAAGCTGTTTCTCAGCTCAGAACTCTGCGTGTTGAGAGTGAGACATTCAGAAAAGAGGATTTCCACGTGGTTCTTTCTGCTTGTTGCTATTTGATAACACGTAGTGTTGTTGATAGAAATTATATTTGATGTTTAACTCGTGTCTCTGCTGAGCTGCACAGATTAATCTTTCCATGGATCAAACTCCATCCCACTGAGTCAGAACATCTACGTTTGGTCCTCATCAAGTCTTTTATTTCTGTCTGAGTGATGTCATCATTCTCTGGGTCTGATTCAATTATATACATTAATGAAGCAGTGTTACTACAACCAGCTGATATACAGCGTGTCAATGTTTTATCAATGAAAACACCAGCTAATGCTTTTCAATGTCCATGTAAGATGTAAACAAAGAGTTGCGTCCTGTGTTTCATCACTTCCTGTTTCAAATTAATTTCACACAAATCTGCACCATGTGTCATTAAACAAAGTTATAATGTTTCTAAATGTTTCATTGAGACCCGAGTTTGTCAGAAACACTATAAAATCTTGAATGCTTCAACTCGCACATTCAACAAAAAGCTTTGTCTCTTCATTCAGCTGCTCCTCCAAAAATGCACAAGCCTCCAGTTTGTCAAGTGGCTCAACAATCCATGACAAGACTAAGAGAGATGCAGATTTTCTAATAAATCAGGTTTTATAAGAACAAAAATACTGCTGATGACCTGGTAAACTGTTAATTCAGGTGTTTAAATTTGGTGATGGGATGAAATGTTGCCTGTTATAACTGTAATGTTGGCGGCTGGTTGTAGTTTCCAGAGGGATTTCCTGGCAGTTCTGATATTCATGTTGCTTTAGTCCTCTTGTAATTGTGTAATAGAGTGGAGGTTTCCATTCCTGAGGTTCTGAGTATGAAGACGAAAGGAGGGGAAAAGAAAAGATCGGAAGCATTCAGGTGATGCATCCTGAGATTCACCTTCCCTCTTTGCCTCGGGGTGTTTTTGGATTCACACACATTCATGCACACATGCCTCTAGGCCACTGGTGTACTCTGCTTCTCTCTACTCGCTGCATTTCGCTGCCCGTCAACCACACAAAGTTAGTGTATTTTGGTTGAACACACTTTCTCCGAGCTAGCAAACACATGAACAATCTTCTTTTTTTAACGTCTCGGCTCCTTCCTGTTAAAAATCTCTCCTCTCAATTTCTACTGGTATTTGCTGACATCCTCTTCAGTTTGTTTGCTTCAATTAGCAGAATTAGTGTAAGCCAATCATTTACAGCACTGATTTACAGTTATGGGAAAAAGAAAGTCTCAATTTTACATATCAGGACACAAACAATGAAAATGATCTGCTCTCTCAGCTTCTGAATCTATTCGAATCCCGAACCACCATCATTCCACCACCGTGCTGGGCTTGGTTCTCTAAACATGGCACTGTGCGTATATTTATTTTGCTCTCATCTGTTTTATGGACATTGTTCCTGAAGTTTTGTAGTTCATTCAGATTCAACTTTACAAACTCAAGTCATGCTGACGTGTTCTATTAGAGAGACTTGATCTTGCAACCTTTTGACTCTTTTGCTAACTGAGACTTAATGAGCTAGTGAGTCTTTTAATAGTGAGTCTTCTGTGGTTTTGATTGACTGTCAGATTGGAGGGAATTTTCAGGTATCAAAGCAGTTCAGGGGTGAAAAAAGCTAGATATGAAGTATCACAAGATTTTGCCTGAGTTAAGTGAAATCTCAGTTCTGACTTTGCTATTCAAGAGATGGAAAAAGACATAAATGGGTTCAATTCAATGCAGTTTTAACTCCATGTTTTCCTGGAGATGACCTTTGGCATTGTGTTAACACACAACGATATGCTCCAGAGCAACAAACTGCCCAATCTCCTGCTTTTATAGAGGTGCTCAGACCTGATAATGGATTGCCCCTAAATGTCACACACAGCTTTTCTTTCTTTGTTTTTGTTTAATAAAAAATAAGAATTGAATAATTCTTGAACCTGGTAAAATATTTTTATTTACTTATGAATAAAACCCCAGAACCAAAAGAAGGTGGACTTTCTGCAGTGAACAGACACTGAAGACATTCTGATATTTGTTCTTGGACACATTTTTACTTTGATAGCTTGTAACAAATTAAAAAGGCAGTTTGTCTTTCAAGTTTGTGCTTTACTTTGAAAACCAAAAGGAGGGTTTGAGGTTAGGAATTGACGTTGGGAGTGTGTGGGCTGTTTTAAATGAAGGGATTTTTAATCTGCTGTAGTCCCACTGATTCCCACACTTGTTGCTGATGGCTCAGTTCTGCTTTGTGGACGTTAATCAGAGATGATTAGTGTCCTGCAACAGTTGCCTGTGAAGTGTCCCACACAGAGCTGATAATGAAATTGTTGGAGCATCTGTTTCTGATGCCCCCCCCCCATTGTCATGCCATCCCCATCTATTATTGATCACGGACACTAAAATTATGTTGTTTCTTATTTGTTTTAACAAAAATCCTTTTGATGTGCACTATTATTTAACAGACTTTACATCTGTGCTTCCAACGCTTTAAAAAGGTTCTTGTTTATATAAATTAAATACATGTAACTAGAACAAGTGGTTTGATTTTGGGTGATAAATTCAAGTTGCTTTAGCTTCAATTGTTTCTCTGCACATTCCAGGAAACAGACTTTCAGCAGCTGCTGCTCAGTTTTCAGGAGTCGGGTCTGAATACATCTGTTCGTACATGTCGCTGTGGGTAATTCTGATTTTTATTTCTTTAGACAACTGATCCCTGAATAATTTGTTTATATTCAGCTTTTATTCAGTTTGATTTTCTTAATTCACGATGACGGGTGGAAAATATCCAAACCACCTGAGCAGCCGAGGACGTGGTTCCCAGATTAACTTCCTTTGTCTCACTCTGAACGATAAATCTAACAGGATTGTGCAGTTTGCATTGAGTCTTCACTGTCTCTTTGACAGCTTGTGCCACATCTGATTGCTGGGTCAGTGTAATTACGTTGACTACGTTTACATGCAGCTTATATTTGGGTTATGATCGAGTTATGGTCAGTACTCGGGTTTCTGAAATGTTCAGAATAACCCGTTTACATGCATAAGTAGAGAGAGTTACCCTTGTATACATGAAACTTGTAATAACCCGATTTAAATGCGGATGTTGGGGTAGCGTGATGACATACGGACTACTTCAAGACGCAATATGCGTTATTTCTGGTTCTTTGCGAATAGAGCATGCACAGAACACACGTTTTGATGCGATTATGCCGATACGCGTTTACACGACTAAATATTCCGGTTAGAAAAGGGTTACCCCTGAGGTAAAATCCGGAGGAGGCTCAGTGTAAGAATATCCTTTTAAACTAGCAGAGGAGCACTTTAATTTGAATATAAGTCCATCACGCTAATTAAGTGGAAGTACAAGTTTTTCCAAGGCCAAAAACTGAGTTTTGACGGACTCGATAGTCTGACACGCCTCAATGTAACATCCCAAATGTCAAACACTTTTTGAGACATTGTCTTTGGCGTGTTAGTACAGAATGGTTTGCAAGTAGGGATGCAACGATACTACTTTTTTCAAACTGATACGATACCGATATTTGCTGATAACGAGTATCAATGTCGATACTTCTACCACACAAAAAATGTAATGAATAAGACAGGCTTTATTTTTTTCTCTACTTGTAACAACAAATGATGGTGAACTACATTAAAAAGAATAAAATATTAATAAAAATGACCACAAAACTAAAATTTCAAGTGAAAAATACAATTTTCCGTGAAAATTTTGCAGAGTTTCCACATTTTTAGTATTGGTTCATGGTATCGGTTAACTAACCAATATCGATATGGGTACATTAGAATGGTATCGGCCTAGATACGGAATGCTGGTATCGATATTGGTGCATCCCTATTTGCATGCTAATGCATTTAACTCAGCATGTTATCATGTTTTGACCTTCAGTGAGTTTTTTTGACTGGCATACTGTTCAGTTAAGACAAAACAAACAGAAGCGTTATTAGTCACCTTATTTATAGTTGTTTAGATATTTCAGGCAGACTACAACAAAGCTGTATCATGTATAGCTTCACTACATTTTGATGAGAATTGGACCCAGTTGTTAAATAACTTGACTAAGATGAGAAAATCATACTGGAAGGTCTAAAGACCTTAGATCATTGTTTTATATGATTGTTAATTAAAACAACCCAACTGAATTAAATAGGATGAAAATTTAAACCAATCTTATTCATATTATAACACATTAATAGATGATACAGTATGTTTTAAGATTAGGTTTTTGGTTTGAATTATTGTTTGTGACCACATTTATATAAAAAAAACATCCTTATAGTTAAGAACTGATGATAATTTGACCTAGTTTCTTGTAAATATCAGTATTTCTGTTTTTTTCTTTAGTCTCACTCTCTTGTGGAGTTCTCCTTGGTTCTATTCTTGGACCAGTATTAGTCTCTATTTACATCTGCCTCTTGGCTCCATTCTATTAAAACACAGATGATATTCAGTTACAATTGAAGCACAATGAACTATTTACACTTAAAATGCTGTTTGAAAGTCTGTCAGAGAAGAACATCTGGATGTCTTCTTTCTATTCAAACCACAGAACCTTGTGGTACTTCCTGCACCTCCTGCTTGGATCTGGTGAATCTTGAACCTGCTATTGGGCTCCAAGTCAGTTCGTTCATTGGGAAAATTGTACCTTTGTGTTTTTTTGTCAACATGTATGAAAACTAACAAACTCTAGTGAAAACGTTACCTCCTGGCAGAAGTAAAAAAAACAAACTTTTGTGCTTTTGAAGCAGATTTTAGGTCAAACTACTTATTTACAAACTAAAAAGTGAATAATCAGACAAATATGATAATATATAAAAGTCCAAGGCTGAATTTAAAAAATAATTTAAAAATTAAATTCATTTTCCTCCCGGCCTTTGGGACATTTTTAGCATATGCAGCTTCTGTTCTTTGATCAGTGAGATTATCAGCAGGCGGTGCAAGGACAGCAGAGGGTCGTCGCTACAATGCCGTAACAAATTACAGCAACCACGCCGTGTGTGTGGAGGAGTTGTTTTCATAGCAGACTAAACGCTGCAAAACTGGTATTAAATACCAGCTATTCTGCTCACCAGCATATCTGTGTTGATAATAGCAATCATAATTTAGTTTGGAGTGCTTTTCAAGGAACCCAAGGATTTTTGCAGAGCATAAAGGAATCATTTTTCTTGTCTAATTTCTAACTGGGACTCCAAACGTGGGTGTAATCTGCTTTGAGTGATGCATCTCCACTTGATTAAGAGTTTTATTTTTCTGTTTTTATGGTGGTGGGGTGGCTGGTTGGCACGGTTGGGATTTGGATATGAATTTTTAGACGCTTACACAGATAACTATCCACGCTTGTTTGGAGCCCTTTTATTTGAAACCCCACGGAGCCTTTGAGAAGCCGCAGAGACTCTGCGTAGATTCTGTATCTCTGTGTTGCCGCCTCGTAGCACACAACTCCCCCTCTCTTCGAATTGTGACGCGTTTAAGTGTGTATTTGTGTGTTTCTTTACACTGAGAGTTGAGTTTATTATGCTACTGTATGTGTTAACAGTCAAACTTTAAACCCCCTTTATCTGGAATTTTTAAAGAGGCCCTTTCACACAAATTTCATGACTTTATTTCTGAAGTATTAACCAGTAATATGAAACATTTTATATCTAAAAAAACATGAGGAAACACTGATTTACAGACCTTCAGAATTCGTCTGGTTTCGTCAGGCTTCAGACAGCAACTCATTAATATTCAATGTTTATTTGCTGGACTCTGATTGGCTAACAAACTAGCCTATGAGAACACGGCTTCCTGCCCCTCTGCGCATAGCAACAGCAGACGCAGTCTCTTCCGGTTAGTTACGTCTTATGCTACAGCTTTTAGCCAGCAGCATGCTAGGTGTGGTTTCAACTGCGTGAGCTGATGAATACTAACAAACAAAGTAGTTGTGATGAAACAAATACAGGCTGTTCGGACTCGGGAGAACTCAGGTTATATCACCATCTGTGTAGTTTGAGAGATTAAAACTAAAAGAGAAGTTGTTGATCTGTTTTCACACCCACTATGAAGGTAAGAACACCTGTGGAGCTAAAATATTCAACAGAAACCTCAGAAAAACAGTTTTTAATGGAAGGGTCTCTTTAAGAACAGAACTCTGTACTCTTTCAAAGACCTCCAGGTTTTGGAGGTGCAGGTGAGAGAGGTAGCTTCCAAATGTGCGTGTTCATAAATAGGGTTGTGCTTTTAATAATGTATTTAAAGGGATAGAGACCTGTTACAATTCACTTTCAGAACAGCGTCAGTTTGAAGAAACAGAGCTCAGCAGCTGCAATCTTTATGACTGAAAGAGATATTTTTCCTATCATTCCTTAATTTTTTGTGTGTAGAGCCACAAAATCACCTGCTGAATTTCTCGTAGGGAACCTTCCAGAAGGATTAAGAATGTCTTGTCTTGTCTTGTCTGGTCTGGTCTGGCCTGGTCTGGCCTGGTCTGGTCTGGTCTGGCCTGGTCTGGCCTGGTCTGGTCTTGTCCACTCTTGTCCACTCTTGTCCACTCTTGTCCACTCTTGTCTTGTCTTGTCCACTCTTGTCTTGTCCACTCTTGTCTTGTCTTGTCTTGTCTTGTCTTGTCCACTCTTGTCTTGTCTTTTCTTGTCTTGTCCACTCTTGTCTTGTCTTGTCCACTCTTGTCTTGTCTTGTCTTGTCCACTCTTGTCGTGTCTTGTCTTGTCCACTCTTGTCGTGTCTTGTCTTGTCTTGTCTTGTCCTCTCTTGTCTTGTCTTGTCTTGTCCTCTCTTGTCTTGTCTTGTCTTGTCCACTCTTGTCTTGTCTTGTCCACTCTTGTCTTTTCTTGTCTTGTCCACTCTTGTCTTGTCTTGTCTTGTCCACTCTTGTCTTGTCTTGTCCTCTCTTGTCTTGTCTTGTCTTGTCTTGTCTTGTCTTGTCTTGTCTTGTCTTGTCCACTCTTGTCTTGTCTTGTCTTGTCCACTCTTGTCGTGTCTTGTCTTGTCCACTCTTGTCGTGTCTTGTCTTGTCCACTCTTGTCTTGTCTTGTCCTCTCTTGTCTTGTCTTGTCTTCTCTTCTCTTCTCTTCTCTTCTCTTGTCTTGTCTTGTCTTGTCTTGTCTTGTCTTGTCTTGTCTTGTCTTGTCTTGTCATCTCTTTTCCTGTCTTGTCTTGTCCTCGCTTGTCCTGTCTTGTCTTGTCACAATCTATACAATAAGTAGCTCGTTTACAGATAATTAATTAAATTATACCTTTATGTCTGTACTTACTGTGACTGACAGAAAGGTTAAGAAGGTAAAAAAGTTTTTTTGGTGGATCTGGAGAACAAACACAGACTAAATCTGAAAAATACACCAACAAAACTCAGCAGTTAAACTGATCGCTGCACTTTTAAGATATATAGGGAAAACTTAAGCCATGTTTAGTTAATCCTGGTACTAACAGGAGTTCACACAGGCAGCCTAACCTTTTGGAGCTTTAACAACAGACACGGGTTGTTGGACAAAAATCTTCTTCTTTTTATTATTGAAAGACTTTCTGTATTTTCAGTTTGTATGTGAACGTTTTGCACATTTTTAAGACACTTTTCAAAAACTGAGAAAGTATCAATAACCATGATATATTTCACTCTGATGATCATGAAACTAAATGTTCATATCATTCCAGGTTCTCTTAAAATCCATTTTCATTACCAGAACAACAAAAGACGTGCATGTTACTGGACTATGGGTTGAGGTTGGAACAGGTTTGAACCATCAGGGTCTCTTAGGGTGTGAAGAGACAGATGTGGTTGTTTGGTATCTCCAGCTGTTTAGCTTTCAGACTCTGTCAGTTTCAGACTTTTTTGTGCCTATATGCTCCATTTGTGTTGCTTCTGTCTCCTTTAGTCACATTCTCTGTCCTGTTTTGGTCTTGTAGTAATCGCTTCATGGTAAATTTACATCTAATCCTTGCGTCTCAGTTTTTAAATCCTTTGTGAATATCCGTTTATGTCCTATTTGATCATTTTGTGTGTCTTTTGGGATGATTTGGGTTCTTCTTTTTATGCTGCAGCTCATAAATGTATTTTTTTTAAATTGTTTTACATCTTTTTTGTGTTCAGTTTTGGTCATTTTACATTCATGTTCATTCTCTATCTTTTCTGTTATTTTAAGGTCAATTAATAATGTTTATTTTCTTTAAAATCCCAGTTTGTGCTACTGTTGCACTTTTGTATGTAACATCCTTTTGTAGATCTTGTATTTCACGTATAGTCAGTTTAATGTTATCAGCATATATACCACATTTCTCTCCTGCTTCCTAACAACCTCCTCACCTGCACTCTGTAAGGCTCATTTGGATTGGTCAGGAACGAGTGCAGTAAAGGAGGAATGATCTCCCAGGGGAATCTTCTGTATTTCTTTTGGCTCCTGTGGGACGAGACAAAGCTGCTACGTGTCTGTTCAGCCAGCTGTGAAAGCTCTCACTCAGAATACTGATGAAGAGCTGAAGTGGTTTCTGTTCTGTGGCCTCATGTCTTCAGTAATCAGGCTTGAACAGACTGGATAGGATTCAGGTTTACATTGTTTGGTTATCTTTGCCATTTTTAATCAGGAGTCATAATTCGACAAGCAGCTGAATCTCCTCAGAGCTGCTGTGATCGAGCCATAGATCCGATTCTGCACAATCCATGCCTGATCTGTGCTAGCTTGTTCCTGTTTAGGGTTGTGGAGAGCTGGTGCCATTTCTTTGTCATTTCAACCAACATATACAGGTATATTTGAGGTAGTATCACCTCTCTGTCATCTCAACAAGACGTTTCCGTCCAAACAGCTCCTGCTTACTTCATTTTCTCTGTAAACCAGAAAGATGGTCTGATAGAAACACTAAGACCAGCCCATCTGGCTCCAACAACCAGTCACTGTCACTTAAATATGGTTTCTTCCTCAGTTGTCTTCACCACATCTGGAGTTACATCTGGTAGATCATGATTTGCGCCAACAATAAATTGGATAGGTGTACCTAATAAAGTGGCCGCAAGTTTATATCAGTATAAAAATAAATAAAAGGAGATGAGTTCCTAATTGAATAGTTTACTTATTTTTTAACTGTCTCTTGGTAAATCCCTCTGTGCTGCTGCCAACTCAAAAAAAAAAAAAAATCCTTTGGAGTTTGGATCAAAGGTGTTTTTTTTTTTATTATCATCTCAGTTTGGGATTGAAATGTTTCAAACTGGCACAGACTCACATGAAATTCAGCGCCGTCTTTCCTCTCCATGACATTGTTTTCCACCTTTATCATCCTTCAGTTTCTCATTCATAAACAATCCAAACGCTGCATGTGTGTTTGATCACCTCCAGACCTTCGCCCGTCCTTTTAGAAGCAGCTGTTCGGGGCGTTATTGTGGAGCGGCTGGCGTGACGGATCTGTCGTATTAAAGCAAATAATGGAGGTAGTTCAGAAAGGAAAAAAGGGAGACACAAAAATACACTTAGGAGTGTTTTGGCTGCACTCTGGGTCCCTTTCATCCTCTGCATGTGTGAAAACCTTTTGAAGGGCTTTTGAAATCTATTTTTCTCTCATGTAAAATGAATATGGAAAAATATTTGGGAGAAAAAGCATCAAAGATAACAAGCTGGACGTTTGCTGCTTAATGATTACGGGCGTCGTCTGTGTTGTTTGACATATGCTGGAAACAAGACGGGTGATCTGACGCACTTTTGTGCTGCTGACAGGCTTCGTTTAAAGCAGATACAAGTTGTCTGCTCACCCTGAAAAAAATCATATCAGTGCAAAGAAGTTAGAGCAATTAAAGCCCACTTAATAACTTTGACAAGTTTTGGTGTCAAGCCTCATCAGTTACAGCTCACGGAGCCTGTTTGTGGTTGTGAACGAGTCAGGATCTTGACACGCAGACACGCCGAAAGTAAATTTGAAGAGTTTACGAAAACAAAAAAGCACCGCGGTGTTGTTGTTTGCTTGCGCTGCCGTTTTTGTAGAAGTGCAAAGCAGGTGGTTCTGATTGAAACTCGCTGCCGTCTCTGGTGATTAACAGCATCTGAGCTTGAGTGTGTAATAACGCTCTCATCTCCTGTGTAATTGGCTCTAATATTGATTAAATAACGTATGCAGGAAGTTCTTGAACTTGTTTGTTGGTGTTCATTTTGACTTGTGGCTGTGTGATTAAAGAGCAGAGGCTCAACCCAATCAAGAATAACCAACATTGTTTCAGTGAAAGTGAAAATGCAGGAAAAACTTCAAAGAGAATCAAGATTTGTTTTGAACGAGGCCACAATTTCCCAGAATGCATTGATAGTTAACGTCACATTCATGTCTCAATAAAAAATTTAAATGTTTTTACGGCAACAGAACATCAGATAAACTGTCCTCAAAGCACGTCTCAGGCTGTTGACTGATTGTCTGCTGAGACGTGACATCACACTCTTCTTGAAGGTCCTCAGAGTCTCTACACGGAGACTCGGCTGATCCCAGAGGTTTTCTATTGGATTCAGGTCTAGAGAAAGTCCAGGATCCTCCATTCAAGGTACCCCAGAACTGGATGATCTGGATTCTTGTGATCCATGAAGATGAAATGAGGTCTGTGTTATTCACGCAGGGACACGATGACTGGATTCATGATGTTATTCAGGTGGTTTGGACTCGTCACAAAGTGTAGGAAAGTTCTGTATCAACTAGAGACACCGGTCCATACTGTCACACCTGTCCACACTGTAACACCTCCACCAAAGACTCTGGTGACATCAGTGTCTCTTTGGCGTCTCCAACATCATTGGCGTCCATCATCTGCTCAACGTGAATCTACTTTCATCATAGAACATGACTGAGACCCTCTTGTCCCACGTCCACTGTAAATGTCCCTGGTCCATGCAAGACGATGACTCCTGTACCTGGTGGTGTGTTCAGGTACTCTCGCAGGTCGTCTAACGTGCAGACCATGCTGATATAAAATGTTTCTAATGTCTGATGTGACACTCGGCGTCTCTCAGTTTCCTTAAATGTGTCTGGAGTTAAACAACATTCATCATCTGGTTCCACAGGACTCTGTTCACAATGAAGCACCATCAGAGTGGGACATGGACAAAGAACATCCACCTCTGTGTCTTTCTGTAACTCTTCTAGTCTCTCTGTTGAACCTGGTCTCATGATGTGAACAGCATGATGAGTTTAAATATCAACTCTGATTCAAGCAGGAAGTTTATTTGTCGATTCATGAATCAATCAATTTATCTGTTAAGCTCCTCGTTCAGGAACAGCAGGTTGTATAAAAAGTAATGAACCGTTGGACATGTGGATTCAGAAGTTTAGGTGAGGTCAAATTAAGGTCACATGGAAAGGTTAAAGTGAATTAGATAGATCCTCCTGAGTTTTTGATCAGTAGATAAAATAATTGTTGTGCTGGTTGTTTATTCTCTAAGGACACAATGTGCCTGTTTACACAATAAAAACAAAGTCTTTCTGTTTATCTTTGGTGTTTAGAACTTTTTTATACTTTAATTAGAATATAATCTTTGTTAATACCAAAGAAGCACCGGTCTATATCTTTTACCCGTAGATGGCAGTGTGTCCATGAGTCTCCAGCATGACGTCTGTGTGTCTGCCAGGCTGTAATGATGTGAGGAGAGGCAGACAAACACTGACAGCACCCCGTAATGTGAATTTACTGTAATGGCCTACAAGGAAATGAGATGTACACTGTTAAATAGTTTGGAAAGGCCCAAACTTGTTCAGTGAAAAAACAAAACTGCGAACCAGAACATTGATTTGTCCATGGCTTCGACTAATGAGACTAGTCGAGGACTGGAGAAACAAATGACACAACTTAACACTAAATCTTTATTTATTTGTCTTTTTCAGGTTGCAGGGTTAAGTGATGTTTGGATAAAGAATTGTTGTGCATATTTAAGCCTTTTTCAAACACATTCATGTCCTGTTTGTTGTGTATTCAGTCCAACTTCTTTACCTCTACATGTGGAGCCGGTGGTCTGTGTTATTCAACTCATTAATAATAAATAAGAACCAAAAATCAGAATTTTAGGGGTTTTAATAAGAAGGATCCTGGTTTTGTGTCAGCTGCAGTATTTGACATGTATGGTTAAGTTCTGATTGGATGATGATCATGAACACAACAGGGCTACACTCTAAAACAGTTACTTCAACTTTGTTACGTTAACTTTATTATGTTCCTGCATTCAGTTATCAGATATATTGATGCGTAACACTAATGATAATTTAAAAAAACTTCAAGATGAATAATAATTCACTTTTACATCCTGTTTTTCTTTCTTTATGAATTACTAGAACAGACTTTTTTCATCCTCCTGATGCATTTACCTGTATTTCTATGACTGATACTTCTTTTTTTGGCCTAATTATATATTAATAAGTGACAGTTTCATGGCACTACCATACCATATGCACTAATAATAACCCACAGATAGGATCAGAATCAAACACCTTTCTTGATCCTGATAAGCACCTCTGTCTTGTTACCGTCTCACTTACCAAGCCACAATTTTTAATTATCTTCTGTTTGTGATCATCTTTTCCATATCTTTGTTTTATCATTCTCCATCGCTGCCCTCTTTCATTTTTCTCTAATTTTCCCTCGTCTCTAAAATAACAAATGTCTAAATTACACTTGCTAATTGGTGGCGCTAGCCCTGTTTTTCCTTCTCTTTCCCCTCTCTCTCTTCCTTTTTGTGCTTTAGAGAATGAATTTGACACTAAATAGAAGGATTGTTCTGTCCAGATCTTCCAGATGGATCTGTTAATTTTTAATGTCCATTCTGCCCAGCTTGCACCCCCCCCACCCCTTTTGCCATAGGTCATACAACACCTGAGCATGGGGCATCTCGATTCGAACAAAGAGACTGATTCTTATCTCTTTTTTTTTTTTTTTAAAGTCTTATCTTATGCCACTTGAGTCAAATGCTCATTAAAAGCATTTTATGCACATCAACAACACACTACCGCCTTCATTTCCTGAAATTAGAGTAAGTGCTTTTAACATTTGCAGCAAACACTGAGATGATTGGCAGCCTCCCGTGGCCTTTACTGTGGATTGTGTATTATGTGCTGACGAGTTTGACGGTGAAGAAACTTGATTTTTGTTGCTTTAAGGCAGAGAGAAAGGTTGATGTTCAGAAATTAAAAACGCACAGTTTAAAATTAGCTCTGACATCCAACACCAAAAATAATAATAAAAAAAAAACATTTTGGTTCTGGAAATATCAGTTTTAAGAGTCGATTATTACAGACTAATACCATAAAAAATATTTAGCTAAAATTCATAAAAATCTTAGACTTAAAGTCTGTTGACTATGGAAACTTATTGGTGTAAAATTAACATAGAACCATATAAAGTATTTTGTTCAAACAATAAATGTATTAGAATAATTTATTTTCAGTGTTTTCACATTAATGCAACACACATATCACCTAACAACAAAAATGTTACTGTTATCATTGTATATTTTTATAGTTTAATCACTTGGCAGTATTGAACACTATAATGAAGAATTTGAAAATAAAACTTTATTTGAAAATAGAAACAGTAAACTTTTTTTTTCCTTTTTATTTATTTATTTTTTTGTACCTGTCCTGTTCTGATGTATTTGGCAAACAGAATTGTGGGTGCCTTTTTATGTCAGGACAGATTTATTCTTACAACAGTTAGGGTTGAATTCACCCCTTCTGTTGTATGGTGCGCTTTATTGCTATGGCGCGACTGACTATATCTGATTCAGGAGGCGGAGTCGACAGGCAGAGAGACAAAGACAACAAAGAGACAACAAAAACAGACCACAACTAACTCAAAAACAAAACAGACCAAATACATTTATCAATATTGTTCATACTCTAAAGGTTAAAATAAACTTTTCTTATTCAACCTGATACGGATTAGTTTTTTTTATTGTCTTGGCACTAATTTTCTTCCGTAGGTAAAGCCGTTATGTTTATACTTTATAAACTTATTTATATTATTACTGTCTTTATATTATTATTTATATTCATATTTAAACAACTACTGTCTAATTTTTAAATTGTAATAAATTAATTACATAATGTCTGAATGAAATACAACTTTAGACATTTACGTTAATACATTTTTTTATATAATTCTCAGCTCCGATTCAGCTTGTTCTTACTGTTGCTTGCAGTGTGTGTTGGATGGAGCAGCGATCTGTGGTGGACAAGATGATGATTGCATGTTCTTATTTGTTCCTCTACCTTCATGTTGCTGTGTTACTATGACACCTGTAAATGTCAGCGCTCTATTATTTCTAGTTGCATGTTTTATTTTTTTCCTGCCATGTTATTGTGTGTCTTGTATTTTCCACGTTACTCTTTTTTTTTTTTTTTCAGATTAACAGCAACAAAATCTGAATATATAACAGTGAATATATTTAGCTTGAGAATTAGACGTGCTGTCATTGTCACTGTTCTGACGGCTGACTTTTTTCTTTTCCATAATCACATGAAAGCTTTTATTTCACCAAGCAAACTGACTTTAATCATATTTTTCTCGATTTAGACCAAGAGCAACTTCACCGCGTTGTGGAGAGGAAAGTCTGTTCAAATGATCTACTCACATTTTCATTTGTGAATAAATCAGACGTAGCTAATAAGGGTTTAGCTGAAGTGTGCTACCTTCTTAGGTCACATTTTTAAGTATTAAAAAGTATTAATAATTCTAATCAGTCAAAACTGCCTCAAAGAGTATAACATTTATTGCTTTAAAAGGGTTTATTTATATTAAATATTTAGTGTCTTCACAACATAGATTAAAGTAATTGTTGGTCAATAGGAGATTCCATATAAAGAGCTGTTGATAAGTGAACAGTCCGTGTGATTAAGTAATATGTCAGCAGTGCAGATCCTCTTTAGTAGTTCAGACTATTAACTTAGTGACCAAAAAGCAATTAGATTGACTTTCTAAAATGGCAGTTAATTAACAAAACTGCTGTTCTGCTACGGCTGCCCTTATAACCTACAATGAGGATGAACACTTAAAGTAGACGAGAATCCAGCTGTTATTACTTAATAGGTCGATTTAAAATGTTCCCAGGTTAGATCCAGTTGTTTTTCTCCTCAAAAAGCTTTTGGTGGGGGAGGTGAGGGGGAGGGGGAGGGGGGGTAATCAGTTAAACTGATTAACTTATTTATTTTACTTTGAGCTTCTTGTAATGTTGCATTAGATCATTTAAAATCATTCTTTTGAGAGATGACGTCATCACTAGTGATCTGAGTAGCTTTTTTTGTTTGTTAAAGAATTAGACAAAACGTTTACTTTAAAAAAAACAAAATAATTTTATGATTAATTTCTTACGCCGGGCTCACACTTCCTACGGAACAGCTTCGGTCCGGATTCGGTGCGGTTTTTCTGCAAGCTACCACTCACATGTGCTCCAGATAGGGAGTGCGGCCAGCGCCGGTGCTGGGTGCGGAAACGGCACCCGCGAGAACAGAAGTTCACGTGGGTTATCGTTTTGTCGAGAACACGTCCATTATTTAGCAAATGTGTGAAAATGTGTTGTGCTGCAGGCTTTCGGGACCCTGTGTCACCGGGTGTGATGTAATGTTTACATTTCCTATTAGCGCGTGTGCTGTCTAAAATGAAGAGTCAAGTTACAATTGTTTGTACACTCGTTTATTTTGAAAAAACACCGGATATACAAGCCACACTTCCTGTATAGCTCGTCAGATTTCATCAAACTTGACGCGGATCCTCTCCGGCGTCCGGAAAAAATAGAATTTTGCGGATTCTTTCCGTTGTGCCGTACGGCCCCTGTAACCGGACCCGCACCGCGCGGAGCTAATGTGAGCCTTCAAAAGGGATTTTAATCTAACGGAATACCTGCGGGGGGCCGCACCGGACCGGATCAGGATGCAGTGTGAGCCCGGCGTTATGAGTTTTGAGCCTGTTATTAATATTGATCCTCACACACGCTGCTTTAATCATTCGGTTTTTATTTTAAACAGTATATATAAAATTGTGCACCTTTTGTGTGTCATGTTTATGGATTTTAAGAATTTGTGAGTCTTAAAATGTAAAAGAATGTGGTAAAACTATTTTATCTTTTCAAATTAAAGAGGAGCATCATATTGTGTTTGTCAGATCAGGTTGTTTAGCAGTAAAACTTTGCGGAAAATCCTTCAAATTTAGCACAGAATTCAAAATGTACCCGGACTGCATAAACATTTATCATAATAAAAGCCATAAAGATCCATAATGTCAGTAGACAGTAAAATGGGTCTTAGATCTAGTGATCATGCATCATTCAAACTTTGTTAAACTGTATTTTTTATCTTGTCTCCAGACATGATGGATAAATATTCAGTTTCAGCATCACTAAAGATTTATTTTTTCTCTTTAATTAAAGTGCAGTCATCATGTAACACACAGACACACAAGCTTTCATTAAACGGTAGCTGATTTTTCACAATAAAAGTATGACAGAAAATGCAGATGAATTAACAGAAATGGGAAACACAGAGCTACAAATGAGTATCTGATCTTTGTTTATTCTGACAGCTAGAGGATTATTTATTCCACTATTTAAAAATGTATTATTTAGGTTAATTTTACCAAATGAAATAGCCTTTTAGCTATAAAAAGATGCGATTGGTTGTTTATTTTTGGATTGCAGTTTTCAGATTCATGTCGGTCCAGTCAACATCAGAAACACGTTGTTTTCTCAAGGTGTTTAAAAGACACAAACGCGCGTCCCAAGATGTTCTTTTTCCACTTTGTTATGTTGAAATCTTGGTTTGTCTCATGTTTCCTTTCAGAACAAACAGCACATGACTGATGCCTAGCTGATGGGACTTTATCGTTTGAAATATCAGCCGAGGAATAATAACAACTAAAGTTTGACGTGCAGAAAAAGAAAAATCAAAACACTTAAAGAAGACTTTTCCTGTGTGTCTGTGAAGCTCAGTCTAATTGTTATTCAGCAGAGATACGCACAGCTCTAATGGAAGTGGGGAAAAAGCCACTTTTCTTGCCATGCAAATTAGAGGTATTTACTTTGAGATGTTTTGCTTGGAAGACAGAGCTCTCCCAGGCTCTGCAAGTGAATAAAGAAAAAAGAAATCAGGACAACACAAGGTGGGATTGTATGCTTTAGTACATAAAAAGCAGCTGTAAAGGTTTGCAGTTTGCTGGGAGGACGCAGAGAAAAGAAAGTCCGGTTGTCATGGGAATAGACGAGATAAAAGGTGGTGGCCTCGGTCGTGCAGTCAGCAAGCCGTGGAGGTGTTCTGAAGGTTGAAAGTTTTCCTCGTTCATACAGTCACTAAAAGGCTTAATTAAATACGCAGACATCAGTTAGTAACCGGGAAAATGTTCAATACACTCGTGCGTCACTGAGCTCGTACACGAGTTCATAAGATTACTGTCGATGGAGTTTTTAACACAGTAAAACCTTTAAAATAACTAACATTTCAAATAATCGGGCAATATATGAAATAACACATCTTAAATGAATTTATTCACAACACCTTGAGGCGGATTTCCCGATATTAAACTCTAGAATAAAACTTGTTTTTGTTGTTGTTTTTTTCTGCTGCTCATTGATTAAAACAATGGAACAATTTAAATAAAGGTATCAGCTAATATCGCTGCAGGTTTTCCAGAATAAAGGTTTGGAATATAATCCTGGTTTTAACAATAGCTCATAAACTGAAATTGTTTTTGTGATTTATGACTTCCATATCCATGTGCTGTATTCTCTCTGTACATCAGCTCTAAGCAGCACGGGTTACAGAGCGTGTTATGAATAAAATAAAATCTGGTTCTTGTGACTGATTGAACACACAGCTGTGATAGCTGACACAGAAATACATGTTTTAGGTGTTGGCAGTCCAGCCTTCCATTCACTGTTGAGAAAACTTTTCAAGTTTCAGCCAATCAAATAATACAACCTTTTGACAATATTTATTAATGCTAGATATCGCCACGTTTATACCTTCCAATATTATGTTATGTCTGTTAGAAGTTGACTGAGTTTTATTAAAAGCCAAATGCATTGCCAGTTTTTATGTATCAAGACAGAAAGGTGATTCAAACCAACTTTGACCTTTGACCCATAAATCGTTTGATAAGTAGTTGTGCAACTCTTGGCAGCGAGAATAACAATCAAGCATTTGGGAAAATGGACAGGTCTGTCTGTCTGTCTGTCTGTCTGTCTGTCTGTCGGTCTGTCGGTCTGCCAGTCTGTCTGTCTGTCGGTCGGTCCATCTGTCAGTCGGTCGGTCCGTCCGTCCGTCGGTCTGTCTGTCTGTGTGTCTGTCTGTCGGTCTGTCAATCTGTCTGTCAGTCGGTCTGCCAGTCTGTCTGTCGGTCAGTCTGTCGTAATGTCTGTCTGTCTGTCTGTCTGTCGGTCAGTTGGTCTGCCAGTCAGTCGGTCTGTCAGTC
>SSNP01000145.1:585161-664496 GCA_006937955.1 Pachypanchax playfairii | reverse complement strand
GGGGGGGTAATCAGTTAAACTGATTAACTTATTTATTTTACTTTGAGCTTCTTGTAATGTTGCATTAGATCATTTAAAATCATTCTTTTGAGAGATGACGTCATCACTAGTGATCTGAGTAGCTTTTTTTGTTTGTTAAAGAATTAGACAAAACGTTTACTTTAAAAAAAACAAAATAATTTTATGATTAATTTCTTACGCCGGGCTCACACTTCCTACGGAACAGCTTCGGTCCGGATTCGGTGCGGTTTTTCTGCAAGCTACCACTCACATGTGCTCCAGATAGGGAGTGCGGCCAGCGCCGGTGCTGGGTGCGGAAACGGCACCCGCGAGAACAGAAGTTCACGTGGGTTATCGTTTTGTCGAGAACACGTCCATTATTTAGCAAATGTGTGAAAATGTGTTGTGCTGCAGGCTTTCGGGACCCTGTGTCACCGGGTGTGATGTAATGTTTACATTTCCTATTAGCGCGTGTGCTGTCTAAAATGAAGAGTCAAGTTACAATTGTTTGTACACTCGTTTATTTTGAAAAAACACCGGATATACAAGCCACACTTCCTGTATAGCTCGTCAGATTTCATCAAACTTGACGCGGATCCTCTCCGGCGTCCGGAAAAAATAGAATTTTGCGGATTCTTTCCGTTGTGCCGTACGGCCCCTGTAACCGGACCCGCACCGCGCGGAGCTAATGTGAGCCTTCAAAAGGGATTTTAATCTAACGGAATACCTGCGGGGGGCCGCACCGGACCGGATCAGGATGCAGTGTGAGCCCGGCGTTATGAGTTTTGAGCCTGTTATTAATATTGATCCTCACACACGCTGCTTTAATCATTCGGTTTTTATTTTAAACAGTATATATAAAATTGTGCACCTTTTGTGTGTCATGTTTATGGATTTTAAGAATTTGTGAGTCTTAAAATGTAAAAGAATGTGGTAAAACTATTTTATCTTTTCAAATTAAAGAGGAGCATCATATTGTGTTTGTCAGATCAGGTTGTTTAGCAGTAAAACTTTGCGGAAAATCCTTCAAATTTAGCACAGAATTCAAAATGTACCCGGACTGCATAAACATTTATCATAATAAAAGCCATAAAGATCCATAATGTCAGTAGACAGTAAAATGGGTCTTAGATCTAGTGATCATGCATCATTCAAACTTTGTTAAACTGTATTTTTTATCTTGTCTCCAGACATGATGGATAAATATTCAGTTTCAGCATCACTAAAGATTTATTTTTTCTCTTTAATTAAAGTGCAGTCATCATGTAACACACAGACACACAAGCTTTCATTAAACGGTAGCTGATTTTTCACAATAAAAGTATGACAGAAAATGCAGATGAATTAACAGAAATGGGAAACACAGAGCTACAAATGAGTATCTGATCTTTGTTTATTCTGACAGCTAGAGGATTATTTATTCCACTATTTAAAAATGTATTATTTAGGTTAATTTTACCAAATGAAATAGCCTTTTAGCTATAAAAAGATGCGATTGGTTGTTTATTTTTGGATTGCAGTTTTCAGATTCATGTCGGTCCAGTCAACATCAGAAACACGTTGTTTTCTCAAGGTGTTTAAAAGACACAAACGCGCGTCCCAAGATGTTCTTTTTCCACTTTGTTATGTTGAAATCTTGGTTTGTCTCATGTTTCCTTTCAGAACAAACAGCACATGACTGATGCCTAGCTGATGGGACTTTATCGTTTGAAATATCAGCCGAGGAATAATAACAACTAAAGTTTGACGTGCAGAAAAAGAAAAATCAAAACACTTAAAGAAGACTTTTCCTGTGTGTCTGTGAAGCTCAGTCTAATTGTTATTCAGCAGAGATACGCACAGCTCTAATGGAAGTGGGGAAAAAGCCACTTTTCTTGCCATGCAAATTAGAGGTATTTACTTTGAGATGTTTTGCTTGGAAGACAGAGCTCTCCCAGGCTCTGCAAGTGAATAAAGAAAAAAGAAATCAGGACAACACAAGGTGGGATTGTATGCTTTAGTACATAAAAAGCAGCTGTAAAGGTTTGCAGTTTGCTGGGAGGACGCAGAGAAAAGAAAGTCCGGTTGTCATGGGAATAGACGAGATAAAAGGTGGTGGCCTCGGTCGTGCAGTCAGCAAGCCGTGGAGGTGTTCTGAAGGTTGAAAGTTTTCCTCGTTCATACAGTCACTAAAAGGCTTAATTAAATACGCAGACATCAGTTAGTAACCGGGAAAATGTTCAATACACTCGTGCGTCACTGAGCTCGTACACGAGTTCATAAGATTACTGTCGATGGAGTTTTTAACACAGTAAAACCTTTAAAATAACTAACATTTCAAATAATCGGGCAATATATGAAATAACACATCTTAAATGAATTTATTCACAACACCTTGAGGCGGATTTCCCGATATTAAACTCTAGAATAAAACTTGTTTTTGTTGTTGTTTTTTTCTGCTGCTCATTGATTAAAACAATGGAACAATTTAAATAAAGGTATCAGCTAATATCGCTGCAGGTTTTCCAGAATAAAGGTTTGGAATATAATCCTGGTTTTAACAATAGCTCATAAACTGAAATTGTTTTTGTGATTTATGACTTCCATATCCATGTGCTGTATTCTCTCTGTACATCAGCTCTAAGCAGCACGGGTTACAGAGCGTGTTATGAATAAAATAAAATCTGGTTCTTGTGACTGATTGAACACACAGCTGTGATAGCTGACACAGAAATACATGTTTTAGGTGTTGGCAGTCCAGCCTTCCATTCACTGTTGAGAAAACTTTTCAAGTTTCAGCCAATCAAATAATACAACCTTTTGACAATATTTATTAATGCTAGATATCGCCACGTTTATACCTTCCAATATTATGTTATGTCTGTTAGAAGTTGACTGAGTTTTATTAAAAGCCAAATGCATTGCCAGTTTTTATGTATCAAGACAGAAAGGTGATTCAAACCAACTTTGACCTTTGACCCATAAATCGTTTGATAAGTAGTTGTGCAACTCTTGGCAGCGAGAATAACAATCAAGCATTTGGGAAAATGGACAGGTCTGTCTGTCTGTCTGTCTGTCTGTCTGTCTGTCGGTCTGTCGGTCTGCCAGTCTGTCTGTCTGTCGGTCGGTCCATCTGTCAGTCGGTCGGTCCGTCCGTCCGTCGGTCTGTCTGTCTGTGTGTCTGTCTGTCGGTCTGTCAATCTGTCTGTCAGTCGGTCTGCCAGTCTGTCTGTCGGTCAGTCTGTCGTAATGTCTGTCTGTCTGTCTGTCTGTCGGTCAGTTGGTCTGCCAGTCAGTCGGTCTGTCAGTCGGTCTGTCAGTCTGTCTGTTGGTCAGTCTGTCGTAATGTCTGTCTGTCTGTCTGTCTGTCTGTCTGTCGGTCTTGTCGGTCTTGTCTGTCGGTCGGTCGGTCTGTCTGTCGGTCTGCCAGTCTGTCTGTCTGTCTGTTGGTCGGTCTTGTCTGCTGGTCGGTCTCCCAGTCTGTCTGTCTGTTGGTCGGTCTTGTCTGCTGGTCGGTCTGCCAGTCTGTCTGTCTGTTGGTCGGTCTTGTCTGCTGGTCGGTCTGCCAGTCTGTCTGTCTGTTGGTCTGTCAGTCTGTCAGTCGGTCAGTCTTGTCGGTCTTGTTTGTCGGTCGGTATGTCGTAATGTCGGTCGGTCTGTCAGTCGGTCTGCCAGTCTTTCTGTCTGTTGGTCGGTCTTGTCTGTCAGTCGGTCTGCCAGTCTGTCTGTCAGTCGGTCTCCCAGTCTGTCTGTCTGTTGGTCGGTCTTGTCTGTTGGTCGGTCTGCCAGTCTGTCTGTCTGTTGGTCGGTCTTGTCTGCTGGTCGGTCTGCCAGTCTGTCTGTCTGTTGGTCTGTCTGTCTGTCAGTCTGTCTGTCTGTTGGTCTGTCAGTCTGTCAGTCTTGTCGGTCTTGTCTGTCTGTCGGTCTGCCAGTTGTCTGTCGGTCGGTCTGCCAGTCTGTCTGTCTGTTGGTCGGTCTTGTCTGCTGGTCGGTCTGCCAGTCTGTCTGTCTGTTGGTCTGTCAGTCGGTCAGTCTTGTCGGTCTTGTTTGTCGGTCGGTATGTCGTAATGTCGGTCGGTCTGTCAGTCGGTCTGCCAGTCTTTCTGTCTGTTGGTCGGTCTTGTCTGTCAGTCGGTCTGCCAGTCTGTCTGTCAGTCGGTCTCCCAGTCTGTCTGTCTGTTGGTCGGTCTTGTCTGCTGGTCGGTCTGCCAGTCTGTCTGTCTGTTGGTCTGTCAGTCTGCCAGTCTGTCTGTCTGTTGGTCTGTCAGTCTGTCAGTCTTGTCGGTCTTGTCTGTCAGTCGGTCTGCCAGTCTGTCTGTCAGTCGGTCTGCCAGTCTGTCTGTCTGTCTGTTGGTCAGTCTTGTCTGCTGGTCGGTCTGCCAGTCTGTCTGTCAGTCTACCAGTCTATTGGTCTGTCAGTCGGTCAGTCTTGTCGGTCTTGTTTGTCGGTCGGTATGTCGTAATGTCGGTCGGTCTGTCAGTCGGTCTGCCAGTCTTTCTGTCTGTTGGTCTGCCAGTCTGTCTGTCGGTCGGTCTTGTTTTAGAAGTGGAGTGTCGCAGCCGTTATGCTGCAGTTCTATTTTCACACATCAAGTTCAGCAATTTAGTTTGAACCAGACAGGAAATTGGGCATTCGTGAAAAGTAAAAAAACCCAGACGTTTCAAAATAAAAGGACACAGCATGTTGTTGTCTCCCTGCTTTTTGTTGTGTGTACCTACTTATGAGATCACATCTTCTGGCACCAGCTGGATGGAGTGTTTTACACGAGTGATCGCGTCTGAAGGGATGCACGACTGATTTTGTGAGGAAAACGCTACGTTGCGCTGACGCGTCCAGTGTAAATGAGTGGTTAGGTTCAACTTCTGTGTTCTGTTTATACATGTAGATGCTGTTCAAGTCTAATTTAGACGTGAAAAAAGTAAAAACTCTTAATTTATGGAACAGAAAAATCCAAAATAAGTATCTTCTGGAAAATTCAATCTTTCATCACAGGAGTGGGGATAAAGGTAAAATGGGTACAAAACCAGCAAATAAGTTAAAGTTTACAAATAAGAGAAGAAAGTTTCTTTCATACAACTGTTCATGTAATGTAGTTCAGACTTCTAATGGCCCGGGGATAAAAACTATTTTCAAGTCTGTTCTCCTTTTGAGTCATTTGTACCATCTGCCAGGAGGTCAAAGGTTAAACAGACATTTGTCCTGCATGAGAAGGATCCGGGGCAGTTTTATTACCCGGAGCTGGTCTGAGGCCAGCTGATGGCTTGTCCTGGTAATGCAAACACTGATGTCTGTTTTTTAAACAGCGTAGAGTTCTCAGGTGTGGTCGCAGACAAACCCAGTCAGCTGATCAGTCGATGTACATGTATGTTCAGATGTCCAGTAACTGCTTGTTACCAGGTATAAACGTCTTCATTAGTTGGCCTCTGCTGTTTTCAATGCTTTGCTGGAATTCTCTACACGAGTATTGTCTTAAATAAACCAGTTCACATTTTGCATGCAATTGGTTCTGTAAATGCACAAATTTTGTCATGCATGAGTGTTGGAGTCGGAGCGCCGTGAATGCTTAATAACTCTTTTAATAGGTTGCAGCAGATTGAGCTGTGATGGTTTCCAGCTGAGACGTTTTTGGGTCAGTCTGTTTTTTTCTTCTTAATAATTGCTTTGATCACAGAAATAATTAGGTTTCCTTCTTCCTCCTGCTCTTAAAACACATTAGCAGACTCATGCACCTGCTCTCTCTCTCTCTTACACACATGCGTTTTTCCAAATCCCTTCAGCACACGGTCACGTACATCCTGCAAACACTGACGGTTTTGAAGAGGCAGATCAAAAAAAAATTCACTCGCTATTCCGAACGCGCTCAGATAAAATGATGTGAATGTTAAAGAGGAGCTTCACTTCACTGTGTTTGGTTGTGAAGCAATAATCTCTCCTCTGAAGCTGCTGCTCTAACTGTTACACATTTGTATGCTGGGCATGATGAGCTGAAGGTGGAGACTTGTTAAACCCAAATTGAATTACCCCCCCAACCAAACTGTGGTGTTTCTTTCCATTTTCCTTTTTTTTAATCTTAAACATCCACTCACATGAGTCTGTGACTTAGACAATAATCATGCAAGTTTTTGCATTAAAAACAACCAGAACATCTTTCGAGGGAAACTGCCAGAAATGAGAAAGAGGATGTTTTTTTTTTATTATTAATAGGATTAAAAAAGGAAACGTTTGGACCAGATGTAACAAAAAGGACTTGAGTTCCTGCTGCAGATGTTTCCCCACAGGTTTCATTTAGTCAACGTTATTTGTACAACTTTATTTTCCACCTCGGAGTCGCAGGAATGAAAGCTGTTTTCAGTACTGTGAGTATTTGGGCACTTACTTATGCTTCCGTGACAAACACATGCATTAAACATTAAGCAAATTGCAATTATTGATGAAGCCACACAATGAAAATAATTTAAATCTCAGTATAAAAAAATGATTAAATGAAACTCAGTTGTTTCAGAAGTAAGAAATAGAGGATGTGTGTGAGGGTTTGTGATGTGTGGACGTAGTGATACGTTCCTACGCTGAGCTGCATGTGGGTTGGTGTTGGTATGAAATGTCAGCAGATGTTATGATTGAACATCTGGACATGAAAGGAGAGTATGAGTTGACTGAGGGCTGAATCGACCATCACCTGTGGTCACAGCTTGTTGAAGCCTCCCTCACAGCCTTTACTTTGATTACGCTCTAGTCCAAACAATCAGCCAGCTGATTAGATCAATATTGCAGTCGCCGCGGCCGAGTGTGGTTTCAGACCGGGCCTCCCAGTATAATCTTGGTGCAACATAATCAGATTTAATCGTCTCATAAAATCATCAGATCAGCTTTACTGATCTTGGCAGCTCCAGCTGCGTGACGGCAGTGACAGTGACAGATTCGGAGGTGACAAAGGTGGACGCCAGGAGATAAACGTTTAGATGTCCTGTTGATTCATTGAGACGAGACCTGCTCATCTCTGTTTGAATGTAGCTGCTGCAGAACTCAAATTTTATTTCAACTGGGTTTCTGCTATTGTATTTGCTATTTGGTGTGATATATGTATTTACTGCTGCGTTATGGGAGGTTCGGACAGATTTACTGGCATCATACATGTAAATAAAGCCAAGAAGACAGAAATTTTAGGTAAATTTAAAAGAATTTAGTTGAAGTAAAGGAGATAACTCAACACTTTACAGTTACATGCACTCTCAGAAATAGAGGTACGAGACAAGTACATTTTTGTACCTATAGGTAAATTGTTCCCGCAAAAGTACAATATTGGTCTTTAAAAGGTCAAAAATGTCCCTCTGAGGGTTCAAATTGATATAAAGTACAAATTTGTACCATTTCAACTGCACCTGCAACCCTGGTCAAGGCTGGTTAATCTCCATTTTATTAAGTTTCTTCCATCATTTTCAATATTATGTTTCAGAATGTTGGTTTAAAACTTCAAAATGTGTCATAATTTTACTGTTTTAGTGGAAAAACTTCATAAGGTACAAAAATTGACCTGGACTACAGGGTACACCCCCAGTGACAAGAAGGGTACAAATTCTTAGTCTAAAACCAACATGTAAATCATAATATTGAAAATGATGGATGAAACTTAATAAAATGGAGATTAACCAGCCTTGGCCAGGGTTGCAGGTGCAGTTGAAATGGTACAAATTTGTACTTTATATCAATTTTAACCCTCAGACGGGCATTTCTGACCTTTTAAAGACCAATATTGTACTTTTGAGGGAACAATTTACCTATAGGTACAAAAATGTACTTGTCTCGTACCTCTATTTCTGAGAGTGTGAAGAATGCGACTCCTGCACAACTCTTGTGTATTATTAATGGACTAAAAGTTTTAAATACAAGCCAAGTGACTGTGTCCATAGTCCGTCTCCAACCACCACTCAGGCTCAACAGCCTGCACTCCCGAGCACTACAAACAACCCGCCGCCCTATTTTAAAGGTGTGGAAATAAACGCAGCCAGAAGCATCAAAGTATAGTTATTTACAGCCTTTGCACAATGGAGCTAGTATACTACACCAGTACAACTTCAATGTGGGAACATCTGAAATGGAGCCATCCCATTGTTACGCCAACGTTTGCTAAATTAATTGCACGTTTGTGTAACATTATTAGTAGTGTATTTTATTGTATTCTGCTTGACCTCTGCGCACGTTGGTGGTGCGATCTAACTGTGTTTGTGTTTGCTTTCGGCTGTGTTTAGCTAATGTTCGTCAGAAATACCATATAACGCTGGCATGAATGGTAATGATGGCTAACTTAAAGCTAACAGAACACAGCTATCTAGCCACAAACATCAGCGTACGGCCAATTAGCATCACCAAAGGGATGAGCTGCTAGCTACGGTAGCGAGCAGATTGTAATAGACGTATCTGTTCAATATTACTTTGTAAATTTATGAATTACGTTAACTCAGTAATACTGGGGTCGTTTCCGAGTGAAACAATTAGACGGATGCTTTTATTTTGTTTTAAGCAGAAGATGTTTGGAAAACTGTTGTATTATAGAGTAATTTATGACATTTTTTGGGGGCATATATTTGAGATTTTATGGTTTTTATTAATTGGGCAACAGAAAAATAATCATTAGAATAATCCTCTAATTCCTCATTAGAATAGTTGACTATTTGATAAAACAATCAACTAAACAATCATTTAAAAAAATAATCGTTCACCTTCAGCGCTACACTGGATTGTTACACGCTAGCAGACCCTCGTGCCTCGTTAATGGCTCTTGCTTACACACACAAACTGTTTTGACTCTGTGACTACCTTCATTTTCAGCTCACTGGCACCTTTATCCTCCCGTTCTGCCTCTGTCATGTCAAACAGGATGTCAGAGCAGGAAAAAGTCCTGACATGAAAAGGAACACTTACTCCTACGATGCACAAAGAAATAATTATCTTTTACAAGAAGTGACAGGATAATTTAAACAAAAATGATCCAAAACCTGCAGCAACCATTCAGAAATGTTCAGGTTTTACCACAAAACTACATTCAAAACTTCTGGAAGTGCCACTGTGTTTCATCTGGTGGAGGTTTCAGCTTGTGTAACCGATCTGCATGAGCAGCTATAAAAAAACAAACATCTGACAAGCACATTGTAAAGGGAATTTGAGTCTCTTCAGCTGCCAAATGTGTCACACTGTCCTCCTGCGTTTTTTCTGGGCTTTTCGGAGCAGAACAGGTATTGTTCACTTATCTGCCCTTTTCAATGAAATCAGCCGCCTGCTGAGGCTTGAAATGGTACTGATGCGAACGGTGACAGTCAACTGAAACAATGAGTTTCAGATAGCTGAAGGTTAGGATTCATTACTGCGAACAGTTTGTTGCAAATATATAAATGTGCAGCTTTACATGTACAAGGTAATGGAATATAACAAACATTTGGAAGCAGATAAATATCAAATTTGAGCGCCAAAGTGCTCAATGGTTATCAAAGCAAAAATCTGCTGGTGTGTGATATGCAAACTCGACTTTTTGTTACAGATGTTTTCCATGATTCACAGCTGTGTCTCCAAACATGTCACATCTCTTCTTATCGTTAAAAAGGTTTAAAGTGTAATTCCTATTTTTTAAGTCCAAAATAATCAATAGATCTTGTGAAACTTGACAAAAATCAATGGAGCGGGTCAGCGAATAACAATTTAGTGATGATGATAGTAGAGCTGCCACGATTAGTCACAATTACGTAGACAATAAATTTAATAATCGACATAATCGTTTATTCTATGAAGCATTGTTTTTTGTTTTTTTAATCCCGCTTCGTTCCGTCTTTCTGCTCAACACATTAAAAGAAAGCATGTCGTCTTGTTAGCTACTAGCGTTAGCAGGGAGTTGCTTGTATTTACATGTTAAAAGGTGTGTTGGGGGTGGTGAGCGGTGCATAGAGCTTCTTCTCTTCTTCTTATAGTTCACTTCTTTATTGAATGTCTAACACGAGCATCTCTCCGCTGTGAAAGAACCGAACGAGTTGAGAACTTTCTTTTTTTCTCTCTCCGATACGTGGATTACCGTAATACAGGACATAGAAACGAACTCCAATATTCAAAGTACCGTAACACACTGAGTAAGAGCGCACTTCAGTATTCACACTTAATATTACAGCTGTAGCAATGGCAATTTCATTACCATTAGTATGTATTTGCTCTAACTTTACAAATCCTAATAATTTATTGTATACTGCTACGTTACAGTGTTAAAAAAAGTGTATGGGTACATTAGTGCAGCTACGCAATAAGCTAGATTTTACGCATGGTACGATTAGTCGACTAATCGGCAAAAAAAACTAATGATTAGTCGACTATTAAAATAATCGTTTGTGACAGCCCTCGTAGAATTAAAGGTGATACTTTCAAAGTTTTTAACCAGAAAAAAAGTTATTTTCAAAAGCTTGTTGTGGGAAAAAAAGGATTTCCTGGGAGCAGAAGGAAAATACTCTTAACTGTTTCTCACCTTATGTGTGATCGGAGGCTGGATCTGTGGTTCGGTTGTAATTTGAGGTTGTTAGCTGTTACTGAAGTTATTGTGGACTCTTCTAAGAACAGAGCACAAAGAAAAAAGCTCAAAGAGCACACTTGAAATAAAAGTAGAGCATTCGCACAAACCGCCAGATGGCTGATAAAATTAAAAATGATGTGCTTTTTGTGCACGTGTGTGCTGTGTGTATGTTTTTGTGTCTTTGTGATATCAACACAGTTTCAGCTTTGTCCTGATTTAAATCAGGTTGACCCGCATTCTTTAAATCAGCTCTTGCTTAGAATATTTGCTCAGATTTATTCTCATTTCTTTTGTTTTCTTGTCGGTTTAGTCACAAAATATATAGTTTGGTTTGAATTTTGTCTGGAATTTAGTTTCATTGGTCACCGAACCCTCCCAAACAGCATCGATGATGCTTCAGATGAAGATTCAAGTGACATGACCCTGAGATAGTTTAGAAAATCCCTTCCGAATGCTGTTTGTAATTGTTGTAACAGTTGCAGTTCAACGAGAAACCAGCTTTAAATGAAAGACTATTTGTTTTGTTTTTCAAATTATATTTAAAAAGCTTCTTTTTAAGCCTGAACAGACAGAGAAAGGAGGGATGACGGTGCTCATGGAGGAGGATAACGAGCTCCACACCTTGTGCTCTCTGCACGTGAAGAAAAACCTTGTGCCATTTGTCCCGTGTAACACGCCGAGCTTATCTCTCTCATTCTCTTTTCTTTCCCTGCACACACACACAGACTGATACACAAAGGCTTGTGTTATCTGAAGGAGGGGAAAGTGAGAAATGAACTATGAACGATTAGAAAATGAAAGGCGATTGCTTTAGATTAGCGCTCATTAATTAACTCAGCCAGCCGCACGCCTGCTTCCAAACCAGCCCCTTGACTACATGTGGCCCGGCTGCATGATTAACTCCACTGTGTCTGTATGTAGAGCAGGAATCAGAAGAAGACACACTCGTTTCTCTTGTCAGTTTTTTGCTCTTGCAATTTATTTATAATGAAAAACAGACAAACCTCAAACCTTAATTTGCTTCTCATTTTTTGATGCGCTCAAGTTTAATAAATGAGCTTAAAACTAGCTGTATGTTACAGATTCTATACAAACCCATAATAAAATAAATGCACTTAAACTTTTAATACACACGGCACCTTTCATTGTAACCAATATCATATTTAATGCCACCTTAAAAATAATATGTCCTAATATTAAATGTTAATCTTGTATCACACTGAGCTTGTGTAGCAAACAGATCACCACTTTAATGCTGTCAGAGTTTCACTAATTACTATTTAATGATTGCTAATTTACTCATCTAACTGAGGGTTAATTAATAAGCAAGAACTTCTCACTTGCACAGAACATGTAAAGTTTCTTATGTTACGCTGTAAATTACAGCTACAACAAACTCAGACACTCACACAGCTGACGACAAACAGCTGTTCTGTTGTAACACAACCTGGACGGGCCGCCAGTAAGACGTATTTACATTTTAAAAAAGGAGATACGACGTCGTCACTGAGACATCAGGTGCTGATGTTATCCCTCTCTTTTGTATCTGGTGTAAATAGATAAATAGAGATTTATTACTTTATTTAGTAATTTATTACTGGAGGCGGTTCTGGTTCCGACAGGAAGTTGTTACGGCTGCAGCATCAATAACTTGATGAATCTTTGAGTCTCTGTTGTATGATGGCAGCAGAGTTTTTAACCTTCCTCCAGTCTGACAAATTTACAAATATTTTTGTTGTAAGTTGCCTGAACGCACCTCATGTGCAGCTCACTGCAATTTCAAGCTGTTGTTGTAAAGATCCTCCGGCTGTCGACATATTTTGTCAGGGAATATACGTGATGGAGGTCCAGCATCTCCAAAAATTCTGTGTTGATCATCACATCTGCTTGGAAATTCGTGGAAACTCTTAATATTCAAGATGAGGCAGAACCTCTACAGTCAGAACTGGATTCAGTTCCACGATCTGGACCATGAGTCAGAAGAGACCGTAACACCTTGGCTGAGCTGTTACACAGTGTCGCCTCACGCGTCATGAAAAATTAGAATTCGGTGTCATTTTCTAGAAACAACAGCTTTTTGCCACAGATTATTTTATATTGTTGTAAAAACATGCAGTTCTCTATAATTTTACAAGTAAATAATAAACAAGAAATAAATAATCCTTGATCATGGCGCTCTGTGTGCAGCTTGTTTGGGAGGCTTTACACACGAGTTCCTAGTTTTTGTGGTGCGTTTGTGGAACTCTTGAAGCAGGCCTTAATTTTTCTGGGTCTCTAATTTAACCTGTAACACCTGATTCCCAGATAATTATCAACACAATAAATTCAGGTCTGATTGGAAACTCAGTTTTTACAGCTTCGGTAACAACTGGGCGTCGTGCTGCATGACTGCACACAGATTCTTCCTTCACAGCTGATCACATGAACATGAGCTGATGTTTACAACACCGCGCGGCTGCTGCTGTCATCCTAAATTTAACTCGACTTTAATTTTCACTGTTTGGATTCTTATGACCATTTATTCGCAGATTTTTTTGTTGTCATTTTTGAGACAGATTTTTGTAACTAGGTGCTTCGGTGTCATATTATTTATTATCTCTGCTGACATTTATCTGTGTTTGTCTGCATGTCATGTAGAAATGATACGTGAACGGTGGGTGGGGGGGGTTAACGTGACGCTGTTGTGTTCATGAGAATGGCAGGTGGAATCTGCTCAGTAAGAAGCTTACTGTCACTCCAGCTTTTTCTCATTCGTCTTTAAACTATTTGTTCATTTTTGAACAGAAAAAAAGCATCCAACCCTTCCTGTCACATGATGGACTGAATTTATGATGCGTATAAGTTGCAGCATCAGCAGGTGATCTTTTATTTTGAAGATGCAAACATCTAAAGATGCAGCATCAAAATAACAGTTTATAGAAAACCAACACACACGGACCGATACCTCCTATGGACATCAGAACACCCCACAGCCCACAAACTATCAGTAGTCAGGACACTTTTCGAACAAGCCGCATTCATAACAGAGGAGGAAGACAGACAGGAAGAGGTGTCACTATCCAAAATGGGCCATAAACAAAGGAAAACAACAGGTCAAAAACAAAGAAAACAAACAAACAGAAAGGAAACGAAAGAGCAAAAAAACAGAAGATCCACATCCCAACATGGTCACCCGAGGAATAACAGAACGAACTCAAAGGACAATGAAAAAATATCAGGTCACAACAATAGTCAAACCCTACAAAAAACTACGACAGTTATTAAAGGACAAAATAGAACCGGACAACAAATGTAACGTCATCTACGAAATACCATCCCTTGTCCTGCAATAAAATATACATCGGGAGGACAGGGAGACCACTAAACACAAGAAGGCAAGAACACCAGAAGGAATGTGGAAAAGAAACAGGAAGACGACTCACTAGAAGCAGAAAAGAACAAGCAGACCAGGAAAATCTAAAATCAGCCATATCAGATCATTACAAAAGAAATAACCATGTGATGGATCAGGACAACACGAGGATCATCGGGACGGAAATCGACAGGTACAAGCGATGGATCAAGGAGTCCATAGAGATCAGGAGGAGGGGCCATAGCACCATCAACAGGGACGAGGGATTCTACCTGCTCCCACACACCTGGGACTCCATCCTCCAGGGACATGTGAACATCAGGGGGAGTGGCCACTCCCATGTGAAGGAGGCTTTAAAAGACACGTCATCTACAACATCCAGATGACAACCCCTGATGACGCAACCGAAACATGTCGGGAGAAGGTAAAAAAATAAGAACCACCTGATATATTGTCTAAGCTAAAAGAATCAGTTCCAAATATATCTACTTTTTCTGATATGAAACAAACAGTCTGGGAAAAGATGCTGCAAAAAAATTACAGTGCAGGTCACACCCTAAAACCTTGAAAATTTCCTTTCCTTCCACTGTCCTTGTTCCTTTATTATGTGCTCAAACAGTCTGTGCAAGTTGTATTTCCTTAACTGTATAAATGTTAGAAATGACATAAATTCAGGCAAAGAGATGGAGAGAAAAGCAAAGCCCTGGCACACTGAGATCTCATCAGAGACTGCCAGCAATACTCCAACTCGTGGTGTCTGTTTTCCATCTTTATGTTGCTGCTCTCTTTGTTTCGTTGTCATTTCTTTAGGATTCCTGTCTCACTGGGGAAGTATGTGTTTCATGATTTTTTATGTGCATGCATGTTTGTGTGCAGTAGATTTTTCAGCCGTGAGGCTTTGTGTGGCTATTTGCAGGTCACAGATAAGCCTGGGGATTGCTGGCCCTTTACAGCAGCCGTCATCATGCATTCCTGTCAGCAGCCTTAGAAGCAGCAGTCAGTGTGTGATGATGTGTTGTTTCTTTTCCTTTAATATTTTCAAGCCTGAAAAGGGAAATAAAAGTCAGAAATTTCCGTGTTTGGAATTCAAACTGTTTAATTTACTTTTTGTTTAATTTTAAAGAGCAATTCACCATTAAAACTGCTTTTTTTATGTTTATAAACTGTATTAGTGCAACCTTTCAGTTTCTGGGCATTTTTAGACATTTTCATGTAAACTATATTTATTTAAACTATGTTTATAACTTCTGTAGACTTTAACTAATTCAGATTTTTTGTTATCATTCTGCTTGATCGTATTAAAAATGATTTCCTCCTTTGTATTATTGTGGAACTTATCCTAACTACTGTTCATTCAACCATGGACGTAGTTTTAGGGGGGACACAGGGGACATGTCCCCTGCACTTTTTCAAAAGGCCGTTTTGGTCCCCTGTACTCTGCAACTGTCCAAAAACAATGTTTCGCTACATTAAAGAGAGATGGGTTGAGCACTAGGACCAAGCAGAAAACGGCCGCTCAAGCTGAAGCCCGTCTCCCCTAGTTTAGCCCGCCTACCAGTTCCTCTTGTGTGATTGGCTGTTTCTGCTGTCACTCCCCCTTGCCTGTTTGCACACTGCAGACAGACAGACCGGTGTGGTGGCAAGCTAACCTGCGGTCAGGAGTTCTGTGCAACTGTCGTTTGGCCGGCGTTTGGGTTTATGATGTCAAAGAGAAAAAAAGGCGACATAAGAGACTTTTTTTAGAAGTCAAACTGTAAGTTACTCAAAGAAATGTGTTCCAGCCGTCCTTCAACACCTTCACTGGGTCCATAAAGCAGCATGTCCACCTTTATAGCCTCATCGTGTAAAAAAGCTCACAATAATCTTGAAACATGTATTCCTTTAGTGTAAGTGCTGATAAATAAAATGTATTATTATTATCAAAAAGGTAAAAATACCATGTAAATTAATTTATGTTTATTTATCTAAACTCGTGATTATTGTGCAATTATATATATTTTTTAAATGATAATATTCCATAAATAGGCAAAATTGTTACTAAGTTGGTGTGATGTTGACTCAGGTAAAACACAGAATTGGGTGATAATGTTTGGCTACATGATTTACAACCAGTCAAACCAAGGAAAATTGGGCTTAAAAGTAGCAATAGAAAACCAAAAGAAACAATGGAGGACACAGTAAGCTGAAAGATTAGTTTTATGAAAAACACTTCTGTCCCCCCCACCTCTGAAATCCAAATTTCGTCCATGCATTCAACACTTTGGTCTTGTTTAATAAAAAATCTCTTTTACGTTTGTCATTTCTGTTTAACACCAAATCAGATGTATCATCATAGCTGAGAAGCTTTATGTTCGCATCACATTAGAGTAGTAGGTGGTTTTAAATGCCGGACACTGGATGTAGGATAGAGAGTGAAGGCTAAAGACCAGCTAATTACCTCATTAATTAAATGTGATTCAGAGACAGAATGAATGAATTTTCTGTTTGAACAGAAATCCAAACAGTCACCGGTGAATACAGAGTCACTACAGTTTATAAAGGAAAATCCCCCCCAACGTGAACTCAAGCAAGATAAACGGATGGACTGACAATGACAATGAGGGGAAGACAACTGAGACACAGCTGGAAACAACAATGAGACAATATGCAGAGACAGAAGCTACCATAAAACTGGAACTCAGACAAAAAACACACAAAATAGGTCACCAGATTATACTCTATCCTTTATTTCATGCATTGCAAAATATAATATTTACTTTGATCATTTTTCATTACTAGGTTGAGGGTTTATGGTATGCAGTAAACCAAACATTTGGGCTTTTATTTTGAAAGGTGGATGTTCATAATGCTGAGTGAATTGCAGAACGTTCCAGCTGTTTAAGCTGCTGAGTCTCACATGGTGTTTGATTCAGAACCCTGTTAGAATCAGAACATGTCTGCTGTTTATTGAATCCAGTAATTCAGTCGACATGTTATTTCTTATATGTAAAAACTTGTGAATTCACGTCCATAGTTGATCACAGATATCTGGATCTCAGACGCTGGTCGACAAACTGTCATTGGTAATAATATTATTCTGCTAAATGCCAATTTAAAAACATTGTTTCACTGGAAGAGAAAGAAAAAGATTGTTCTCAACTCATTTATGTTTGGAAATAAGATGGAGATATTTTCGGTTCTTGACATTTCTTGGACAAAATGTCTCGGACATTCTGTCAATCTTCATTTGAGTTTGTACCTGTTTATGACTGTCAGCAAACTGGCTTCCATCTTCAGCACTCGTCTCGCTCTGTTTAGACTCGTGCTGGGCCATCACTCCATCTAATCACAGTCAAGCTGTAAATTTTCGAAAAACGTCTCCCTTAAGAACCATCACAACAAGCTTATTTGAGCTCCGCGGAGCCCTCGGACATGCTGAGTTTATTTTGTTTTCTGCCTCTTTCAAGCCTCAGTGTGTTTTCTCTCATTGTTGGTTTTGTGTGGTGGCAGTGAAATAATCGTTAATTTGCTTTTTCCAAGGTGAAAAACAATCCATCTTACACTGTCAGTCTAAAAAACAAACAAACAAACAAAAAACTTTTCAAAGTTCTGCCATTTATTGTGAAGGGAAGTGGGTTAGTCAATGTTTATAAGCTCTGAAGCGCCGCTTCAGGCTGCGACATGATGACTTTTGCCAGTTAGCAAGCGACACTTGTGCAGAGAAACAATAAACTCCATCTGAACAGGAAGTTAGCGTAAACAAGCCAAGGCTGAGAGAAGGGGAGTTTATCATTTTGACAGAACAGTGTTAAGTTATAAGGGAAACGAGACTGTGTGTGACTACAACAACATCTCGGCTTTTCTTTGGGTGTTTCTTCTCTGGCAAGATTAACATCAATGTGACATTAATTAAAGAGGTGAATTGATGTTTCATTGGAACCCACGTGTGTAATAAACAAATCAGATGCATCAAACAGCTGTTTTACAGAAGAAAACTAATTTTTTAAAATGTTGCAGAATTTTTTTTTTCAGATTTTAAGGAACTTGAACGTGCCGGTGATTTTTCTCCTGTCTGTTTGTGCTGCAGCCTTGTCGGTGTTGCAATCCAGTGAAGAGCAGACCCCCATCCCACAGAACAAATTTATGGGTGACATCGAGGAGCTGGCAGCTAGCTATGAACGCAAACTCATTGAGGTAAGCTAGCTCCTGCACGTCTGAAGGAGTCGTTCTTGCACTGCTTTGGTGCAAGAACGTGACATAACGGCGCTTATGAATCGGAACAAATCGCTTAATTTTTACACCCCCGAAGCAAAAACACGTTCTCAAATAATGAGAAAGATTTTTAGTAATGTTTCCAAGGTAAAAATGTTTGGCACTGATTTATTTTGGATTTAAACACATAACAGTAAATAAAATGAAAACAGGTGAATCTAGAGTGTAAAATTAATTTACCATCCCAAGATTTTGTTATTTTAGGGTTGTGAATCAGATCCTAAATCTTGTTGTATTAAAGTGTAGTTTAACTCTTTGGTGTGCAGTTAATTATATTTAGTGAGGAGGATGATTACAGTGTTTTTATAAAGCAGAAGGAGGCAGTTTGCCAGGTTTAAGACCCTGCTGCTTTCCCACCGTCTCATTTGTGTCTTTGTACGTCTCATCAAAGTCAGTGAGGTGGTGCTTCACATGGAGAGACTCCCAGGTTGTCAGTTGGATAAAGATTCATTAAAACACTCAAAATTATCTTTATAAAAAGGATTCCATCTGGTGAGGAGGGGGTTGTTTGTCAAACTTCAGTGTTTCAAATCAGCAAGATAAAAAATTAATATTAAATAAAAATAAACAGAGTAAATCTACAATGCAGTTTCTAATGATGATGAACCATAGCGAGGGCCATTATCTGCAAATAAAAAATACACACATCTGTTGTCGACCTTCCCACGAGCGGCTGAACTACAAAATTTACTCCAAGAGTGTGTGAGTTCACCAAAAAAATCCAGAACAACATGCCTGATGTAACAAGCCGTACACCTTCCATGATGTGGGAACAAAGTCGTCATCAGTTTTTTTATCTGAATCCCATTTCCTAGTATTCCCTCTAGACTGGACCCAGACTGTTGACTTCTAGGAATGTCAGACCTGTATGTACAGCTCAGCAGGTCTCGTTCACCTCAGATTTCCCTCCGGACGATACCACCGTCTCAATGCGGATATCTGCCTGCCTCTCAGATATCTCGGCGTGGATGAGGGATCGCCACCTTCAGCTTAATCTGTCCAAAACTGAGCTCATTGTCTGTCCTGCCAGTAACTACTTACCTCCTCAGATAAGCGTGCAGCTTGACTCCATCATGCTGTTCCCCAAAACCTCCGCCAGAAACCTTGGTGTCATACTGGACAACCAGCTGTCCTTCAAGGAGCAGGTTAAGTCCGTAGCTCGCTCATGTCGATTCGCTCTTTACAACATCAGGAAAATCAGAGCCTTCCTCACAGACCACACCACACAGCTTCTGGTCCAGGCCCTGGTCTTGTCCCGGATCGACTACTGCAACTCTTTGCTGGCCGGTCTTCCGGCGTCCTCGGTTAAACCTCTGCAGATGATTCAGAACGCAGCAGTGCGTCTGGTCTTCAACCAGCCCAAGAGGGCTCATGTCACTCCGCTGCTCATTTCTCTGCACTGGCTTCCAGTTGCAGCACGCATCAAATACAAAGCTCTGCTTCTGGCTTACCAGACTCTAACACACACAGCTCCTACCTACCTTCACTCCTTCATCCAAACCTACATTCCCACGCGTCAGCTACGCTCAGCCGCTGAAAGACGCCTAGCGCTTCCACCACAACGTGGCATGAGATCATGTTCCAAACTCTTCTCCTCTGTTATCCCCCGATGGTGGAATGACCTACCAAACTCGGTCCGATCCTCAGAGTCGGCAGCTACTTTTAAGAGCAGACTTAAGACTCACCTCTTTAAAGAACACTTTCAATCTTAATGTGGAATTGATTTATGATTTATGATAGCGATTTGGGCGTTTATCTCTACAAGGGGAAAAAAAAATGCACTTGATGTATCAGCGTCGGAATTAAACTGGACTCCAAACAGTCCGCCTCCTTATATTGTTTCCTTCTCTTTGATTTCTTGCTTGTATGTTCTCTCAATGTAAGTCGCTTTGGATAAAAGCGTCTGCTAAATGATAGTAGTAGTAGTAGTAGTAGTAGATAACAATAAGAAAGAGACCCTGGGTTAAAGATGGCCTCCATGGGAGAGTTCCAAGATTCAAGAAGCAATGCTGACCAAAGAGAACATAAAAGCCCATCTCACATCTGGATGATCACCCAGACTTCTGTGAAACTATTTAGTGCCCATCAGCCCGACAGTCAAACATGGAGGCAGTTGTGTGATGGTCTTGAAAGACTTTCTAATTGATGAAAGCATGAATTTTGTTTTCTATCAGATAAAATGTTGTTCAGGTTAAGGATCTGAAGCAAACCAGGAAGTCCAGCTGTACCTGACTCAAAACAAACAAAATGAAGGTTTTAGAGTGATCAGAGTCTGGACTTAAATCCAACTGAGATGCCGTGACATGACCTTAAACAGGTCATTCAGAACAGGCCAAAGGTCCTTCAGTCCTTGAAAGACTCATTGTTAGAAATCTCAAATGTTGGATTGTTGTTGTTGCTGACAAGCGTGTTACAAACACGCAAATAAAATCCCCATTTATAAACACTGTTGTGTTGTAGTGTGACAGAAAAAGAAGAAATTTGTGAGGGGGTTAGTATTTTTTCACAGCACCATATTTAACAGAGAAACATAAAACGGAACCTTCTGCAGCTTTAACTGATTTAAAACTCGTACGAGTGCCAAGAGAAATTCCCAGAGCCGGTTCTTTCCAGAAACATCAATTGCAGCGGATGGAAAAATCTCCAATAATTGGACATGAGCCTTAATGCTGCCCACTGTGTGAATAATGATAAGAGCTATGTCCAGATTCCTGTTAGACTGACCAATGAAGCAACTGTGTGTGTGTGTGTATTGAGGATAGGAGCATGAATAATTAATGTCTGGTTTTGTATTTCTTTGATAAGAAATAACTTTCTCTGTATTTGCCCAAGCAACTTTTTCACTTATTTATGCTTATGTCTGTACGGTGCATTTTTTTTTATGATGTTTACTTATTTATTTGTTCATTTGCTTTCGCTGGTGATTGGACTTTCACAGCAAGCCAGGAGGATGGGGTTTGCGACTTAGCTGCAGCACCGGCTCTTTTCTGGTCTTTGATGGCTTCATATTAATAATGTTGTCGTGCATAATGCAGATGTTTTCTTTGAGCCTGTTTGTTATTATGGGGAAACTGTAAAATGTGAAAACCGCTGCCTTGAGGCTCAAGCATTCCTTTGTTTTGCTAACAGGGACCGTAAACGCGAACCATAAAGGAGTCAATTAAACAGCAGATTGTAATTGTTAACCAGAAGCTGAGCTGGAAGGCAAAACTCTTAACTTAACAGTCTGTCTGTGCTCCGACCCCTAACTGTGGTCATGAGAGTTTGTGTCTAAAAGAATGAGAATCTGAGCCTTAGAAATAAGTCTGGGGCTTCTTCCAGGCTAAAGCCGCTGCTCCTCCTCATTGAAAGAAGTCAGTTGAGGTGGATAAGGTCTGTGATTAGGATACCTCCTGGTCTTTACCCCCTTTTGAGGATTTCTGGTACTTCCCACTTTGAGACAACCCTTGGCCCAACCCCAGGTGAGCACCTTGGGAATAGGGACGGATTATATCTTATCTTTTGCGATATACCGTGGCATAATTTTACTATTTTAGTGGAACAGTGCGACAAGAAGGGTACAAATTCTTGTCACTGGGGGTGTACCCTGTAGTCCAGGTCCACTTTTGTACCTTATGAAGTTGTTCCACTAAAACAGTAAAATTATGCCACATTTTGAAGTTTAAAACCAACATTCGGAAACATAATATTGAAAATGATGGATGAAACTTAATAAAACAGAGTTTAACCAGCCTTGGCCAGGGTTGCAGATGCAGTTGAAATGGTACAAATTTGTACTTTATATCAATTTGAACACTCTAAGGGGCATTTCTGGCCTTTTAAATACCAATATTGTACTTTTAAGGGAACATTTTAAAACAATTTACCTATAGGTACAAAAATGTCCTTGTCTCGTACCTCTATTTCTGAGAGTGCAGTTACCACCTTGACCCAACTGTGGATGTGTGGTGATGGACGGACGGACAACACAAACTCCAGATGATTAGGAGTAGTTGGAAAACTCTGCCATATGTAGTAAATAGTTAAATCAGGCCAAAAAAATGATGGAAGAAAAGAAAATCTTTTAAAATGTTGATGTTCATTTCAGCCATTCTAGCTGAGACTCATAAATTCTGTGATTTACATGAGTGACTGTCAACACACCCTTCGGCGATTGAAACAAAAATCTGACCGGCCAAGTTATTGACTTTAGAAAATGTCACATCAAGCCTTGTTAGATACAACGCAGGCCTGGAAGAGACAAATAAATATTGGACTTCCTGCCTTAACCTGAGAAGCAGGCCTGCTTTTGTGACCTACTTAAGTTTTAATTTAATGTTGCCGATCCATGATATTGACTTTGAATTTGTTTACATTTGAGCTGAAAATCTCCAGGCGTTCTTTGCTCTTTGCCTGATGTATTCTGGTCTTTTCTGGGTTCTGGTCCAGCTGAGCACAGCCTGCTCCACACTAATACATTTCAAGGAAGCTTTTTCTGTCATCCTTTAAACTAATAGACATATAAATGTGTATGTTTACTTAGACAATTAAAAAAGAACAAATAGTTTGAATGAATTTGGGTTAAAGATGAAAGCTTTTTAATTTACCGTAGTGTAAAAGCTGTTTCTTTATCCTGATAATTTGGTTTGAAACCTTTTGAACCGTATTTCCTCTTACACCTCGGGTTGAAGTGCGACTCTGGTGACTTTATTTGTATCTTGAACTTGATTTGTCTTGACACGTCCGGACAGGTTGGGGAATAAGAACATCTTTTTGGAGTACTGGTGACGACAGATCTTGACCTTCTTCCATCACTTATACAGTATGGGACTGACTTAACACCTACAAGCATATGGGTGAACGTCAGGTGATGTTGGAACCTTGGAATTGAAAACTACATTGACGTTTTTTTTCCATCATTGTCGAGCCTTGAAATACAATCCATTTTTTTGCATCTTTGATGGTCTTGAGTGGGACACGCTGTCTAGTACAAGCGTATTAGGGTGTAAAAACTTTGTAACAAAGCACACACTTCAAACACTGCAACTTTTTTTGGCTTTGTAAATGATATGAAAGTAACTCTTCACATAAACTTATTCCTCTATTTTCTCCAGACAGAGAATATACCAACTGTTGTCAGCTGCAGAAGGATACTGATGATCATGCATATTTTACAAAAACCCACTCAAAAAGTATTAATCCCCTTAAAAAGCTATCAGAGTGGAAGAGCACTTAAACGGGTCTCTGTGGATCTGTGTCTGAAATCAGCAGGGACGGCATAATGGAAGTAAAAATGTCTGATTGACAGTCAGATCTAGTTATTCAATGTCTTTTACTTTTCATCTGATTCCCGTTGCCCCGTGTTACCCCTAGAATCCAACACACCAAGGTGGGAACAGATACAGAACGTATAGGGTCTCGGTCATAACATCATCAAGAATGTTTATTCCACCATGATGGATGGGAAAAGTTTGCTGTGTATTGTGTAACTAGCAATCAACAGAGTTACTTATATTTTTTAAACATTGGTGAACTCAGTTGGTCATTTAAATATTATTTTCAGACAAATCTTGTCAAATCACTTTCAGCCATAATGGCGGAGTCAAGAACCCCCCAGGAGGAGGGACAGTGACAGATTATCTCTAATTTCTGCTCTCCATTTGGACTTTTCCTGTTTTATTTTCTTGGAAGCAGTGGAACTTGAAACTCTGTTGAAATGCAGCATCATGTGTTTCACTGAGACATGGCTAAAGGGACATATCCTGGACTCCAGTGTGTCTCTGTCTGGCTTTCAAACAATACGGACAGACAGAGATTTGAAGAGGAGCGAAAAAAGAAGAGGAGTTTGTCAGCTGATCACATCTGCAGTTACCTGTTGGGGGCGGAGCATCAGAGTATGTGACAGGAGATTGATAAGGAGGACTGATTCTGTCCTGGAGACTGAACTGGAGTCTCTTGAGTTGATTGTCCAAAGGAGGATGAAGAACATGATGGAAAACCCTCATCATCCTCTTCAGAACACAGTAACTCAACAACAGTCAGAAGATTTTTCATAATCCGCTGCAGCACAGACCGCTACGGGAGATCCTTCCTGTCCACAGCTAGAACCCTCTACAGGAGATCCTTCCTGTCCACAGCTAGAACTCTCTATGGCTCCCTGAAAAAGAACTGAGCTACAACAACACTTGAATTTCCCTTCGGGGATTAATAAAGTATTTTTGATTTGATTTGATTTGAACAGGAGGTTCAGTTTGTACAGCCTGTTGCTGATGAGAAAATGACTAATTTTAGAGGGAAATCTAGCAATTTAACTAGAAATCACACAAATGATTAACTGAATCATAATGAACTTGATAAGAACATTTGCAATTTTTTCTGAACCGGCTCTGTACTTGTCCACTAGTGCCCCTTTTCCACTAGGGTTGATACAGAACGGGTAAGTTCAGACCTGTTCTGGTGCCTTTTCATTATCTTTTTCGTGGCCGACATGACCTCTTTTTTTTTACCACCTCTGTCTCAGTCCAAAGTTACCCGACACGCCCACGGACTGATTGGCCTGATGGTGTTCACGTGAAGTGATGTCACAGAATCTCATCTGATCGACCTCAAATGCAACGTCTTCTCGCATTTCATGCAAAGAGTTTTTTTCTTCTGAAAAAGCCACAGTCGGAGTACGAAATACAAAAATAACTGGATGTCCTCCGTTATTGTTACCCGCTCTTAATGCACACGGCCGCTTTTGTTTACTACTCTTGTATCGATTACGAATGACATCTTGGTTAGACCTTTTGCGCCACTTGCTAAGCTAAGCACGCCCATGCCCAAGATGGTAATGGAAACACAACCGTCCGGTTCCTTACTGTACCAACTCCAGTGGAAAAGGGGCATAGTTTGCAAAAAACGTAAGTATTTTAAGTAACTTTGAGATGCTTTTTAATTAGGGCCGGGACTTTAACGCGTTAATTAAGATTAATTAATTACACAAAAATAACGCGTTAATTTTTTTTAACGCATTTTAATCGCACTTATTTAAGCATCGCAGAACATCTCTCATGAGTTTCAGCGGACCGATTATACTGGAGCACCTACCAGCGTTCATTATTTAGGACAACAACAAACCACAGTGAACATGAATGAAGAAGCGACCACTTTGATTGGCCCCGTGGATGGGAAGTTTTGTTATAAAAAATGACTGGATGGAAGCGTGGATAAGAGCATGTGTGTGTGCAAGCTATGCAGCAAGGAATTTGCACATCACCGCAGCACATCGGGCCTGAAGTATCACCTCAATGTTAAACATATAGCAGCTAGCGTGGACGTTAGCCCGACTCCGAGTACAAGTGTAGACATTTTCTACACTTAATGCACTGGTCTGTTGGACTTGGTTGAACAAAAATAAACAATATTTTGTTGCTTAAGCTTATGTGTATTCAGTCATGATTCAATGGTATACTAAAAATCCGTTTGAAAAAAATTCTCACTGTTCTCTGGTCAAATATTTATATGCGATTAAAATGCGATTAATTTTGATTAATTAATTACAAAGCCTCTAATTAATTAGATTAAAATTTTTAATCGAGTCCCAGCCCTATTTTTAATGTAAATTGATAATAATATCAAGCATGATATAACTTAAAAAATCAAGTTAGACAATAATCCACTAGTATTTGTGATAAATGTTCTTAATAGAACAGTTCTGTAGTGTGTCCCAGTGGAACCTCATTTGCTACTGAAATGGTGTTTTGTTTGTATGCAAGTTGTTTACTGCTTCAGTGTTGCGTCCACATGGAAACACCGTTTTTCCAAAAACGGGTGTCTGAGTGAAAAAGACTTCAAGTGCCATCCGTGCATTTTTATGTGGACAGCCAAAATGCAATCTTTTGAAAACAATGATGTCATAATCCTGCCTTTAACCTAACCTAAGACAGATCTTCATTGTCTTCTTGTGTTTACAGTTCAGTCGCAGCATGTTGCTTCATGCACATGCTCAGTATCACCTTACCAGTTTTTGGTTTCTTTTTGTGGCAGGCGTACAATGCCGCGCACGCACACACAAAGTTATAGCGTTTTAAATTGTTCTGTGTTTTCATGTTGATAAAGACTAGAACACAGTGCTGCATTTACGATATTTTTAGAAATAAAAAATTAATTCTGTCTTGGAGAACCTTTTTTTCTGTGTTGACAATATTTTACAGAGTTTCTTATTCTACATAAAGGACAGGCGAATCCCTGAACCCCAATGTCACTAAAACTCTCAGCAAAAAGGGTTTCTACCTACACTGTGCCTGAACAAGCTGAGATTTATGTTAAACAGTAAAAGCTTGACATTGATCAGTGAGGTTACAGTGATAAGAAAACTGTAACCAGGTGGTGATGCAACACATACCTCTAATGTCAACCTCAAAACAGAACCACTTCTATTCAAACCCTCAACAGGAATAAGCTGCTCGTCTTTTTTTTGTAATATTTTGGAAAGTGAAACGAGAGCTGCAGAAAACTTGGACGCAATGTTGTTCATCACTGCTGAGCATCACATGCAGAGTGGCTTTTTGTTGGAAATGAATAAAAAGGATAAGGAGACACTCTTAGGGAAGAGTGTTTGTGGTTAGACATAAAGGAGAAAGACGAAGACCCCCCCAACCCTATACCCCCCCCCCCCCCCCCCGGGGGCATCTGGGATGTTATTATATCAGGTTATTTGTATGTAACCGTGATTTCATTTTTTTAGAGGTATGTTGTCTTTGACTATTTGTTTATAGAAAGCTAATTAAAATAATAAGAAAACAATGAATAAGTGGACAATAGACTGTTGAGCCATCTCTGCTAAAAGTAATAAAATCAATTAAAACCTTGACATTTAGAAAAGAAGCAGCTTCTGGGTAGTTTTATTCTTCTTATCTGCTCAAATTCAAGCTCTGAAACATGTTTTAGTTTGCTAAATGTATTTCTCCTTAAAAAGCACAAACTGTCTAGAAGTATTTGTCTTAAAAAAATACTTCATATCTAAGTTGGGGTTCTGTAGAAAAGTTTTAGATAGAAATTTGAATAACTGTGGTTATTTGCAAACAGGTGAGATGCTTCCTGTGGGAATGTCCTCACATTTTGGTCAGAATAACCTTGTAAAGTGAAATTGAAAGCAGGATAAAGTATTCAGATGATCTGCTATAGATTTTTGGAACTGGAGTTGTTTTAATTTAGTTTGATCTCGTTCTACTTGGACTAGCTGTTAATTTGTCATTGGATTGAAATCTGTTTCTCCAAATTGAGCGTTTGGGTCATAAAATTCTAATTTTTGTTTATCTTCATGGAATTGTAATGAAATGTTCTACATTTTGTTCCCATTTAACTATTTCTATGCAGTTAGGCTCCTTTGTTTGTTTGGATTAGTACAGTCTATTTTTATTTTTATAAAAATATAAAAAATGTAACATTTTTGGCGTTAGCTCTGCAGATCAGTTGCTTTAAATGTATAAATATTGAAATACATGCATTTACAAATGTACATGTTTACAAGCAATAATCTTTAAAACAAAATCTTATAAATGAAAGTCTCAGATTTTCAGTAAATTTGAAACTTTTTCATCTGTTAGATGCTATTTTTTAGCTGCATCTTCCAGCTGCATGTCAGTTAATCCGGTATCGTCATCATCCTGACAAAGTCGTGTCATTTTATATCAAAATGTTTGCTTTTGATACGAAAAGTGAGAACGTTATGAGTGGAACTCTAATCTTAATCTGTTTGAGGACATCCACAGAGAAGCTTTAACTCCCAGAGTGTTCAACCACATTTCATTTAAACTCCTCAAACCTAAAGCTGTCAGGCTCTTAACACTGTCATCACTATACAACGTAACCAAAATGTGTGATCTAAATACTCCCGCAGGTTTTTCTGTGATGGGATGGAGACAAAGACCATCATCTGTACCATTTTCCAGATTTAGCTGTTTCTAAAAACTCCCACTTCTGTCTTTTCTGTTCCATCTGCTGCTCTCATGTGCTCATTTTCTGCTTCTTCTTCTCCCCTTTTCTCTCTAGGATTTAGTTTTTCTACCTCTCCTCAGAATGGACAGCGCAGCTTGTGATGTCTATATCCGTCCTCTCTCACTTTTGTTTCTGTTCTTTATCTTTCAGCTCAATTTGGAAGCAGCTGTTCTTAAAGTGATTCAGAAGCTGCATTTAGATTTATAGAACACACCAGCACTCATCATGTTGTGGTAGATTTTTATTAGGTTATAGTGCTTATATGGGCTTCTGATGCCCTTTGTCTGAGTCTCCCTTTGTACCATGAATTAAAAAAATAAATCAGAGTTCCCCTCTCGTGTCCTGATGCACTGATGCCAACCCAAATAGCTAAATATGTTGGCTGTCTGTAGTTTTTTAGTGTAAATAATGATACATGTGTTCTAAAGATGTCGATCAAGCCAATCAAACTTTTACTCGTATGAAGGTTTACATTCTTTTTTTGAAAGGATTTTAAATTTTCAGGTAAACGTGATGTTGCAACAAAAACAGCCTCTGGTGCACCACACTGAACATGAGCCAGATAGAGCTAAAACCACAGCTGTCTGAGGAGCTCAGAGAAGGGTTTAGATTTACATGTTTAAGGCCACTAGATCATCTAAAATCAGCTTCATGTTCCTGTGACCACAGCTGATAATATTATTAAAGTATAAGGTTGATGTGACTGTAGCAGGACAACATCTCAGGACACAAACAGAGTGAATGGTAAAAAAGAGCCAAAGGTAACAAAGGTGGCGCATGTGCTATGTTGTTGCGGAAACATAAGGGCGGGACTTAAAGGTGCAACACATTTTTTTCAACTCAGTGGTGCCCTCTGAGAAAAAACTCTGAATTTCTGCTTTAAAGAACAAGGTGTACCATCATTCACATTTTGAACCATACTGCGCTCCATTATGGTTCCAACCCAAGATCCCTTTAATAGATAAAGACAAAAAAAATCAAAAGAAAAATCTGGGAAACCCTGGATTTGTACTTTTTATGCCCTTTGAATCAACTCTTCTCTTTTCCTGATGAGTATTTTGGCCTGAATCTGCTCCATTACATTCAACGTATGCATCGATCTAATTGGAATGCATAGAGTGGAACGGGGTTATCGGGTTTTGGGTCAGCTATGTTACCAGTGTCCTTGCTCTCTCTCACTTTTTTTTATATATTTTGGAGAGAAGGTCAACTCATTCAGGGGTTTCTTAGCCTCTTTTATTCAGGCCAGCTCAACTTGGCGCAGCTCAGATCAGATCATACACTGAGGGAAAAGAGAGGAAAAGGCACTGAGTGATTCTGTGAAGATGAGAGTAAAGCACAGAGGAGGAGCGAGGATAAAGCCTTAACCATGAGATTGTGTGTGTGAGGGCCTTTGAACTGTATTGCAGAGAGTGTTTGTGGGGTGACCATCTCATGGGCGGTAGCGAGATGCATTTTAATGACTAGCTGTGCTGACACTTGCATCATACCACAGCAGCCATGTAGGCTTGACAAGGTGACTGTGTGTTCTTCCTAATTCCCATTTTCATGCATATTAAGTAATAAACCTTTTCTAGGTTTGGATATGTCGTCTTTGAACTTGCATCAGATCACATAATACGTTCTGTTTGACCTGAGGAAAGCTTAGCCAAGTCTCACATCTTGGGCTTTTATGATCTAATTTGTAAGGAATTACTTTTTCAGTTAAAAAATATCAGGGAATAATATATTAAATAGATTTTAAATTTAAGTAGACAAATAATTGTTTATCTATTAAAATGGGCCTTTAATTAAGCCAGAAGCAATGAGTGAAAAACGCTGCACGCTGAAAAACTATAGCACCTCCTATAGAAATAGTTCAGATTTTGCATTACGCTGTTATTACAGCAGAAATATTGGTACATGAAGTGCTGCATCTGTTCGTGCTTCCAAACCCTCCTCCATAGAATTCTGTAGAAATTACAGTACATTATAAAATTCAAATACAAAAAGTTTTTATTATCCAATGAATTTAGCTTAAAGAGGCCCCTTCCATTAAAAACAGTTTTTCTGAGGTTTCTGTTGAATATTTTAGCTCCACAGGTGTTCTTACCTTCATAATGGGTGACACCTGGTCAATAACTTCTCTTTTAGTTTTTATCTTTCAAACTACGCAGGTGGTGATAACACCAGTGTTCTTCTGAGTTCAAACAGCCTGTATCTGTTTCATCACAACTCCTTTGTTCGTTAGTATTCATCAGCTCCCGCAGTTGAAACCACACCTAGCATGCTGCTGGCTAAAAGCTGTTAGCATAAGACGTAGCAAACAGGAAGACACGACGTCTGATGTTGCCATGCGCAGCGGGGCAGGAAACAGTATACCTTGCTCTCATAGGCTAGTTTGTTAGCCAATCAGAGTCCAGCAAATTCAAATAATGAATATGAACGAGCTGCTGCCTGAAGCCTGACGGAACCAGCCGAATAGATATAAAATGTTTCATATTACTGGTTAATACTTAAGAAATAACCACAAAGTCTTGAAATTTGTATGAAATGGCCTAAATGATCTAAATAAGAATTTGAACTAAGCAGATGCACGATTAGTGAAACTGTTATATTATACACTGTCTAAAATTGGCAAGGAAGGTTTTTTTCAGTTGCTTTTTTTGTTGTTTTTTTTTTTTTTAATTTCACAATCCTTAAAACTCAACAGGAACACTCACTCTTGGATTGAAGCTACATAAGTGTTTATTTCTGCTGGTATTTCTCTCTGGAAGATTTTTCTCATTAAAAGTGGATCAATAAGAAAAAAACAACAACAAAAGGATCAAAATCTTTCTGCATTTTTCTGAGCAAATTTCTGTCGAGCAGCTTCCAGCAATGTACTATAGTGAAAAAAGTGAAGCAGCTTGTTGACATGCAGAGATAAACCCGAACTTACCTTCCTAAGACAATAATCCTTCTCTGGTCACCAGTTGAGGTTAACTACAGAGGTGTGGGCAGTAAACTCTCTCTGACTTCTTAAACACAGCCTGGGGAAGTAGAAATGTTAAGCTACCACTTTTTAAAAGTAACATTTTTAAGGTTCAATATGTACCGTGGGGTTCTGAAAGTATGTACTTATATTTCTAAGCTCCCAGCAGTTCAATAATATTTTCACTCTTACTCTTTAAAAACAATACTGTTCTTACCGCACTGCTCTTTTTTCTTATGATTATGTAGGAGTAAATACTTCCATTGTGATGCTGTACAGAATCGTTCACCATTAAATTAATTTTAATTTAATTTTTGATCTTTGCTACATGATTATATTCAGCTACTAATGAAAATACATGTTACACAAAACAATGGAAGCAAAAGGGAATTAAAGAATATGTTTTATCATGATTTAAGTGTATCAACCAACAGTCTTTCTGTTGTCTGAGCATATTTATGAGGTGCTGTTTGATCTAAGAACATGTGTCATGTTGTATAATATTAAAAGACCATGTATTGAAAGCATTTAGTGGGATTGAGGGTTTGACACCGTATCTTAGCTATTCCTAGGACTATGTTCTTCTAAATAAAGTTTTCTGTTGATTTGGATGTTTTTATCCCTCTCTGATGAAAATCGTATGTTGCGTGTTGTTAACATGTTCTTGTGGCATTTTTCTGATGCCAGAGGACTTGTCTTAAGAAAATTAAGCTTGAAATTTCTGCATTCAAATCTTTGTGAATCAGTAGCAAAAATGTGGTTTAAAAATGGGTCTGTTTGTGATGTAGAAAAGGCACTGGGTGGGGCACAAGCTCCTGCTCTGCTAGCTGTAAGCTAACGGTCGAGCTAGCATAAACATAGAGCTCTCAGCACCGGTAGGGGCAGTGGGATTCTCAGTGCCAACGGTCCCTCCCACAGCACAGAGGCGACTTGCTAATGAGCTACTGCTGCTATGCAGAAAGTACTTCCTAGAAAAAGGCACATAAAATGTAAAAATGCCATAATTTCAAGGCCACTGAGATGCTTTGAAATAACTCAAAAGATGATCGGAGTGGGTCTTTAAACTAACTCATCATTTCAGAACTGCCTTGTGTTTTTACTCGGTTTAGTTTTGTCTAATATTCAAATCTGATCTGGAACATTTACGTGTGATATAAAGATGAAATGGATGAATTCTGTAAGGGCAAATACTTTATCCACAGCACTCATATCTCCATCAATTAGAAATGTTACATTAGGTTTTCTATTGGAAAGAAACAGCTGTTCTGGCTGATATTTTTCAGTAAAAGCAATAAGCCATGTTGTTCATGCAGCTGAAGTAAGAAAAAAATCCAATCACTCCTCTGATAATTGAATTTATGCAAATGCATCAATTAAACCCTCTGTTTAATTTAACATGGCGTTTTGAAACTGTGTTATAAATCTCAATATCTCACCAATATTGGCCCGTTCTTGAGTTACTGTGACCATCATGCGTGAGGTTCACACAATAAGCTCGTTTTTTCTCTTTGTTCGTTGTTTGTTTAGATTCTTAGACGCCCAGGACGTGACAGTCCGAAGAGGGAAAATTATTCAATAAACAGAAAAGAATTCTAGTTGCTTTTTTAAACTCCTAGGATTTTTTTTCTTTCTACCGTTACCTCCTTCCTTCCTCCTTTCACGTCCTAGCGGATGAAAATCACAAAAGAAGAAAGACTAAATGGATGAGTAATCAAATACTCATACAATAGTTTTTACCTGCCATTCTCTGTGTACCTGACACGCCCACCTGTGACCTCACCTTGCTCCTTATGTCAACGAGTTCCCAGAGTGATCCTACCACAGCCTGGACCTGCACTAGCACGGTTCTCTCTGACTACAGAGCAGTTTTTTGTTAGAAGATACGCCGTGCTAGCAAGCTAAACCTTTATACACAGGCTCTTACATCACAGGTGGGAAGTCATTGCTGTTGATATACTTCACCCCAGATGCTAATAGGCTGCCAGCGTAGTGACAAACCACCACGTCCTAAGATTGATTGTGCAATTGTTAACCAGCGCAAAAAGCAATATTTAAATGAGGAGTTTGACGGCGTTATTCTCTTGCGGGCGCAAGAAAGGCGCAAACGGAAACTGAACTTTGAGCCATTGGAGCTTCAAATATGAACAGAGGAGGCAAAGAAATATTGTTGAGCTGCAGCAAAGACATCTTCAGACTCCGGTCTGTGATGGTGTGCAACACATAGTAAACAACATTGATCAGGGAAACCTAGGCTGGTGTGTTAAGTGCTCCTCGTTGGCCAAACACCGACACCTGCTTTTCAGGGTGCGGTGCGCTCCACAATGTTTCTAGTGCATATGTGGGCCAAATTTTATTTATGATCCCCTCAGTAGTCGGGTTGAGCACAGGTGTTAGGAGGGAGGGGTGAAGGGGGTCTGCGCCATCTCCTTAGGAATAGCTCATGAGCTGCAATTAGATCATAAATGTGTGGAATTATATTTACAGCACGAATAACGTAACACACTAACCCAAGATACATCTCCATATTCACCATCTCTCAACCTGGTAAATATAACACTGTTCCTCAGAATGAAAGAATCGTGAGCCTGGATAATTTGCAACAACGTTTGCATCACAAGTGTTTGGAAAATTAGTGTATCTGCTCGCATAACACCGCATTCAAAACACACACTGGACCATCTACCCTGGGAGATGCAGCACTAACTGTGCTGGAATGATCCACACGTCTGTCTATGTCTTAACGCAACGATCACTGCAATCATTTTTGCACCAAGTTAGGACATGCTTTCCAAAGGCGGTAAAAATTAGAAGCCGCAAACAGTTTTCAGGTTTGATAAATCACATTTCCTCCTCCCAATATTTAGCGTCTTCTGACAGAAACGCCCACATTGCATATTAATCAAAGGCAGAGGCGTAAAAAGGATTTTGCGCGTCTTGCGGCAGGTTTAACAGGCGCAGTTTTACCTGTGCGCCGTCAGTAAATCACCTGCTGTTGGTTTTTGCAGCCGCTGAGCAGTTTGTACCTGTTTTAACAACCACAAACCTTTAATAAATCAGGCCCTCAGAGTCCAGGTTGGATTGATTACAACTTTAGTTGTTAACTTTAATCTACATTTAACAGTTTGCTGTTGAAATTTATTAGTCAGCTGTTACATTTTCGGCTTGGAGCTTCTGTCATTTACTGTAACTTCTTTCTGTTTAGAAACGATGATGATGTTTCTAATGTGTGTCAGATTAAAAGGTACAGTGCACATTGAAGGTGTTTTGTGCGCATTCAAATTGGCGAGGATCAAAGACAAATGCACTAATTTTGTTGATAAAAATCGATGGTTTTCTGTATTTTATAGCACAAAAAGTTAGAATTCTGCGCGTCCGTGCTGTGTCTTCTGTTCTAAAGCTATGCAGCTGCTTTCAACCTCGAGACACACCGTTTAGACTGACTGAAAATCCATCACACTGACAAACGGATACTGAGACGCAGCGATCAGCTGATCAGCTGTAACATCTGCGTTCAGGCTGAGAAACATATCAGTCAAACAAAACAAACAAAAGAAGTCAGCTGGAAGGAAGTCCATACACCTTTCTTTGACTGAACTTGACAATATTGTGACGAAGCACCTTGAACTTGTCACAGACACACGTGGATCAGTTAGACCTCCTCCTTCCAGAACAGTGAAACATTTTACCATGCACTCTTTGTGGGTAATAGTGAAATTCAGGTTAACCTGATTTGTAAACAACCTGCTGTTTTCACTTGCCCCTATTTTTCCAGCTTCTCGTTGCAGCATATTCTGGTCACTTCTGTTTTGATCGCAGTGGGAGCTTCAGTCTGAGCACATCCGTGGATCCAAGCCGTGGCCTAAATCTCACACTCACCGCCTGTCAGGGTTCTACTTAGCTGACTTGTTGAGTTGTCATGTCTTTAAGTGATTTCGTCAGTTTCAGGACTAACAGTTACTGTCCAGGTTGTGGTTTTTCAAAGGTTTGTAACTGCACCACTTATCTACAGTGCCTGCTTAGATATTTGTCTGAATTCTTTGCTCTCCGTCTCAAGTTTATGCCATTGTAGCTCGTCTTGAAGATGCCCGTTTGCTTTACACATTTTTTATCATGTGACTGTGTCCTCAGAGGGTTTTAATTAGCCGTTCTGCAGCAGGTTTTTTACCGGCCGATTCGTGCCTGAAATGAGTCTAGGTGCAGAGTGGGATTGCGCCCAATGAGCGGTGCACATTACACATAAAGTCTAGACAGGATGAAATGATCATAATCTTTTGGAGTCTTTACAGCCGGGATGCGACCTTGCTTGTTGAAATGGAATTAGCAGTGCTAGCACGTAGCTGCATGGTAACTTCTTATATAAACCAGCGTTTGGCTGATGCAGTGAAGTCCACAGTCCATATACCCTGCACTGTGCACACATACACAAACTTATTAGCTTCCTCTCCCTGGGATTTAATTGGGTTTCTTCACGCTTAAAATTAATTCCATATTATATAATGTCCTAATTTAAGAACCGTGGCGGTTGAATAAATAAAGGTGACGAACGACAGTCGGAAGAGATGTCCTCTTGTCCTTCCCTGAGTGGAACATGACAGCTTCTCAAATCAGATTTACCGTCCAAAGTGTGTTTGTGTGTGTCCTTTTACCCACAATTCATCACCTCTCACACATCTCCAGCCTGTTCTCCTGCAAACACTGATACAGAGAGGCTCAGGGATTATTTCTCTGAGCTGAAATCAGTTGTGTTTTATGTTCAAAGATTACCATCAGCTGCGTTTTTATTGCTTCGCTGCCTCATCTGATCCCAAAAGTTCCAATGTCTCAGTTGTTTAGACTCATTTATGTATCGACTGAGTACCTGTTAAAATAAATTGTGGTGCAGCAGGAATCAACGCAACCCAAACAGCCTTGGCTGAATAAAACAAGTATATTGTTTTCTGTCTCTTCACTTCTCTCCAGCAGATGTTAGAATAATAACTGCTCCGACCCTGCTGACCTCTTATATTTTGTCTATAGTGTCAGCTGTCGATAGATTACCACCTATAACACTCAGTGTTAATCACATCATATATTTAAGCTGCAGTTAAACAATAGCTACTTTTACATGGGCACATTTAATCGGAATAAACGCCCAATCGGATAAAAAATACGTCATGTAAACATGTCAATCAGAATGCTTTGATCCGATGCAGCCTGATCAGAATGAAATTTACTTCCGATCGAGAGGGGTGGTTTTGTCCGATCTTCATTCGGATAGACGTGCATGTATACACCCATTCGGAAAGAAAGGGTGAAAAAAGCCCACTGCGCATGCGTACAACTTCAGCGTGACGTCTTTCCGCTTTCGCAGACTCAAGTAGAAAACATATCGGGAGGTAAACAGAACTAGTCTGCTGGCGCAGTCATCCTGTCATCCTGCTCTCCTCTCCTGTGGTGGAGGAGCAGTAGCAATATGTATTCAGCCTCTAGCTTGGTTAATGCGACCAGTAAAAACCCAAACATAAAGGTAATCACCCGCAGAGGGTCCATATTGGGGAAAACGTGAGTCAGATCGAGCACACGATGGGGCGGGAAAGACGTGCAGAAAGGATGGAGTTTGTTTACTTTTTTTTCTTCCCCGGAAAGACAACTCGCTGTGCGCATGCTAAACTCATTTAACCTGATTGAGTGCTTGGTGCATGTGTACTCATGGCATGATCAGATCATTTCAGTTAGTGTCCATGTAAACAGGGATTTGGGAATTCCGATTGACCAAGATTTTAATCAGATTGGGGAAATTTGGCGCATGTAAACGTAGCTAGTGATGTCAGCAAATAAACACACACATAAGGGTTTAACTTTCCTTATTAAAGAAGCTTTTTAAAGTGAGGCATCGTAGATAGAACCAACGTCAGGAGCAGGAATCATTTAGACAAAGATATCTGACAGTATCATTTATACTTGGGATATTTTTATCATGTAGTTACTTATATTTGTGTGTTTTCATCAGTTTATGTAACATTATATAAGGCGTCAAGAATCAAACAAAATCCAAATGCTCAGTGCCATAGACTTCTTGATGTCTCTTGCCTTTTTTAATGGGGGGTGTTAGAGAACGGTCGCAAGCACCTTGTCGGTAAATATCACACCTCTAAAGGAAGTACAAGTACCTGTGTGTGGTGCTGAAAGATGTGATCATGTAGAACTTCACCCATGAAAGCGGAGGAGGTTTTGGGAATCCCATCGGAGTAACGCAGGGCGCAAAGCGGGAAAACGTACGCAGCTCACACTAAAAATACGTCTGTGTCGCGGTCACAAAAGAGAAATGACGATAATCAACCCAGGTCGCCTCGATCAACACATATTTCATCCCAGTCTGAGACCTTCATTTTAGCAGACGGGTCAGAGTCACGTGATTTTAGTGAAGTAGACCCCGGGTCGTCAGATGACGTATTCCCGTCTGGATCAATCAGGAGGCGTCACTAAAACACTGTTTATTAGTGTCAAAGACACTTTTATGCCTGACGTGTCTCTCGTGCACAAAAAGCTCTTTTTCTCCACTTTTTTGAAAGTTGCTCTTTTCTGCTGCAAATTACTTAAAAACAGAAAAGGGTAGAAACAGTATTTTTTTTTGCTTCTGAAAGAAGAGAGTCTAATCTTTTTAATGGTGGTTTCAGAATTCACACAGTCATAGGACAAAATATTCTGTGGGCCTTCAAAATCAGTAAAAATTCTCAATATGTCTGGCACTGAGGAGGATATGAAATCTGAAAATGGAACTGAATGAGTTAATTTTCGGCACATCGGACCAGGTGAAATGAGCTCATGGGCCAGATACGGCCCAGGAACCACCAGTTGATTTGGCTACAGATGTTAGCCTGTGTAAATTAACTCAAGCTTGATTGAAAGATTTAAAAAGAGAAGAAGAAACATGAACCAGGGCTTCTCTGAAGGTTCAAATCTGTCTGAAAACAATCAGCTTCTGATTCAGAGTCTGATCTGTGTTCTGTGCTCTTACTGTGCGATGATGAGTGCTGCCGTTCAGAATCATGAACAACCTACTTCTTTCTTTTCTGCAGCTTATTTACTCTCATTTAAAGCTTCAGCGTTTCCTCGTCGCATTTTATTTTTCAACGGATAAGAAAGAGAAATGTACGTTATTATTATTTGTCCCGGTAGCAGAACAAATCTGCTGTACAGCAGCCCTACACTGTCTGTCTTTTGTGATGCGGTTGCCATGGCAACTGAGTCTTCCTTCTGAGACTTTACCATTGCATCACTGCTAGAGGGCGTCGTTCTTTGACAGAGAAGCTGTCGGCGTCCTGTCAGGGACATTATCTCCTCTTACAGGAGAAATTCCTGCTTTCCGAATTCAGTCTCATGACTGCAGAGAATATTTGATGATTTGGATCAGATCTGCATCTTAGCCTCATCCAAGATGCCCTGACCAGCAGAGAAACACTCTGACTTATCTATCCTAGTTTTGTTCAATAAAGTTTAGAATTCTAATCTAATTTCAGTAACTGAAACATTTTTAAATTTACACACACAAGAAGAGTAAGAAAATGTATGTTTATGTGTGACAGTTGGTGTCGGGGGGACGGCGATGCTCGGCCTACCTGTCAGTTTGCGAGGACGCTGTGGCGAAACTGCCGTGACAGCAGGTGTTCTCCATACAGCACCGCTTGTGTCACACAATCAGTCCCCAGACAGAGAGCTGTCCACACTGTCCAGCCTGGTTACAAAGACTGACCGTGGGGAACAACTAAACACACACACACACACTGACGAACTCATCTGAATTTGCATGAACACACACAGATGTGAGTAACAACACGTCGAGGTTAGTTAGGGCTGATGATAATGGAGAAGCTGGCTGGAGATGTCCAGAATACATAAAAGATGATCTACTTCCACCTCTTCACTCTTTCCCACCCACTTCTGTTTAACTGTTAATCTGTTCTGCCTTTCGTTAGTTTCACCTCGAGTGTTTTTTTTTTTTTGTGTTGTTACATGAACCACTCAATGTTTTTAATAATTTTACACAAAATATAAAAACAGGTTTTAAAAACTCCTCCCCCTTTTCTCCCAAAGTGAGATTAATGTAACTGATCTTTTGTCTTCTTCTGTGTCTGTGTGCGTGTGAACGCATCTTGCAGGTGGCCGAGATGCACGGGGAGTTGATAGAGTTTAATGAGAGACTGTACCGATCCCTCATGGCCAAAGACCACCTCATTGTCCAGATGAGACAGGAACTCATTGACCTCAGAGGGCCGGTAAGTGATCACACACACACACACACACACACACACACAAGTGTGTTTTGTTTTCCTTATGGGGACCGTCCATTGAATTCCATTGATTTTAGTAACTAGATTTATACCTAACCCAAACCCTTTTACTAACCTTAACCATTACTGATCTATAACTAACCCTAAGACTAACTAAAACTCTATTCACACCATACCTATAAACCTAACCCCTAACCCTAAAAAGGGGAGTCCCCCTCATGGGGACCAGGCTTCGGTCCCCACAAGAACCCTCGGACCCCAGAAAGATAGTAAATATCTCAAAACTGGTCCTCAGTAGGGTAGAAAAACTAGAACACACAGAGACACACACACTGTGCTTATTTTCCAACAGATTCATGCATATTTAATATCAATACCTCAATTCCCATTTTTTCACAATTTCTAATGTGAAAATGTTTTTTTCAAATAAATAACTGCAAAAATTTCCCAGTGACAACATGTATTTTAGAATTAAACTTGTAGCTTAGTAATTTTTTTATTTTAAATCAATTTTTTCGCCGTTATTATTAGTTTGATATCTGGGTCCTTTTATGTTAAAGAAAATCCTTTTATGGGTTTTAAATAAATATAAACAGAAACATTATCGTCGTAAAAAGAACCAATTTTTTTCTATAAAACATGTTTACAGTATTCATATAGCTTTGTTTCTTCTACAAGCATTAATTTAGAACTTATTTTATTTAAATAGTTATTTTTCTACTAGTGATTTATGTTTTTTCAGGTTTCAGGTACATCCATTAGAACAACATAAAATAATGATGTAAATAAGAATTATATACATCCTCATTAATGTGTTATTTCTGTCTGAAACCAGATAATCCTGGTAATAATTATCAAACAGTCTAGAACAATATTTGAAGGTAGTTTTTTAAAAACTAGAATAAAGTGCCTGCAGCTTCACTACTGGCTAAAATATTTACAATTTTCAGATTTTTTTTTTCCATCAGGAAAAAAAAAACCCTTTTTGGTGAAATCAGCATTTTAAATCTTTATATTCTCCACCAGGATGTATATTTAAAACATTTATACTATGGCTGAAGACTCAGTTGACTGACAACGTTTAAAACAAAATATATATTTAAGTTTCTTTTTCGTTTCCTAAATGCCAGAGTGACATTTTCCCTGCTGAACTGAATCAGTCAAACTGCTGTTGGGTCGGTTTCTTTTGACACAAATGATGAAATATGAGCTGTGTAAGATTTGTTGGTCAGTCTGTTGCGCCATATGTTCAGCTTTATTTATTAAAAATAATACCTACACTAATGGGCCCCTCTTACTGCATGAGGGGGTCAATCAATCAAAATCAATCAAAAATACTTTATTAATCCCCGAAGGGAAATTAAGTGTTGTTGTAGCTCAGTTCTTTTTCAGGAAGCCTTTATAGAAGGTTATAAGTGTGGACAGGAAGGATCTCCTGTAGTGGTCTGTGCTGCAGCGAATTATGAAGAATCTTCTGACTGAAGACACTCTGTTGTTGAGTTACTGTGTTCTGAAGAGGATGATGAGGGTTTTCCATCATGTTCTTCATCCTCCTTTGGACAATCAACTCAAGAGACTCCAGTTCAGTCTCCAGGACAGAATCAGTCCTCCTTCTCCATCTGTTCAACCTCTTCATGTCACTTGCTCTGATGCTGCTTCCCCAACAGGTGACTGCAGATGTGATCAGCTGACAAACTCCTCTTCTTTTGCTGCTCCTCTTCAAATCTCTGTCAGCCCGTATTGTTTGAAAGCCAGGCAGAGACACGCTGGAGTCAGGGATATGTTCCTTTAGCCATGTCTCAGTAAAACACATGATGCTGCATTCAGAGTTTAATGTTCATCCATTTTGTTAGCAAAGAGATCTCACATTTGTCAATATGACTGATGGCAGTGAAGGTTTAAACTTCCTCTTTCTCTCTCTTCTCTTTGCTCCTGCTCTGCATCCATGTCTTCTTCTTTTTAGCTCATCAGGGATCCAGAGTTTAAATTTGAGGATTTCAGCCTTAGAAATGTCAGTTAGCTGCTCTTTCTTGTTAAGAAGTCTCTTGTTGGCATGGTTACGCATCATAACAAGTGGCAAAAAAGTAACAAATCAAGCAAAAAACTCAATCAGCACAGCATCCAAATCAGAAGAAAAGTATTTAGAAAATATTTCCAGAAGAAAAAACTAGCAAGAAATACTCAAAAAGAACAAAACATGCTAGCAAGTGCTAGCAAAGTCACAGAGCTACTCCAACAAGCTGCCACCAGTTGTAGCGCTATACCGGAAAGCTGGTCCCAGGATTGTTTCAGATCCAAAAGAATCAGACTAGTTTCTGTACAACATGAATGAGATACTAATGATTTTTGGATTGTTTCCTACTTCCTCCTTAATGCAGCTTTACAGCCACCCTGTAAGAATCTTATGTTCGTGACCCGTTTAGTCTGGTCGATGGTCTGGTTCAAGATTTTCCATGAATGCACCAGGAAATGTAATGTCGTCCAAACAACCTGCATACAGCACGCCATTATTTATTATTTATGTCTAAAATTGTAGAGAACTGCATGTTTTCAGCAGGAAATAAAAGCTGTTGTTTCCAGAAAATGACACATAATTCTTATTTTTCATGATGCGACGCGATGAAACGGCTCATCGAAGGTGTTCCAGCCCATTTCAACTCGCGGTCCAACTTTGAACTGAACCTGATTCTGGCTGTAATGCTGCTGCCTCATCTTGAATATGTGAAGGTTTTCCACACATTTCTGAGCAGATGTGATAAACACACAGAATTTTGGAGATACTGGACCTCTGCAGCGTGTTCTTCATAACAGCTCGAAATTGCCATGAGTTGCACACGGGAGCTGTTCAGGTCAGGTATTTGTAAATTTGTCATTGGTAGACGGGGAGAAGGTTCCAACACACCCGTATGAAGAGAGCAAGAACTCTGCTACCACTGTACAACAGAAAATTGCCTCATTCTCAAAGAGTCATTGAGTTATTGATGCCACAGCCTTAACAACTCCCTGTAAGAACCAGAACCGCCTCCACGAACGTTCATGACCTCCAGATGTTGTAGGAAACGGGAGATTCGGACTGACAACACATTCGTACGCGTCATTGTGATGGAGGCTTTAACTGCAATTTTCTTAAGGCCAGTAAATAAAATTCTTCTTACAAGTTTTGGTCTATTTTCTGCAAAATTATTTATTAAAATTGCGCATTCAGTGTTAATTCTTCTGATGAGGTCTCCTTTAGCTGAAGCCGTTATGATATTAGGTGCTAATCCAAACATGTTTTAATTGTAATTAAACAAAAGCTACACATTGTTCTAACATCTGGTAAGAGATTCAAGGAGGCAGGAGACACATAGACACACATACAGCGATACACAACACACACAGTGTATGCTGAGGCAGCTGCAGTGATGGAAGGACCTCTTATCCCTCAGCTTCAGCCCTGTTTTGCTGGACTCTTCCCTCTGTGTGTTTCTGTCTGTTTGCTCTGGGCTTTCAACTTCTAAGAGTTGCTGCAGTTGACCAAACCCCGGTCACTTCCCTGCCTCCGTATCTCACACTCTCTCTTTCTCCAGCTCGCCCTGTTAGCTTATCTCTGTCTGTTTGTGTGCAAGTCTCGAAGCGACTGATCAAAGCGTTGATGCAGAAGACCGTGCTGCAGGGGGTGTAGTGACAGTGTTCTAGAACAGATTTAAACGGCTTCCTCGGGATGCCTAAGGAGTTGACGTGTTGGAAGTAAGTGGTAGCGATAGGGAGAAGATATACAAATATCCTTTTTTTCTGTCGTTGACACACATAGACAGACTTCCTCATGCAAAAGACCAACATCTGTCCCTGGTTATGTGGGTCTTTGGGGGAATCTCTTGACAGATTGACACACAATACTGGAAACACTGTTAGATGGGGAAGTGCTTCTACCGAGGTGTGTTACTTTATATACCTCATCAACAATAAAAGCATTAACGCACGTCCTTCGGGAGCCCTTACAGCCGTACACTGTTTTTCAACTATTGTTCTCGTTCTGTGTAATCGTGGTCAGAAGGTTTTCTGAGTCTCCTCAGTTCAATCGATGGAGTTTTTATTGAGGATTTATTTTAAAAAGAATGCATGTAGTACATAAGAACATTTTCTTGTGCTGCTGAAACATTCCTGATGCAATAACATTAATTCATTACATTCTTTCTTACCAATGAGTCAGTCATGTTCAAGAAAAAGAGTCAATCATCAGGATCAAAATATCTCTCTTTATCTTTAATCACAACCTCTGTTAAAGTTTTTTATCTATCGAAAAAAAAACAAGATTAAAGTGTCAAGTTTATTTATTTATAAAGCGCCAGTTCATGACGAAGTCATTTCAAGGCACTTCACAGAAAAATCAACCAATTAATAATAAAACATTTTCTATCTAAGGAACCAGCCGATTGGGCTGAATTGTTATTTCAGCACAATCCCCCATCCTGAGCAGCACAATTGGTGACAGTGGAAAGGAACGACTCCCTTTTAACAGGAAGAAACCTCTAGCAGAACCCGGCTCAGGATGGGCGGCCTTCTGCCTTAGCCGACTGGGGTCTGAGCTGACAGGAAAGAGACACAGACAAACACAGATGTATTTTGGCCAGTCGTCATGTCTATAGAAAGATAAACAGAGAAACAGTTAATGGTGGCAGTAACAATCAAAAGCAATAACAATTTGATGGCTCTAGTGGGAATATTTCATCCCTTGTTTATGTGAGATACATCCTCCTCAGAGGCAGCCACAGTAAAGAAAGACAGCAGAGTGAAGAAATGTGGTCAGTATGTCCTCCGGCAGTCTAAACCTATAGCAGCATAACTAAAGGGATGGATCAGGAGAACCCAAGCTAACCCTGACTATAGGATTGTGTAAAACGGAAAGTTTTAAGTCTATTCTTAAAACTACACAAGGTGTCATCAAGACATTTCACACAATTTATGTACATTTTTGAAGGGTTTGTTGTTACCAGTGTTGCCACAGTTACCTTGACATACTATTGATTACTCCTTCCAAAAGTAACTTAATTACTTTGCTGATTACTTTATTTTAAAAATAACTAAGTTAGATTGACAGGTTTCTTTTAGTGGCTGCCAATAACCCGTCCACTGCCTCAACGTAAAATCTTATACCGGTTTTTCCAATACTCAGCTTATTGGAAATGCATTTTAACAGTTAACAATGTATCTCCTCCTTCTGCAGTAGTTCCAGCTCTGCTTTGCACCACGTGGTGGGAGGGACTTTCTCTGTAGGTCTGACAGTGCCGTGCTGCGATTCCAAATGTTTCTTTAAGTTTGACCTAGTGTTTTTGAAGCTAGATAACTTTGTCGCCAGCACGGCGTGTACAGCCAACCTTAATATTGTTATCTTTAGCTGATACAAACTCAAAATAGTGACTATATTTCCAGATAGAAAACACACCTGTCTCCTTCCTCATTGCTGTTTACGCTGGCTGCTTGGTAGGTGAGGGTGAAAAGGTGCATATGTCCCATATGCATTTCTCTCTCCCCGAGATGAAAAAAGAAACTATACATATCTTGTTACTTAAGAAAATTACAAAAATAATAACGCACAGTTGCTTGGACATATAACTTTAATTCGATTACTGTTATGGAAATAGTTACTGACTACTAAGTAAGGCGTTACCGGCGTCGCTGGTTGATACGTACATGATCAAACTTAAAAAGATTTTAGTTTCTGGTTTTAAAGGACCTTGTGTGGGATTTGTATTTTCTTTTTTGCTGTTTGCTGCATGGAATTTGGTGTGATTTTTCTGCCTTTGTATGCATGAACACAGTTATTTAGAGCAAAATATTAAAGTGATATAAGGTGTATTTCAATGAAATCTCAAATGTTTTGTTTTATTTCATACTTCAGTGTTGCATATCCCCTCTAAGCCTGAGTGTTTAGCACCTGTTGCAGCCGAACTTTGGCAGAGGATCCTTTGTTTCGAACAAGAGGGGCTTTGGTCTTATTGGACCACATACCACAAGTGTTTGTTCAGGTTGGGATCAGAGTTTGCAGAAGAAGGTGCAGCTATATGTGTTTTTGAATCATTATAATGAGAAGCAGGTTGTTAGAGGCTGTTGCTGTCAGGGGATGTTGCCATGGAGAAGCAATGTTTTGGTTGGTGATAAATGTCAAAGAAACATGCACAGTGACATCCAGGTAGCAACAAGTAATACAGAACATTTATCATAATGGTATAGTAATTATAGTAGTAGTAATGATATGATCAGTGTTACTTCACCCATCAGTTCTTTTCATTAATCACTAGTTACTGAAACCTCCCTTCCAGACAGGCTTAATGAATTCTGTGGCAAGTTTGAGGCTCTAACACACTGGGGAAGATAAAATAGCCTCATATAGGCTATTTAATCTGCAGCCATCTGGTGGAAGGTATTGCATCATCAAATCAAGAAAAGCCTGAATGTGCACCAGTTTTATTCTACTGGTATTAAGACTGCTAAGCTCTCAGTTACTTGTGCTATTTTTAGTGTTATTGTTGTTCTTTTTTCAGTCTTCTGGACAGTAAAAGAAGATTTACATTTAATAATATTATTCAGTGTTATTCAAATGATAGTTAAATAGTTCTATAGTTTAGTGCCTGATTGATTGGAATGTTATTATTGTTTTTAGAGTAGTTGAATGTCAAGCTGCACAGTGGTGCAGTGGTGCACTTCTCTTTTAGTCCTGGGTTTGAGTCTTCTTGATCGTGCCTCCATTTCTCCAGGTATGCTAGTTTCCAATAGGTTAACTAGATTTGAGTGTGAATGTGGTCCTGTGATGGTCTGGTGATGGGATGTAGCCCCGCCCCTCGCTCAGTGACTTCTGGTCATTGGGACAAGTCCCTGTGCAGCGCTTAGCAGGTACAAGCAGGTATAGAACATGAAATATTACAGGCCAGTATGCACTGGGAACACATAAGGTACTTAAAGGGATATTTACATTGTAACCACATCCTCCTGCAGTCTTCAGGGAGTATCTTGCTTTAGTTTAGCTAACAGGCACCATAACATCAAACCACAGAGGAGCAGCAGATTATTATTGTTACCCTGAAGCTGAGCTGAAAGGCAAAGCTCTCGATTTAAGGCTTGTCTACATTCCAACACTCACCTATGTGCTCCAGATACAAGCGGCTGAAATAAGCTTCCGTATGGTACTGCACTCAGCCTTGAAGATAAGATGAGGAGCTCCATGTGAAGGACAAGCTCAGTGTTAAACCTCTGCTTCTCTGCATTGAAGGGAGTCAGCTGAAATGGTTTTGAGGACGACCTCCCTCTGGATATGTCTCGGTGGTGGGAGACTCAAGTTAGAACCAGAATTAGCTGAAGGGATTATATTTAATCCCAGTAACGCCTTGGGATCCCTCAGGTGGAGCTGGAGAGGGGAAGTGCTGGCTTTCCCTCCTTGACCATCTGTGACTCAGCCATAGTAGAACAAAATGGAGTGATAGTATTTGTGTATGAGTTTGGACATAATGTGAATTAGACATCTAGTTTTCCTTTCTTCATCTCTTTATGGTCTTAATCTCCCTCATTTTTTCCAGGTTCCAGGTGATTTAAGTCAGACGTCAGACGATCCGAGCCTCTCAGATTTTGAGACGTAAGAATTTTTCTCTTCTTTATTAACTCCCACCTTTGCATTCTCCAGTTTTTTAAACATCTTTATTCCCTCCATGTGAAATAACTTTATTTTTATGATATATTTGTCTAAATTACCAGCTTGAAAAACATTAGCAACTCTAGCTATGTCCACTGTGAACATCTGATCAAACAACCACATCAAAAGGAGTTGAACAGGAAGGAAGTGTTAATCTGCTGCAGGCAGTCCGAGTGTAGCTCTGACACATACTGTTGATGTTGCTGCTGCCAGTGATAATGATAATGATAATGACGGCGATAATGACGACGGCATTGAGGACGTTTGTTGTTTGTGTCACACAGGGCTCATCGTGCGCTCATCAACGTGTGGATCCCCTCTGTGTTCCTGCAGGGCAGAGCTGCAAACGCCTACCACGTCTATCAGGTACACTCAGCTAGCAGCGTCCTTTGTTCCCTTGACGAAAACAGTCATTTCAACAGGATATGCTGATCTGAACCTGACTGTGATATACAGCAGGTTTTATTCATAATGAGTCACCAACCAGAGGACAAATCCATTACGAGTGCTATGATGTTCTTTATGAAATAATAAAAAGAGCAGAAATAATATATACAGTCGTACAAGAAGTTAAAAGTTCATTAAGACAAACAGTGAAAATGGTTTCTCATCAAAAGCTCATCACCGGTGTTCATCAGCTTTGTGTTCAGAGCTTTTTATCCTCTTAACTTTACTCAAGTGGTCAATCAAAACACTCAAAGTTCTGTGTTTCTGTTGTTTGTCTTCAACATCACCTCAGTGTATATGACTGATCTTCAGTCTCTGGACATTCAAAGAGGCCATTTCATACAAATTTCAGGACTTTGTGGTTATTTCTTAAGTATTAACCAGTAATATGAAACATTTTATATCTAAAAAAACGTCAGGAAACACTGATTAACAGACCTTTCAATCTGTCTGCATCAAAATTCGGGTGGTTCCGACTCGTTCTGTCAGGCAGCTTCGGCAGCAGCTCGTTAATATTCATTATTCGAATTTGCTGGACTCAGATTGGCTAACAAAGTAGCCTATGAGAGCAAGGTATACTGTTTCCTGCCCTGCTGCGCATGGCAACAGCAGACGTTGTCTCTTCCAGTTTGATACGTGTTTATGCTACAGCTTTTAGCCAGCAGCATGCTAGGCGTGGTTTAAACTGCAGGAGCTGCCGAATACTAACGAACAAAGTAGTTGTGATGAAACAGATACAGGCCGTTAGAACTCGGGTTTTATCACCACCTGCGTAGTTTGAGAGATTAAAACTAAAAGAGAACTTGTTGACCTGTTTTCACACCCACTATGAAGGTAAGAACACTTGTGGAGCTAAAATATTCAACAGAAACCTCAGGAAAACTGTTTTTATTGGAAGGGCCTCTTTAATAAACTTTATTTAAAATTTTAATAATTCACTATTTTTTTTAGGAGATGTTATTTGGTTGAATTTTTAATGTGACCTCTTGCTTGCTGCTCATGGAGCTTGTGTTTGATGGTGGTTGAATAATTTATTCTGAATGTGGTTGTAAAGTCACTTTTTGGGTAAAAAAAATGCATCACCTTCCCTGCTAAAAGAACAACTTTAGATTGTTTTTATTTTAAAAACACTTTTGTCCCTGATTCTGATTTGACATTAGAATGAATTTGCTTATAAACACCGGCACGTTTTTGTTTCACAACTCTGAGTGTAAATGCTGATAAAATGGTTTTTGAATGAACTGAGACGACATTAAGGTTGGAGTTGTTTTAAGATGCAGCAGGCCACTAGCTTGTGAATCATGTCAGAGATAACCTCTGCTTTTACAAACTGAGTTTATTCTAAGAGCGATCTGCAGCAGGTAAGATACTTACTGTTTGCCTACTTTCCACTGAACCCTACATCAAAAGATTTGTACTATCACTTTAAACCAGTGTTAATTTTGGCAAGAAGTTTTCATTTAGTTTTAGTCATAGTCTTTTGACTAAAATTCTTTTCAATTTTAGTCACAATTTTAGTCACTAAACTAGTTTTAATCGTAGTCTAAAATAAGTATATTTTCTGAAGTATTAATTTAACAACTCCAATATAGTATGGACATTTTCTTCATCTGGCGTCTTCCCGGGAGCATCTCAAACAACTACGGAAGCCTCTGCTCACCGCTCAATAAGCCGAGCTCTGATTGGTTCTTTTCACAGTAGCCCCGCCTGTTAGCGTTTTGACTGATTCCTCTCTGCATCTTTCTTTTCCTCTGATTGGATTTCGTCGCTGTCTATTTTCGTCTCATCTTTTATTTGTCAACGAAAATCAACATAATTTTAGTCATAATAATCGTCTCAAATAGGGCCGTCTATTTTAGTTTTCGTTTCGTTTTCGTCCGCAAAAATATATTTGTGACTAAAATGATGACGAAATATTTTACTCAACAAAATTAACACTGCTTTAAACAGAACTACAATCAAGCTCAGTTAACTCCAGATAACAGTACCTGTTATGTTTTGTGTTTATAGCTAACTGGGAAACATTAGCTGCATGTAAGATGTGTTGTATACAATATACTTTGCATTACTGAAATTTACATTTAATGGCTTTTATTTCTAACACCAGGTGACAGTAATGAGTCAAATCACAACCCAGTCACTTCCAATAATTACCACAGGGTGGCAGAAATGAGTATTATAGTATTATAATACTACAAGTTCACTGGACCATTAAATATTTAAAAAAGATCAATACATTTTTAAAATAAATCCAATATGGAAACAATATGTTGTTTAGCTCTATAATTATTGTATTACTTTATTTTTAAAAAGCATAATATTTAAAAATTTACACATTATGCCTTTAAAACAAGCGCACTTTTGCAGAGCTACTAAAATAGATGGAGTCTAGTTTTCTGAAGAATGACTTCTGTTTAGTTAGAAAAGACTGTCTACAACACAGCTCGTGGTTTCCATTGTCGCTGTACCAGCTTGGCTGTGTTTTTCCTGTCACTGACTCGTGTCTCTGCTGAACTTTCCTAGACACAAATCTGTCACACAGATCATGACTGTTTTTCACAATGTAGTCACCGACACCTCAGTTTGAAAAGGAGTCTCATTGGAGCTCAGGCTATTCACTCTAGGGATAATAGCACAAGTCCACTTAGATAAAATGCTGGTTCCTGAGGTCTTTGCCAGGCGCTTATCTGAGGGCGAATTGTTGGGAAACCGTACTCGAGTTCGGCTTAACAAACCAAACTGCTGCTTCTTCTTTCATCTGTCAAGCCATCAAGCAAAGTAGACAACAGCAACTCATTCCCTGTGTGACTGTTTTCCTGTGTCTGTCACATTAACAAGGTGTTGCACCTCAGCTCTCTCCATTCCCCCTCTGAAACACACTCTAACAAACTCAGACAGTGAGTCCCCCGGTCCAACCTCACGGGACAGACAGACAGACTGCTACACACACAGACTATCACAGTGACTCACACACATGTAAACACATGCATACAGTGATACAAATGTGATGTTCATTGCTTAAAATATGTACACACTGCACACACAGTGTGTTATCTGCTCTATAACCAGGATGTACAGCTGTAACTCCAGTCAGTGGAAACCATATGGGACAGGAAGAGACAGGAGGCACCATCATCAGCGCTTACTGATGGTCAGACTGGCAACCAGGCTCAGCTCAGCTTTACTTATGCAAAACATATGCAAATTCACAGCTCAGGACTCAAGCTCAGAGCTGTCTCCAGTCTTTTTGGGGTGAAACTGTCTTCTCTCCCTCTGACAGGATGGAAGCGTGGCAACGGCAGAGGAGATGGATTGTAATAATTCCTGCTTTTTCCAGCTTTCGACCCTCTTGCACAGTCGCCTCACTCTTTTACTCAGTGCTGTTGTTGAATGCATTGGAGTATCTTTTAAGAGGATGGAGTAACTTTTAAATTCTCTAATAAAATATTCAAAGGCTGATTTGCAGACAGTTTTTACATTCAGGTGGTGTTTTTTATTGCTGTTTGTGAAAATTCATTGCAGGCTGATGTTATGTTGTGACCATCAACATATTTAAAGATGGGAAATGCGTCTCCATCTAGTTCCTTTGTAAGATATCACAGTTATGGGAGCTGCCATGTTGTATTTTTGGACCTGAAAGTCCCGCCCACTCACCTGCACAGGGTCATAGGGTGTTTCACAATGTCAAGGAACCTTGCCTACCGAGGCACTGCCTTAGTAGGCGAGGCATCTTGCTTACCGAGGCACTGTCTTGGTAGAGGAAACGTCTTGCTTACGAGGACATTGGAACAGACTTCACTCACTGGCTGACAATGTTTACGCCCCGCCCATCGCCCATGGAGCTAAAAATGTTAATAAAAATAAAATAAATGTGCAAGCGAATACCTTCGAGCCACCGAAGCTGCAACTACAAAGCAACTAACAAACCGTATAACTGCTTTGGATTTAAAAAAAAAAAAACATTTTAAATAAAAGCCTGATAGCAACAATCAGTTATCTTACATTTAAACAGGAAATTTGCCTTTGAAGTAGCTGCTGCCGGCTCCTCAACCGCCATTTTTTGAAAATGCCGCAATGTATTCTGGGAAATTTGTGACCGAGGGAAGGCATCAAGGCACGTCCCATGTATTCTTGGTATGCTAGCTAAACAGCAGGCAAACGGAGTACAGATGCCTCCGTAGCACATGAACATTGGAACGCGCCTTGGCGGGTCCCGATGACGTATCTCCGAGGCAACCGGGGCGGGACCACGGCATCAAGGCAGGGTTCCTTGGCTTTGAGAAACACCCATGGTGTTTTTAATTTATTTAGGACATAAAGATAATACTGCAGCCAGCCACTAGGGGGCACACATCCTTTTTTGGCTTTGCCTTCCACCTTAAGTTTCTGTGTTTTGCTTTTATATTTGTCAATGGTTGCTACCTACACTGAGGTTCTGACCTATGACCTGAGATCTCGTTCCTGAGCCCCTTCAAGTTTATCATCAGAGTTTTATTTATTATTATATTCAAGTTAATGAAACAGATGCAGATGTCCACGTGGAATTCAGTAATAATCGGTGTCCACCTGCAGTTGGGATTTGTTGATCGACTCCAGCATTGATGCTGAATATTTTCCATGTGTACTGCCTGGTATAGCCTGATTTCCTCTCCACAGTAATGATCTCAGGGAGACTACTGTCCAGCCCTGGAACTGGTATAAAGCGCAGTCCATCTGGTATATTGGACGCTTCCCTTTTCCGAGCTATATTCGTCTAATGGCTCCCTGTGGAACAGCTTTTGTTCTTAGACAGGGTAATGGATGGCCAAGGTTACCGGAGTCTCTCTTGTTAAATGCAGAGCCGATGTTCTTAAAGACCAGCGTGTATCATGAGAACAGGGCTGGGGTCTCTTTAAAATCCCCTGGTGTGAATCTTTTCCCTACACATGTGCACATACTTGGTCCATGACTCGATGATGAGGGCAATAAGCCGAAGCCAGTCAGGGGTTTTGGGAATGTCTGAGAAAGCCCAAGTTAGGTCACAGCAACCTTGTGGTTGAAACTAAACACACAAACAGCTTCGTGCTGCTGCTACACTCAACCGCAGAGAAAGAAGGGTGGATCTAACCATCACTTCTCACATTCTGTGGCCTCAAATGTGTCTTGCTGTCCTCCCCAGCTTCACCCCTGTGCACTCCCTCTTCATCCTCCCTGTCCATCTCTATCCCTCTACCAACTTTCATGGCGTTCACCGCTGGTCTGAGACTACCTCTACTCCACTTTCTGTCTTTGCCTTTTGATTATTTTTTTCAGATAACTTTTTTCTCCAAGTTCTCTGAAATGACTTCCATCTAAAGTGCAATAGGCCTGTGGATGAATAATAGGAGACAGACAGTGACGGAGAGCGAGATTGATGCATTTTTCCTCCCATTATAAGCTGGAGACTGCTTTTTGTAGCACACTGTGCCTCTGGGCCTTTATCCCTGCGTCACTTCATCCTTTTCTGTGCCTCTTGTTCTCATCCAAACCCATAATAAGAGAATTATACCAGTTACAGCAAGTCAGTGTCTCCCTCCTGCATAATACAAAAAACATCAAGACAAACAAAAAAACAAAACAATAGCTTTTAGGAAGAAAAAGTATCATTTGCGTGTAGAAAATATAATATTTTTGTCGCCAAATAAAATGGTCTTTTTTTTTTTTTTTTTTGGAAATGAGATCTAACAGCAGCATTATTTATTTTATATTGTTGTCAAATGGCCATTCAGTGTGTTTCAGCTTGGATTATAGTTGAAATGTCAATAAAGTTGTCTATTTTTTTTAGATTTTTATTGTCAGTCAAATTAAGAGATAAATAAATTGAATGAGATCATAATGGATTTTGTTTTAGAATATTATCCTATAAGTAATGAACTGATTAAATATAGAAAATGACATGTTCAGGATGCAATTAAAAAATTTAAAATACTGAGTATCAGGGATGCCTGTTAGATTTACAGCTAATTAAACAAGCAGCTACTTAGAGGTAAGAGAAAAAGATCAAAATGATATAAACTTGTATCATATTTACAATTATCACAGAAATTAACGCCTAAATAAAAGAAGTCACATAAATTAATGTTTCCTAAATAATTTTTTGGATCAATCTGCTGATGAAGAGAGAAAAACAACTTGTTGATTAGTTTAACAAGCCGTGTGTCAGCTTGGTGAAGGGACCTGTAACTTTTAGGTTTGTCCCAATGTGGTACGAGTCTTCTAGTGTATGAGGTAAAGGTAGCTGAAGACAAGCAAATCCTCCATGCGTGTGATCGCCAGGACGATCAGTTTTATCTACTTGATCTACTTTTCCACCAAAGAAACTACAATTTTTCTATGTCCCTGTGCTTCAAATTACCATCTGAATGGATAGTACAATTAGAAAGTTCTCAAGAAGTATTTAGCAGCTCCATCATGACTGCAAACTGCCATCCAAAATGGTGGTGTAAATAATCTCGCTAATGGCAATGAAAGAGTTCCTAGTTTATATACATGTCTGATGCAGATGTGACGCTGTGTAAAATTCTGTAACACTATTCTCTTAAATTATTTGGAAATATGAGTGGTTTGAGTTGTTTTATTTGACTCTATTTTGCTCTGATACAGCCCGAGTCTCTGTTATGTGCTGCAGGTAAGATACTGACTGCTAGTAAAGACTCAACAGAAACCCACTTCATACGATCTAAAATATCCCTTCAATTCTTTTAATTACTTGAAAAAATACGGCAAATAAAAATGTACTTTGACAGTAATAAGAAAGTGACTTTTGAAAATAATGAGATGTTCTATGTAGTTACTCTTGTTCATGGAGACTGTGCCATAACGGCATCGACTGATGCAACATGATGCTGCAAAGTGCAACAGTTGAGGTTCTTTGCCTCTAAAAAGTTTCCTTCACTTCATTTTGACAGACTGTGACAGGATTTAAATGTAATAGCTCTGCACTCATCACTCAGCTGCTTTTTGGTTAAAGTTTTAAGGTTATTGACTATCAGGAGTCGCACCTGGGACCTAATTGTCTTTCTCTTTGTTTACTTCAGTTTAACTTTATATTGCTTCTCCCGATCTCATCCCTCAACCATTTACAAGTATTCACAAAGTCTTGTTCAGGTTGCTGTGAGAGTGGTGCTGCACCTGTTAATGAATTTCAGGACAAAACCCTTCTCCAGCTTCCACAGAATAATAAATCAAAAGTTCAGCCTCACTCCACTTTGCAGATTAGATAAACTTGGTTAAGATTAGCAAGTCTTGCCTTAGAAAGAAATACATTTTGCACAAATGTCCAACTACTTATGCATCAGTTTGTGCAGGACACACACATACATTAAAAACCCTCTACAATATATATTTATAATAGTATGTATCATCTCTGGTTCACAACTCATTGGCTTTTCTCCACATACATTATATAGAAATATGTGCATATATTTTAAATGAGAAATTCTCTTTGATCGGCAAAAAGCTGAGTTTATAATTTCAGTACAAAGTCAAGAGCAGAGTGTAAACTCAGTGTTTAAAATATGCTAATGACACAGAGTATTGTCTGCTAAAACTTTCCACTTCCTCATATTTCCTCTTGCTGTCCTTCATACTTTCATTCCACCTCTAGAAAGTTGCATCACATTTAAAATATGCTGCTCGTAAACAATGTGGGCACACATGTTCACAGCGTTTCTCCACTAAAAAAGTACATTTGTGTAATCTGTTCTTCTCATGCATGACACAGAACCTTAAACTGTAGCTGCTTTTGTGCTCAGAGGAACATACGGAGTCCTAGTTACTTCCAGTTACGTAAACCATTTTGCTGTCCTGGTGCCACCCGAAGCCTTTAATATGCAACATATGAAACGACGTAAATCAGCCCTTCGATGAATAATTTAGATGTCCTCGTCGACACTCTCAGACGCGTGCAGCCGAGCTTGCAGTGGATTGTCATCCCCCAGAGAAATGCAATGTGTGAAATGTGTTAGCACCTTTAATTTCTGTGTCAGCCATTGGACATGGCTGGGTTAACTTGGGAGACTTGCAGCTGCTGAGGCGGTAAGCTTTCCATCCAGGGCCCGATTAGCCAGAGGCTTAAAGCGCCTGGTGCTGGGCTGCTTTAGCTATGCAGATGAGCTGATACATCAATATGTATTAATGTGAACTTTGAGTGTGTGATTGTCGCCGTGCGTGTTTATATAAAGGTACTGTTGATTGTGTCTGCACGTCTTCATGCGCATACCGCAGGTTATTTGTGTGTGCACGTGCACAGGAGTGATTATTTTTGTGATAATGGCCAACTGGTGATGGAGGGAGATAACTATTATGTTGATGGTAATGATGAATGTTTTACAGAGATGATGATGATGATAATTGCAATTGTTGTCTCAGTCGTACATCCATCAGTCATAGATTAAACACCCTCGGGAAGGTTCTGAAGCTGCTTTTACTGCTGCAGTCTGCAGCTCTGGCACCTCATCAACTTCAGCATCAGCTTCATTTACATTACATTTCCATTTTAGACACTTTAGTCCAAAACGATTCACAATTGAGAGGTTCAGTCTCTCTTCCAGTGGCGTTTCACAACGATGCAGTGCTGTTGATGGACATGTTACAACTGTTTGGTTTGAGAGTAAGACATGCAAAAAATTTTCCAAACCTTAATAATGCAGGACATAATATATACATAATACTAACAGTGTTTCCCCTAGAATTTTAGCTGTGGTGCTCAGGTAGTGGGGAGGCTCTTGTTGTGAGGCTTTTTTTGCAGACTTTTGCACCCCCATTGCTTTGCATAGACTAATTTCCCTGTTCACTGGCTGGAAATTTATTATAAGAAAAACAATAAAACCTGTATTTTCAATCAAAGCACTTAAAAAAAAGAAAATATAGACTTGCTGCAAAAGATTTGTTGGCTACATGTTTGAGGGCCTGGGTGGAGGTGAAGGGTATCTATGACACGTGACCTGTGTGTACCAGGACTAGGCTGTAACTGAATTACCCAATATCGTCATCCTGCTATTTGCATCCTGACATGATCCTAGTGTCATGCTATGGTTGGGTTCTGGTGTGGTACAGTTAAGACCACATGCTGGAGGATCTTTGTGGGAACTTTAATGATGTGGAAATGAAGAAATTAGTAGGGCTGGGTTTAAAAAATCGATTAATCGATTTAAATCTATTTAAGAATAAAAAATCGATAATCGATTCATAAAGCACTAAATCGATTTAAAAAAAAAAAAAAAAATGATAAACATGATGTATCAGCGTCGGAATTAAACTGGACTCCAAACAGTCCGCCTCCTTATATTGTTTCCTTCTCTTTGATTTCTTGCTTGTATGTTCTCTCAATGTAAGTCGCTTTGGATAAAAGCGTCTGCTAAATGACAGTAGTAGTAGTAGTAAAATATACATTTCCTTTTGTTACAGTTATGCCACATGCCACTGCTTCTGGATATTTTTAATGAATATTACATGTATATAAAATACGCACTGTTGAAAGGCTGCTTCAGCATTTCATAAAAATTGCCATCTACGAATGTCTGATATTCAAGAAATACTAATGTGACAGAAATATCTGAAAAAATAATCGATATTGAATCGAATCGAAATCGAATAAATTTTTGCTCTTGTGAATCGAATCGAATCGATTCAGGAAATTAGGAGTGATACCCAGCCCTAGAAATTAGCCTAGAAAACCTTTTTGCTGAACACTCAAGTCATTGCAGTTTTATGATTGCCATCAAGCTAAAGGAGATTTTCCAAACTTATTGATATCCAGCTTCATTTCAATATGTAGTGGTTGGATTGTCATCCTAAGTGGAGGAAGTTTTTTTTATACCATATACACACACAACTTCCACTATGTGTTACCTAATCAGATAATTTCCTTATATGCCTCGTTTTATCATCAATGAACAAACAGAACCATCAGACTCACCTTGTAAGAACTGTATCTGGTGACTACATGTTGATACAGGTTACATACAGTCTCAGAGAACCTTTTTATGTGTCTTTGTTTGGATGTGAAAATTTTTTTATCTTAGAAAAGCAGTAATGATGTATATCATGTCCTGCTGTGGTGCTTCATCAGCAAGCAGCCTCTAGTGAAACTTCAAAGGGAAGGTTGTAGCAGGTGGAAAGGTGGTGGGAAGCTGTTCTGGCCCCCTGCTGGAGGAGGTAGAATCAGGATTAGGATGCTGACATCACTTTGAGAAAGTCAACATATCTCAGCTTTAGCCTCTAGACATTAGATTTGATCTTTGTTCTGGAACACAAGTCTCCTGAATCTTGTTTCATTTCCCAATGTTCCCTTGTTACTCTCAATTTCCACACCCTTCCTCTCCCTCTCTTACTCTATTCCCCCACCCCACTCACTAACTCTAGTTCCCATTGACACCACTTTCCTCCACATCCTCTGTTGCCCGCCCTTACCCTGACTGACTTCCTCACTGGGCCGGGAGCCCTTTCAAAAGCCTTGACAACAGCCTATTCGATCAAATGTATGAGTTGAGAGTGAATGAGTTTCCTACCCTTACTGGGGTTTTAGTCAAGTGGCCAAGAAGGGACAAAGAGATAGCTGATGGTTGAGGGGAGTGGGAGATGAGGAGAACCGTATCAGGCAAGCCGTTGTGACAAAGAGATAAGAGCTGCATCTCGTCTGGTTTTCTTCAAGCTGAGGATAGAGATTTTTTTTTTTTCTTGAAGTATTTGCAGACTTTTTAGCCAAGAGCTCAAGTCAAGGTCTCAACTGCTCATATTTACACACATTATTAGCAGTATTGCAAGTAATTTTTTAGCAAAAGAAGAAGAAAGACTTTAAATTTGTCCAGCATCTTCAATGAGCAGTTAACCTCCTGACGTTCCACCTCTGTGCATTTACTCATCAAAAGAGTTCAGACTTCTGTGCATCCCTTCTTTCTTTAACCAAGGCAACATGAAGACAATCAGATTTTTTTATTTCTTTGCAAACCCCACTGGTTATAAAATGTTTTTCTGTTTCTTAAAAATATACATTTAATCCTACACCTTTTTCGTTATTTCTTTGTTCTTTTTTGAATTATTCCAACCTCTTGTTTTTCCCTCATCTTCTCACACTACCTGAAATTGTCACAAACACTCACATTTGCAGGCACTAATGGCTTCAGCGCTTTTAAGTACAAGAAATTCTGCTAAATTATACAGTCATTTTTACTTTGTACCTTTTTTTTTTTGTCACTGAAGTTTGCATTTTAATGAACACATCAGCAAAATTATTATCTCCATCCACCAGATTGTCTCTACGCAGTGTCTAAAGTTCTCAGGAGTAGCAGCACTGTTAAATAAACTCCTGTGTTGCATTCGAGGTAATTATCACCGATTGACTGTCGTCTGTACCATCTGTACCTGTTTTTCATGTTTTTTTTTCCTTTTTTCCCTCCAAGTCCATTTTATTTTATTGTAAAACTGCCAAAAGAAAATGAGAAACAGATCATTTTTATGTCAAAAAAATCCCCAAATTGTATCTAATTATATTTTAATATCCGTAAATATTTTAAAGACCATTATCACATGACCACATCAGTTAAACTGCTTTGCCCTCTTCCAAGGAACATAGAAAACAGTGTAAAATCATCAAAACTGCAGTAACACTTGTACACAGAAGCCTTGTTATTGCGTTCATCTAATGACCTTTCATAAATAGTATAACTGTTTTTTAACAAGGTGCCAGTTTAATTTAAAATCTGTTTTTTTCATCTCTATTTCGTGACATCTGTGATCTCACCAACCGTACAGAGTGCTTTCAAACAGCATGAAGGTCTTGTAGAATCAGATACATCTAATATCTTTGGGTCACCTTGAAGTTGTGCAAAAATGGCTCCACTCTGAAAGATAGTGGTTTCAAAATGGACAGTAGAGTATAAAACTACATTGATAGCAGTGGAAGGAAGTAGCGTACTCTCTCACTTTCCTGAATGAGGGAAGAACACGATGCTTTTCATCTCCTGCTCTTTGCTACTTTTACCATACGCCCTCCTAAATCCTTTAAATAGGTTCTATTTTCTGCCTAATTAAGCAAATAGTTTGGCCCACAATGATCTGTGAAGAGGAAGGGGTGATGACATGAAGCAATCCTGCTTTTGTTTTGGTTTGACTTGGTTCTTTAGCTCGCTCGCCCTCTCTCACTTAACACAGACTGTTTAAACCCACTATTACTGACCGTGTGGCAACACTTATATCTTTCATGATAATTTATTTTGATAGTTATTTTATTGGATCATAGCATTATTGTGTAGCTTGGAACTAAGAATGTTATTTTGACAGCAAGACTATTTTTTTTTCCTTTATTACATGTCTTAATTATTTAAAACTCTGAAAAAGTGACCAGTTTTTTATCTGTTTCCCTAGTTTTAAATCTGAAAAAGTTTTGTAACATTTTTCCACATCCTTAATAAGAAAACTTCAGCTACTTCCTGTCCTTGCAACATGGTGACCAAAGAAGTCGGCCATCTTGAACCTGTTCCCGGCAGCTTTGATCTAACTGTGAAATAAACAAGGGAAATCTCTATATGGGCCCCCTGTGGTGCGGAAAATGGGTTTGCACACAGTTTTCACCACAGTCAGAGTTCATACAGTCTGTCTGCCTGACAGATCAGGAACAATGGTAGACCAGGTTCTTTTGTGGGAGGTAACAGTGAAAGACACATTATTCTCAACTGCACGTTCTGAATTTCTCAGCTCACAGCTGCTCTGATTTACACCTGCTTATTGAAATACCCTCCAGCTAAAGAGCCAGATAAATGTCAAGCAAAGACAAAGTTACACTAGATGGGTTCACTATGAAGCTTGCTTGCTATGACTATAAACCTGTACAGGGATGTACGGGAGTTTAACGCATTTTGTTCTTAGACACCGGAACTCAGAAGTCACACAAGTTGGCTGGTGCTGATTCTGTGTGTTTGGAACCTATAAACAATCGATCTTCCAAACAGCTACAAAGGGTTTCGATTCTAACAGTTGTTCATTATTCAGAAGATTGTTCCTAACTTCAAAATTATTGTGCTGTAATTTATGTTGCTGACTGTGAAGTCTTAAGATATGGAAAAAAGCTTGGCAAAATACTAAACTAACCTGTGTTTTACTTGATTTCAGGTAATTGGATCAGAAGTCCAGACTTTATTCAGACAGAATTTTTGTGTTGGAGTCTCAGAAAAACAACAAAGCGGACGCAAATTCCAACAAAACCTAAATGAACTCTGATCCTCTTTAAATAAAATAAGGATTTCACTACAGTTTTAAAAACAGCCAGAAAAAGTAGCTGTATGATGATGCTAAAGGTAGTGAGGAGGTTTGATTGTCTAGAATTAGACCATGTGGCTTCATACTTAAACTAGAACCCCCTCACCTGTTAGCATTAAGATCTTCTAGCTAATAGCTGCATCCGGACACAGTGTGGAAGAGTTGTGTCAGTGTGGGGGTCCGATGTGGTGTGAGATTCTGTGCAGAATGGCTCGATTGTCGTGGAAAGTTACTGCTGATGTATAAAATGTGGTGAGGCTCCGTAAAGTGGCTGGAAAAAACGGTTCAGCAAGTTCTCAAAGTGCAGCTTCATCATGGTTACCTTCATACTGAAGGACATTTTGTAAAGCATAGGTCACATAAGTCATGGTGAGTTTAAAGAGCACCCTAAATACAGTTTTTTTATGCTTAGAAACTGTATTAGTGGGTCTTTACCAATGCAACCTTTCAGTTTCTGGGCATTTTTTTTTTGACATTTTCATGTAAACTTGTTAAATTCTACACTTTTTGGTCTAAAAACATCTTAGTGCTGCCCACTTAGAGTTGAAAGGTGGCTACCGGATTTGAAATTTGTGATTGGCTGAAAGCTGTACATGCCTACGTTACCAGCATTGTCTCTAAGACACGCCTCCTGGAGTATAAAACATCTCTCAGACATACTCGCCCCCGTCTGCCCGTTCTCTCCAGCTTCTCACCTAAGAGCCGCACACTTTAGAGCAACTGGTTGAAAACTACGACAAAGGGAATAACCAATATCAGTAAAAGAATAATGCAGTGGTTGTGATTGTGTGGATGTGGTTTGTGCACGTTATATTCTCGCTATGCTCGAGTTACCTCTCTGCAACACGGCAGAGTCACACTGGAGCTAATATAAACACAGAAAAATGCTACACGTCAATTACAGCCCAGCACGCCTCCCCCCCAGGGTCCTAAGTAACGCCTACTTTCAGCATTTTTTAAACAGCAGATAGAAGGCAGGAAGTTCCTCTTTAAAGGCCCACTCCAATGAAAATCATGTTTGTTATGTTTTAACATATTGTTGAGACATTTTTCTGATGCTCGAGGACGTATCTTAAGAAAATTAAGCTCAAAATTGCATTTCTGAGTATTTCTATCTTCAAATCGCTGTGAATCAGTAGCAGATGCAAAAACGTATCCAAAAAAGACTGGATTTGTGACATAAAAAAGACAGTGGGTGGGCCATAAGCTCATGTTCTACTAGCGGTAAGCTAGCAGTAGCGCTAGCATAAACATTGAGCTCTCAGAAAAGGGGAGGGGTGGGGGGGATCCTCTGCACCAACGGTTCCACCCACAGCACAGAGGTGAATTGCTAATGAGCTACTGTCACCATGCAGAAACTACCTCCTAGAAAATGGCACAGGTTTTGTGATTTTGTGCAAAAACGACATCATCAAAGTTTAAAGACCACTGAGATGCTTTAAAATAGCTCAAAAGCTGATTAGAGTGGGTCTTTAATGAGATTGTTATTGTGTGTAACAAAGGCATCAGAACCAGAGGATTTTACTATGTTAAGACTTTGAATTGAAATGGAGAATATTTGTTTTGCCATGACAGGATGGACTATTACAGAAAAACAAACGTGATCATTTATTTTCCAAGGAATCTAAAAATCTCTGTTTTTTTAGCAGCACTGATATATCACAATATCCCACAGATTCAAATATGTTTCATGAGTTTGTTTATTGTTGAAACAAAAAAAAAAAAGTACACACTCAGTCACACTCAGCTAGCTTTTTTTCATTTGAAATATTCACTAAGTCTTGTTGTTGTGAAGGCCTTTAACTTTAATGAGATGTTTGTTTGTGTTATGTTTAAAGTCTATTTTGCTGTTAATTTCAGTCGGGATTTGATTCTTCTCAGTATTTTTTCCTGCTTGTTACATTGTGGTGAATGACACTTTGTCTCAGTTGGAGAAAAAACACACGCATACAGCCGAGTATCGGGGTTAATTATGCATGAATGTTTGTCTTCTTGTCAACAAGTAATCGTCCTTAATATAGAAATGAGCAGTTTAGAACAAGTCTGCTGTTTCATGTTGTGTATCATTGAGAGATGAATACAGACATTTTGAGAATAAATCAGTCTCAGTCGACAAAGGTGCAGTAAACAGTCTTTATAATATGTGTGCTGTTGTGATTAGGGAAATATATTTATATTTCCTCGACATTTCACTTTGCTACAATCTAGCTGAAGGCTAAAAGAAGTTAGTTAGCACCTGATTGAGTCTATTCTAAAAGAACAGTTGGTACAAGAAAGTAAATTATAGTTACTCTTTAAATAAACGCCCATGATCATGTAGCTCATTAATCTTGGTTGTGTTGTTGCGTCCCAAATGGATCGTATTTTCATCAAATGTATTAATAGTCTTTCTCAGATTCTCGCACATCCCATTTTAACACAGACAATAGGACTGTGTTGAGCTTTCAACACCAGACAAAACCCATCAACTTGTTTCCAAAAGATCCCTCTGAACTATCATTAAAGTCCCTGTCAGTGTTTGAGAACAGGGGTTTGTTGGGAGTTAGCAAATCTCTGGTGCTCAAACATTAGGAGTGCAGTTGATGAGATTTTTGACAGCGATAATGATAGAGAAGTTGGACAAGGGAGGGAGCTGGTAGCTAATGTGGGTTAGGGGTTGCCCTTATCAAGTATGCTAATAGGACAGATTAAAAGCATGTTGTGCTAAGACTGTCATGTATTTGGAGACATTTGATCACGCAGAAAGTCCAGACACGTTATCACAGATGCTATCTTCTGATCTTTGCTAATGCAGCTCTATTTCAGATACAGTAACACAAAGTGAATAAAGACACACAACTTTGGTAAGTGTTGAAATATAATTAAAATACATTTCTAAAGGTATATATGTCTTTAGTTCTGCTCATTTGACATTAAAGCAGTACTAAGTAACTTTTCCACAGCTGTGTCTCAGACAGCCATTACTGGAACTGGTGTTCTGTAGAAATATGCTACCTGTTGAGATGCGCTACCTATTCCTTCTGAAAAGGTGTCAGTCTTGACTTAAATTAACCGATTTTTCGTTAATTTTTTGTTTCTATATTTTTCCATAAATACATTTTTACTTTCTTTGCATTGTCAGAGCGACAGGCAAATGTTTGGACACACCCAGAGGAGAAGGACCCAACAATGACCGCCAAGGACCCAGAAAATATCAGGGAAGGATCATAAAAATATGCTTAAAGGTGCATTATGGAATATTTTCATAAAAATCAAGATTTTTAACAAAATAATCCCTCTATGGGGTGTTTAGAGGGTTGTAGAATGAAAATACACTATTTCCTTTATTCAAAGTAAAATATAATAACACGCAGTTGCCATTAGCTGGCAGAGCAGCGGGCACCATTTTGGGTTGCCTAATACCGTAAATAATCCAGCACAGTGAGGCTGGTGCTGTGGAGTCTGCAGGTCAAGCAGCTGGAAGCACCGGGAACATGGGGTGATTATTTGCTTGCCATTCCGAACATGTGACTTAGCAGGGTCGTGGAAAAGTCTTTATTTGCAGCTCACGGTAACACTGAGCTGCAGGTGGCTGAAGTGGGGGAACTGCGGGCTGCAGGTTCGACTGGAGCGAGGCTGGAGAGCATGATTAGTGAGCTGAACTCATGATACTTTATTGTCCTTCTTGGATCGGATGTTTGAACAATAATGCTTGAAATGATTTATGAAATGTCAATCCTTCAAGTCAGTGTGGCAGTAATTGCCTGAAGCTGCCTTCACTTTGGCTTTGACATGTCTTTTCTTTTAGTGGCTGAGGCAGCAGATCAGGTGTAAATTCACATTTCCTGTTTTTCTATCTACTTGAGTTTGAGAGTGATTTGATGCCCGTATACTTTTACTCATTTAGTCTTGTCAAACATAATTGAATAAAAAAATGAAATTGTTAAAAATTTGATGCCGAAACTGTTGCTGTCTGTGGAAGTCACACTAACGCTGCAGTTTTTATCTAGTTCCCTTAATTAAAAATAATCTGTCACAATCTGAAAGTCGGAGTTTTCTGCTCAGTGCAGAGATTCGATGCAGGACTGGGTATTTCCTGTGTTTTCATTTTAAAACTCCAAGGTCTTGATTTATTAAACAATTCCTGGTTCTCCTCCATCTGCTCTGTCAGCACTGGGTTAAGTTAATAAGTAAACTTTATTTGTATTGTGCTTTTTATAAGCATTAGTCACAAAGTGCTTCACAGTAGTAAAAGTTATTAAAAGAATATGGAATCAAATGAATAGAATAAAAACAACCGAACACATCAGTAAGTCAGAATGTTTGCAGAAACAAATGTGTTTTTAGGTACTTTTTGAAAGTATCCAGTGAGTCGAGGTCGCAGGTCTAAAGGAAGTTCATTCTAAAGGGGGGCGCGGTGGCTTTGAAGCATTGGGTTTCCTCAGTTTTATAGCACTATTCTGAACAAGTTGAGTGGTTTGGGTCGTGGCGGAGAGTGGGCGGTTCCTTTGCTGTTTTAGAGCAAAATCTGTTTGTTGCAGCATTGGTTGCCATTAGCTCCTATAAAGGCTACCAGTTTGCTTTTTGGGCTCACTGACGCAGTTGTTTACAACGGTTGTAATTCCGTTATTTAGTACTGCTTTAAAATAAGTCTGTTGAACCATCAGCAGGTTCTCAGCCTCAAGATTCAAGCTGAATTGTAGGACTTAAAGTAACTTAAGGCAGCTTTACAAAATCTGACTCAGTGCTGCCGCGACAGGCGCTGTGGCTAACTGCAGCCACCAGCCAAGCCGGCACGGGAGCGCGCACAGACACTTTACAGACTGTTCGTCTTCACAGCACTGCACCGGGGAGGCTAACATACTTCACGTCAGGTCTCTCCACTCTGTTATTTGATTTGATCTCATCATTTTCATACTGTATCAGGCTCTAAACACGACCTATAATGTTTTCTCACCTGGTCACAAGGAAATGAGCCATGTCAACATCCGTTTTCACTCCCAAATGCAGCTGAAGTTCCCTCCATGAACCGAACGCAGATCCAATATTTATGCGGGTGCCTGCCCGGCTTCGGTCATATTTTTTTTTAGACTCACGAGATGTCGCTGATAAAGTCTTTTTTTTCTTTGTGGTGCCACTTTTTTGGGGGGTGAGAGTGGATGCAGGTCGTTTGCTGGCTGCAGAAACATCCATAAGTATACCTTCAGTGTTTGAATCCAAGTCCACGGCGGCCATGTTCTTCCTGTTCAAGAGCTGTCGGCAACGCGCATGCAGCGTCAATTTACGTCACATCCCTACAACTGCGCGGGAAATTCGGACGTCAAACTGCAGCGCATTATGTAGCACACAGCGTTTCCAAGGCAACAGACATACAGTGGGGCAAAAAAGTATTTAGTCAGCCACCAATTGTGTAAGTTCTCCCACTTAAAAAGATCAGAGAGGCCTGTAATTTTCATCATAGGTATACCTCAACTATGAGAGACAAAATGAGGGAAAAAAATCCAGAAAATCACATTGTCTGATTTTTAAAGAATTTATTTGCAAATTATGGTGGAAAATAAGTATTTGGTCACCTACAAACAAGTAAGACTTCTGGCTTTCACAGACCTGTAACTTCTTTAAGAGGCTCCTCGGTCCTCCACTCGTTACCTGTATTAATGGCACCTGTATGAACTCGTTATCAGTATAAAAGACACCTGTCCACAACCTCAAACAGTCACGCTCCAAACTCCACTATGGCCAAGACCAAAGAGCTGTCAAAGGACACCAGAAACAAAATTGTAGACCTTCACCAGGCTGGGAAGACTGAATCTGCAATAGGTAAGCAGCTTGGTGTGAAGAAATCAACTGTGGGAGCAATTATTAGAAAATGGAAGACATACAAGACCACTGATAATCTCCCTCGATCTGGGGCTCCACGCAAGATCTCACCCCGTGGGGTCAAAATGATCACAAGAACGGTGAGCAAAAATCCCAGAACCACACGGAGGGACCTAGTGAATGACCTGCAGAGAGCTGGGACCAAAGTAACAAAGACTACCATCAGTAACACACTACGCCGCCAGGGACTCAAATCCTGCAGTGCCAGACGTGTCCCCCTGCTGAAGCCAGGACACGTCCAGGCCCGTCTGCGGTTTGCTAGAGAGCATTTGGATGATCCAGAAGAGGATTGGGAGAACATCATATGGTCAGATGAAACCAAAATAGAACTTTTTGGTAGAAACTCAACTTGTCGTGTTTGGAGGGGAAAGAATGCTGAGTTGGATCCAAAGAACACCATACCTACTGTAAAGCATGGGGGTGGAAACATCATGCTTTGGGGCTGTTTTTCTGCAAGGGGACCAGGACGACTGATCCGTGTAAAGGAAAGAATGAATGGGGCCATGTATCGTAAGATTTTGAGTGAAAACCTCCTTCCATCAGCAAGGGCATTGAAAATGAGACGTGGCTGGGTCTTTCAGCATGACAATGATCCCAAACACACCGCCCGGGCAACGAAGGAGTGGCTTCGTAAGAAGCATTTCAAGGTCCTGGAGTGGCCTAGCCAGTCTCCAGATCTCAACCCCATAGAAAATCTCTGGAGGGAGTTGAAAGTCCGTGTTGCCCAGCGTCAGCCCCAAAACATCACTGCTCTAGAGGAGATCTGCATGGAGGAATGGGCCAAAATACCAGCAACAGTGTGTGAAAACCTTGTGAAGACTTACAGAAAACGTTTGACCTCTGTCATTGCCAACAAAGGCTATATAACAAAGTATTGAGATTAACTTTTGTTATTGACCAAATACTTATTTTCCACCATAATTTGCAAATAAATTCTTTAAAAATCAGACAATGTGATTTTCTGGATTTTTTTTCCTCATTTTGTCTCTCATAGTTGAGGTATACCTATGATGAAAATTACAGGCCTCTCTGATCTTTTTAAGTGGGAGAACTTACACAATTGGTGGCTGACTAAATACTTTTTTGCCCCACTGTATATGCGGATGGCCTCGTTATTTTGGGTTTTTAATGCTTCATGACCCATTAGCATTGAATAAACTGGAAATGCATGTGTAGTTTTTCACAAATCTTGCCTTATGTCCCTTTAATTAGGTAAACTGGAGCCTGGTCATGACGAATGTTCAATTCCCCCCCCCCAAAAAAAATCCAGCTGATTATATTCTGGCTCAAACACACGCATCAAATTCTCTCTGCATTTTTATCAGTCAGTGTTCTTGACATTTCTTAGTGATGTACCAGTTACTACTGCTCTGCTTCTGTCAGGTATTCTGACCTTTGAACTCTGCTGAAAGAACTATCGGTACGGTTCTGAGGGAGGGCCTCAGTGGATGTTGGGATTCCCAAAAAACCCTTTTTTTTATTTTTCAGATCACTCAATGATTCACTGCTTTGTTTAAAAATTTCTAACAACAGCAACAAACTATTCACCTCGTCTAAGGTTATCGTGACCCCCGCAGCAGTGATGCACCAGTTAACCAATAATCCATGTTCTAGTGAAATTAGATGGAAAATATTGCAGAATTGAGCTGTTCAGGCAAAAAGTGAATAATCAGCATTTTAGATCATTCATAATTTATAAAATAGTGCATTTAGTTGGCTGCGATCCTTCCCCCTCTCTCTGAGACATAGAGACACATTTTAAAGGTTGCTACTTCCTGCTGCTTATAATAATCTGTAGATAAATTAATCAACTTCAAAAAAGTTATGAGAAAATATTTGTTGTCAGTTGAGCTGAAGATAATCAGATCAGATGGTTTTATTAAATAAAGTTGCACAGAGATCAGGTTGCATTCTGATTATGTTTTTGTAGATTGTTTTATGAGACAGGTAATCTAGATTGGATTCAATAACAGGTGGGGGCAGACAAAAAGGATCAAGTGTCTCAAATTATTAATGTCAGGCATCAGTTTCACAAACACAGCTACTTATTTAAATGGAGTCTCATTTTTATTGTTAATAATGACACAGTTTTTTCATTTATGCTTTCTTAATTTTAGCTTTGATAAAGTAAAAACTGCTTGTTGTTTTGGAGAAACGGTATTTTGCCTCTCCTGAAAAAATAAATAAAACTTTGATAATGTTCTGATCTTCTGCAGTCGGGCATAAAAAGCTGAAACGGCAGGTCTCTGGTCCATTAGTGGTCTTGTCTGCTCTCATCTCGTCTGTAGCGATTGTCATTAGCCAGACTGTGTTTTTATATCTTGTGCAGCGTGCAACAAGTTACTGCACGTCATTGTATCAGATATTCCAAATAAAAAATAAACCAACTCAGACATTTTAGCACATTAGTTGCAATAAGAGCTCAGTCCATTTAGGCCATTAGCTGGTAACAGTTTGTACTCCTGACTGCTCTGAGTGTTACAACTGCATTACTTTAACTGTATTAGTCACGGCTAAATGTGAGAGCTGATTCATTTATTTGGTTCTTAACTCAGCAAATGAAGCTTATTTTCTATTCACCATTTTTATTTGTAAAATACATTAAATCTTGTTACCTTGTAGTATTTTATTTCCACATTTACATTGTAAATAAAGGCAAGTTTTAAAGAAAATGTCAGTTTAATCCCGATTCTTCTCACTAAAGATGGTTTCTCGCTGGCTTCATTGTCGTGTCACTAGAATTCTGAACATGATCCAAAAATTTGCAAGAAAAATTTCAGTTCCAAATAATCACAGAGGCGTTACTTGCATCTGGAACTTGTCGTAATTCAGTTTTCGTGGGTGAGAAGATTAGAAAAATGTTAAAAAGTTTTGGAGAAGTTGGCAAAAGTTCAGCTAAATTGTGATGAAATTCGAGTCTGACACTCCAAGTGTGAGAAAATTAATTTAAAAAGTGAGGATAAAATGCAAATAGGCAATAATATTGCATGACTTTTGCAAAAAAAAAAAAAAAGTAATTTTGATAATGCAGCTTTTTACACAGTTTTGACCTATGCAGCTGTTAGTACAAATGCAGTTGAAAATTCACATTTTTTCACTGATTGCGGCTCCAATTAGTCGCCAACAATCCAGTGAAATATTAGCTTAAAGGTATTATGAGACTATGTGGGTGATAATTTCTTTGACATTTGTAATTTTATTTTCCAACTTTATATTCCCTGCGTGTGTCACCGATCTCTGTGGAGCATCTCAAAGAGCTGCGAAAGCTTCACCTGCAGACGATCATCAGAAAATATAGAAAGTTTTTCTTCCAAACAAAAAAAAATCACAAACATATACTTCCTGTGTCTGTGGAAGAAAAAAACTGAACTGAGTCCAGGTTGTTCTGCTGTTTGCGCCTCTAAAAAATCCAAAGAATCACATGAAATGCAATTTTAAATGTGTGATTTAACTCCAAATATTGGTGGTTAAAGACTGAAATAACAGTAATTTCTTCAATTGGCAACAGCTGCAGACCAGGAAGCTGCTGGCCCATTGCCATAATAATGGAGTACACACATTAATAGTCCTTAGAGAGTGTAAAGAATCTGCATGGCTAATAGGAGATTTGTTAATCTACGCTTGGTTTTGGGGGGTTTGTGCTATATATAAAAAATCTGTTTTATAATAAGAGGTTTAGTGTTTTGCCAAAAATAAATCAGTTGGGCAGCTCTGCATTTTTCTTATTCTTCATGTTGCTGGTGTGATTATTCGTTCATTAAATACATAGAATATAACAACAGATAACGAGGTTTTTGATCTACATGTTAATCTTATCGGTTAAATTAAACACGTCGAACACAAGCGATTCTTTTAAACCATGTCAGGAAAGTGGTAGAAGGTCACACCATGCGAGCATGACAGTACTGCATGATGGGATTGTAGTTAATATAGAAGCATCAATGTCAGTCCAACCAAGGTATTTCAGTGTGTTCGGGCCTCACAGCGTCCTCTGCCACCGCTCGCTCCACTAAGGACACCAGTTCACTTTCAACACGATGCGCCATGTCCGCCTCAACAACAAGAGGCAGATGGTTTCAGTGTCATGGCTGAAAAGTGTACACTTACAAAGCTGTTCCTGTGCATTCTGTTAGGCAGAAAAGTTATTAGCTGTTCCTGACGACCACTCTGGTGGCGAAAAGCAGGCTGTCAGTGGGCGGGATGAGATGCGCTAATTTTTTTAATTAAGGAGATGAAAGCGCACGCTTTCACGGTCTATCCTGGAAGCAGCCATCGTGTTGAACTCCTTTGTGCACAGTGACAGAAATAGTTCTGTGAAGAATGAGCTGGAGAGAAGAGTTCAGTGTTCAGTCTCTGCTTTCTTTTTCACTCCTACGCTCTTGGACCATCAACATTTCAAGTGGGTGCGTATGGCAGATTGTCAATTTTGGAAAACTACAGGAAGAACCCCCCCCCCAAGAATCTGATAAGGTGTTGGAGGGAGGGAAGTTCAAACATCTTACATGCGTTACTGAAAAACACTGCGGTTGGAATAGAAAGACTCTCGTCTCTCTGAGCAGCAGGTGTTTCTGTGTATTTAGGTGACGCTCTTTATCCCCAGCTGCTCGACAGACTGCAGTTCAGCTGGGCAGCTCAGCAGGAATCAGCGTAAAGCTGCGAGTCTAAAAAAGAGAAGGAAAAAACATGTAACGATGCTCATTCAACTTCATCTGACCCCAAAACCAAGGCAATGATTTGAAACCAGAAGTTATGTGAACAATGTACAGCTGAATGAACCTTTTCTTTGTTCCAGATTATACCGAACAGCTGCAAAAGGCTGTAGCTTTGAAAGCAGAGAGGGAAATACTGAATCATTTCCGGACATGTGGCTGTAGGAAAGCGCATCAAGCACAGCCTTATGTCAGTTTTGATGCTTGTTTATGATTTATTTTTATTTCAGCTGATTTTGATAGAGCTGAAACTTTAAAAGCTGTTTGTCTCTCTGTGTGGCCTGTTTTCTGTACTCAGAGCATAAAACTCTCAACTCCCCCTCTTTTTTGCCCATTTTTTTCTAATAGGCTCATCTTTCCTTCTCTCACCACTTTCCTCCATCTTTCATCAGTCAGAATAAAGCAGCTAATGGTGCGTGGAAATGTTGGCATCACAATCGCGACTGTAGACACTTTCTATTATGTGTTACAATATGTAAGTGAAGACACATGTTCGCGAGGATAAGAGGAGCTCATCCCATTTATTGTGAAGCAGGTAAGGGCTTAATGTAAAGCACAACAAAAACATGGGCTATTGGAGTGTTTTTCAATATCTTGCATGCAACGATACAACATTTTTTTCAAGCCGATATGATACCAATACTTCTACCACACACAAAAAAATGGGATACATTGGAAGACAGGTTTTATTTTCTTCTTTGCTTGTTACAACAAATGATGGTGAACTCGATAAAAAAAATAAAATATGAATAAAATTTCAAGTGAAAAAATTTCTGTGAAATTATTGCAGAGTTTCCATATTCTAAGTATTGGTTCATAATATCGAATAACTCACCAATACCAATACAAGTACTGTATATTGGAACGGTATTGACAGGACCGGTTCTGGGCATAGGCAGATTAGGTCATTGCCTAGGGCGCCCTCTGCTGGAGGGGGCGCCAAATTCTCCTTTTTTTTTTTTGGACAAACTGTTGTACACACCATTCATCTCATGTAAAGAGAGAAATAAGTAATAATTAAATATCTATCTATATCTATCTATAATCTCTACTGTTCATTTTAGTATAAATAATTTTTTTTTTTTTTTGCAATGTAATCCAGTTATTGAGTTACGTTGTTTCTTTTCTGGGCAGTAGGGGGCGCCAAAATAATTTTTCGCCTAGGGCACCATGCAGCTCAGGGCCGGTCCTGGGTATGGACCCCCTTACCTGATACCAGTATCAGTAACGGTACATCCCTAGTTATTAGAATTAAAAAAAGTTGTAAATCGAGTTCAGTTTCAGGAACTGGTCTTTCAGGAACTTTGACCAGAGTTCTTAAAGAGGCCCTTCCATTAAAAACAGTTTTTCTGAGGTTTCTGTTGAATATTTTAGCTCCACAGGTGTTCTTACCTTCATACTGGGTGTGAAAACAGGTCAACAACTTCTCTTTCAGTTTTAATCTCTCAAACCACGCAGGTGGTGATAACACCAGAGTTCTCCTGAGTTTGAATGGCCGGTACTTGTTTCGTCACAACTCCTTGTTCGTTAGTATTCATCCGCTCCCGCAGTTGAAACCACGCCTAGCATGCTGCTCATTAAAAAGTTGTAGCATAAGAAGTAGCAAACAGGATGACACGACGTTGCCATGCGCAACGGGGCAGGAAACAGTATACCTTGCTCTCATAGGCTAGTTTGTTAGCCAATCTGAGTCCAGCAAATTCGAATAATGAATATTAATGAGCTGTCCGAAGTCTGACAGAACCAGCTGAATTTTGTCGCAGACAGATTGAAAGGTCTGTTAATCAGTGTTTCCTGACATTTTTTAGTTAAAAAATGTTTCATATTACAGGTTAATACTTAAGAAATAACCACAAAGTCCTGAAATTTGTATGAAATGGCCTCTTTAACAGTTCTATGGAGGTTGCATTGTGGGGTTGCACAAGCTCTGATGGTCATGTAATACTAGTGACCTGCATTTGGACCATACAGATGTCACAGTGGCCAGATGTTGGAACCAATGGGTACATGAAAAGGCACTTGACCAGAACACAATGTAAAGATTTTAGTCACCTAAGACAAAATGCATCAAGGGGGATCTTTGTAATATGAACCAATTAATACAGAACCCCAATATTTGCACCTGACTTTCAGATACAGTTACTGGGCTTTTTGCAACAGCCCGTTCCTTCTCATACCGTGTCCTGATGAAGGCAAGCAGCTACAGATTCGCTGCTCCATGTGGATCTGTGTCCCAGGTGGTGCCACACTCTGCTCACATGGAACCAGCTGTTATCTAATGAATAATTAGCGTTGTTTCTATAATACTCAGTGTATTTTTTTAATTGTTTAAAATATTCAATTCGGACAATGATGTTAACGCCAGTGTTTCTGCTTTTCCTCAGGTATATATCCGTATCCTGGATAACGAATGGAACGTGTATAAACGCTACGCTGAGTTCAGGGAGCTTCACAACCACTTGAGAACCCAGTTTCCACAAGTGGATACCTTCAACTTTCCACCCAAGAAAGCTATAGGGAACAAGGTGAGCTCATATTGTTTGTACTGAATGTTTCCCTTTTAAAATCATGGTTTATCTTCTTTGTCTGTCAGTGCAGACGTATGCTTAAGCCTAAACAAGCACAAGATGTGGGTGTCTGTTTAGAATTTGTTTATCGGAGCATCTGGATTTGCAAAGTCAAAGCTGAGATGCTAAAACGTTGGGAACATTCTAGTTTACAGACTTGGAAACAATCACTGTTAAATATGTAAAAATGTACGAAGCTAGTGAGACTCAAAAATATAAAGTAAACAACAGAAAAACCTAAAAGAAATAAAAAAGAAATAGAAGAGGCACCAAAAAGCACCATTAACTATCTAACTGTTGCCTCATGAGATTAAGCTAACACTAGCTTAGAGCTAGTAGCTCAGTGTGACAGATTTAATTTAGACTATAGTTAAAAAACCTGTCTATGTACTTCCTCAAATACCTGAAGCTAAAGCTATTACAGGCTGTTGTATCTGCACATAAAGTTTATTCCACTTGAAAAAGTAATAATAATAATAAAACATGACAGAGAAGCACTGCTGTCTTGTCCTACACAACTTACGCTGTGAAGCTTTTATATTTGCCACACATCAGTTTGACACACTACTTTATTATGTCACAGCATATTATCTGTCACATTATGTTTTATAAGGATTCTAGAATTATATTCCAAAACATTTTTCCAGGGTTTTAAAGCAGAATATTCCTTCATTCCCACTAATCCCCATCAGAATAATTGAAGCAACAGACATAACTCAGCTCACCTGTTCGCCCTTCTCCTCCCACTTGTCTTCCTCCCTTTTTGTCCTGTTCTCTGACCTTTAGGACATAATTTGTCTCTGACCCCGATTCTCTGGGTGGCCCAAGCTTAGGCATGAGTTCTCCCTTCAGATCTGCTTCACTTTAAAGATCCAATCTGATCATCTTTTAAGATATTTTAAAGCGTCTCAATCTCTTTAAATTATGATTATGGTGTTTTTGCCCCAAATCACAAAACCTGTGCTGTTTTTTAGGAAGTAGTTTCTGCAGCAGCAGTAGCTCATTAGCAATTTGCCTCTGTGCTGTGGGTGGAACAGTTGACACGGACCCCTCCTCCATCCTTTACCGTTGCTGAGAGCTGTCCGTTTGCACTAGTGCTACCGCTAGCTGTAAGCTAGCAGAGCAGGAGCTTATGGCCCGACCAGCAGTGGCTTGTCTATGTCACAAACTCACTCTTTTTTTAGACTGCAACTGCATTTGCATCTGCTACTAATTCACAGCGATTTGAATGCAGAAATACTCAGAAATGCAATTATGAGTTTAATTTTCTTAAGACATATTCTCTAGCATCTCTCTTTGTGCTAGTGCTACCGAGCTAGCGGAACAGGAGCTTGTGGCCCGCCCAGTGGCTTTTCTACATCACAAACACAGTCTTTTGTAGATGCTTTTTTGCATCTGCTACTGTAGCATTTTGAATGCAGATACAGTCAGAAATGCAATTTTGAGCTTAATTTTTTTATGATACATTCTCTAGCATCAGAAAAATGCCACAAAAACATGTTAAAAACATGAATTCCATCTGAGTGAGTCTTTAACGATCAGAAACTACTCTGAAAGCTGTGGTACAGCTTCCTCTCCATCAGCTCTACTTTCCTCTGTGATGTGAGATATAACTTTAATTTTGTTGATTTCAATAGGGAAGAGATAAATTGATTGATTGAAGTTCACAAAACCTAAAGAATAAAAATAAACTCTCAGTTTTGACTGAGTTTTGTGGGAAGAATTCCAAAGTTACTGCATGTTTATTAATAGTATAAGTCATATGTCACCGTTGTTTTATTTCTCTGTTGTAGTTTTATTTTAGTCGTATTATTTGTCTTGCTTCTTTGTTTTTTACCCGACTCACCTCACTATCAGGCATATGTTTTATCTTTTGGAGTCACGCCTACCTACAGACCTCTCAGGATCTCTTTACTGCACCCACGTTGTTTGCATTTCTTTTCCTGTAATTTCCAGTGATTGTCAAACACACTGTACCCACACTGATGCTGTTTGACTTGTGTCGCACTGTGAGGAGCAAATTTCCTGTTTCATCTGCATCGTCTGTCTTTCAGGTTTATTGCTTTTCTCTCTTTGTTCTTTCATGCCTGTGCTTGTGTTGTTATGGATGAGCAAACTCCAAGCAGCTGATATAAATAAAATGCTCATTGGGGTTCATATAAGGTCAAGAATTAGAGATAAATGTACTCCTGCATAAAATCCTTCAGTGTTTCATGTAGTACAAATCTAGTCAAAATGTTTGGAATATTCAGCTTTCAGGTGAAATTCCAGGTTGAACCTAAAATTCACTCCAACCTTTCCAGGTGAACTTAAATTAATTAGTGTTTGATGATAAACTTCCTGCTTGAATCAGCGTTGGTATTTAAACAGCCTCATCATGTTGTTCACATCATGTGACCAACCTAACTGCTGATTAACACCTCGACATCAAGAGGCTTCAAACAGGAAGTTCTCAGATGGAAGTTGTTGCTGAGCTTAAAGTGTCATCAGCAAGTTGTTAAAGAGGGACTGGAAGAGCTACAGAAAGACACAGAGGTGGATGTCCTTTGTCCATGTCCCACACTGATGATGCGTCATTGTGAACAGAGTCCTGTGGTACCAGATGATGAATGTTAAATCCAGGCACAATAAAAGAAGCTGAGAGATGCAGCGTGTTACTTCAGATCATCTGAAACTGTTTACATAAAATAGGTCTGCGTGCTAGATTATCTACAAGAGTACCTGAACACACCACCAGGTACAGGAGTCATCATGGACCAGGGAACATTTACACTGGACGAGGGACAAGAGGGTCTCAGTCATGTTCTATGATGAAAGTAGATTCATGCTGAGCAGAAATGATGGACGCCAACGATGTTGGAGACGCCAATGAGACACTGATGTCACCAGAGTCTTTGGTGGAGGTGTCACAGTGTGGACAGGTGTTACAGTATAAACAGGTGTCACAGTCTGGACAGGTGTTACAGTGTGGACAGATGTCTCTAGTCTGTCTGTCAGAACTGTCCTACACTTTGTGACAAGTCCAAACGACCTGAATAACATCATGCGTCCAGTCATCGTGTCCCAACATGAACAACACAGACATTTTATCTTCATGGACCAAAAGGATCCAGATCATCCAGGTCTCATCTTGAGGTAACACCTGCTGGAGACTGGGGTACCTCGAATGGAGGGACCTGGACTTTCTCTAGACCTGAATCTCATAGAAAACATCTGGGATCAGCCGAGTCTCTGTGTAGAGTTGAAGGTGAAGTGGTAATTTATTGGTCTTCTAACTTAGAGACTTTTGAGAAATAAAACTTTGGACGGTGTATTACCAATAAAATGTGCTTTACAAATACGTAAATTGGTATTGGTAAATAGTTTCATATTTTCCTTTAGGATCTTTTTAACTCTTTGTATCCTGAATGTGACTAACAAGTTAAAAACGAACAATTCAGTTTGAAACTTCCTGTGAGGTTTAAGCTAAGCCGAGTCTCAGCTCATTCTGTCCCCCACAAATTAACAGCTAATATCAAGTAAAGTTGTAAATTGAACCCGGTTCAAGAATTTGTTCCATTTCGATTGTCTGGAAGGAAAATCCGACCTGAAATACTTCTGCTCAGATGAAAATGAAACGAGGAAGCAGATGGACAGATTAGGGAAGTTTTTGTGGGTCTTCATGCCAACTGTCTGCACATTAAAGCACAAATCTGTTGCAGAAATCTAATTGAAAACTGAGCAGCTGTTTTCTGTGTGAGAGAGGTGTAAAATGTTTTGGTTGTGTTATTAAAAGTAAAAAGAAAACTGCTGTTCTCAGTGAACGGTTTGCATTTCTCTGCACAGTATTTATTTTTCCTCTCAGACTCTTTTCTGCTGCACAAACTCCTTGATTTTGTGTTCAGTGTGTTCTTCTTTGTCTGTATCTGTGTGTGTATTTTTGTCTTAGACATCAGCATGCCTGCTGTGTTGAGTTTCTCTTTTATTTCAGTCCAGTTGTTGCTTGTTTGTTGCTTGTTTGGGAGCTCTTTGTGGGGTCGGCAGCAGCCAGGACCTTGTCTTTCAGGTGAGGTTAAAGAGCAGAACCCCCGTTCTAAAGACCAACAAAGAAAAGCAATGAAATCAGTATTTAAAAGGATTTAACCACATTTATTTACCTGTGCAGTCTTGTACTGAGTCATTTTCACACCAAAACAAGCTAAATATGTCTGTTTTTTTACTAAATCTGTTCTGTTTTGTTGCTGTTTGTTGGAGCATCCACAGATGCAACTACAACATCTGGATTGTGTTTAGAATTTCTCCCGTTATTTTATCGGAAAATGCCTCAAAATGAGAGTCATAAATGAAAATGACAAAGAACTGCCAATCGTCTTACCAATACTCACTTATATCTAAATCTGATTGGAGACTGATGGTTATTTCCTTCTCTCAGTCCGCCATCTTTTACTATGCTAATTGGTTAATTGTTTTTAGCTATCAAAGTATCAAAATACCCAAGGAACTGGTTGACATTTCACTTAGGGTTGGGCGGTATACCAGTTTGTACCGAAAACCGGTATTTTGTTTGGTTAAGATATTAGTTCTTCACACCACCTGGAACATTTGCAGTGGGAACGTGTTTCTGCGGGGACCGATTTCAGTGCTGCACGCTAAGACCGCACGTGACAAATAATGTTTTGAATTAAGAACAGCTGCTGGCGGGGGCTGTAACAGCGACTCAGAGGTTACTGACCCAGAACAACTTATTCCAAAAAGAGCAGCCACGTCTGTCATATGGAATTTCTTCAGGTTCAAAAGGTCAGACTTCATTTACGATAGCCGGCGGCTAACAACTTAGCTTGAAGATTCTTTCAATAACAACACGGTACTGTGCATAAGACAGTAAAATTGACTATTTAAAGCCAATCTAATGCAGTAATGTTGGTTTTATGAACAAATACTGTAAAACCAATATAATAAAAAAAAAAAATTGATATGAAAAATTTGCCATACCGCCCAGCCTTAATTTCACTCACAGGTTTTGTTACTCGTTCCCACACTCATGCAGCGTAGATGGACGAGGCTCCTTAGTGATACGCCAGAGACGAACTGCTTCTGCAGTAACTGAATTCGTCTTTGCAAACTGTGGAAATTACCTTCGTTTTGTCCAACAAGCCATTAAAGCAGTACTTAGGAACTTTCAGTTTAGGTTTATTTTGGCGGCGCCACTGGACAAAAGCGGTATTATTTTACGTGAACGAAGCCTGCATTTCCCATGAGCACCAGCGCGTAGCGTCGTAAAATCCAGATACCCCGTCCGCCAGCAGTTGGATTGAACTACATTACATTTCGGTTTCCAGTGGCTGAGTGAATGATGGATAGCGACGAGGTAATGTATCTAATTGTAGCTAAACAGTGTTTTATGATGATGTTGATAATAAGAAACGTCTAATTTCTGTTTGGTACCGCAACACCCCCCCCCACCCCCCCGACTCTTTAGCGACTTTCGTAGGCTACTGACAAGTTTTGAGCCTTGAAACAGATA
>SSNP01000145.1:553093-585151 GCA_006937955.1 Pachypanchax playfairii | reverse complement strand
TTTCTTTTTTTTTGTCTCCTCAGACAAAGCTTTTCGTTTTTTCGGGGCTTCTGCCATGTTAGCTGCAGTTGCGCGTAACAGGTCGCATCGAGTTCCGTGTTTATGACGAATGGGGAAAGGGGAAGTGACGTATGCCGAAAAGCAGCCTATCCATTCGTAGTTTTTTGTGTGACAGGGTTCCCACCATCCTCCTCAAAGTTGTTTAGTGCCAGTGAAAGCAATACAGACCCCCTCAAGCCATGACAGAGGTGTCATTCAACTTGTTGTAAGTCGCCATATAATCACAGAAGTTATGAAACTATTTCATGAAGGTTGAAAAGTTACTTAGTGTTGGTTTAAGTAACGTCTTACAAAAAAACTTTCCCCAAAAGTTTGTTCTCATTCATCCTTGAGACTGTCCTTTCATCATAATAACACGGTTTCTTCTTTTTTTGGCTGTTAGCAAACAACTTGCAGGTGCAAGAAAAATGGTCAATGAGTCATAGAAAATAGACAAAACTGCATTATCTGTGGTAATTAAAAAAAACAACCTTAAATATTCTATATTCATCTGAAAAATGAATGTGTTAATTTTACTAGTTCACTAGTTGTTTTCCCTTTTCGTTTGATTTTTTAGACATCTGAGATACTTCTGCACAAGAACTGAAAGTCAGGATCAGGATTCTCAACATTTTTCAAGGGAAAGCTTTAATATCCCATTTACTCAAGCTGCCATCTTGTTTTTTGGGCTTTATCGTCACAGATTATTTTAAGCATCTAATAACTATGGTGTGATTATTACAGACGTCTTTGACCTTTTTGAGCAGAGAGAACAGAGACTTGATGTTTGTGTTCTGCTAGTTGGATGAAATCAAAAATCCTCACCACCATCTTTAGGGTTGGACATACAGTAGATACTGAAATCTGAGAGGTCTGAAATATTCCTTTTTTCTATGATTCTATTATACATCACTTGACTTTTGCCTTGATTGGAAGTTTAAAAAAATAGATCATTTTGAGTGAAACTTGATCCTAATTTCCAGTAACAAAAATCATGTTATTACATTTAATCAACAGTTGAACACTGACATTTATAGCAGCACTTAAACTAGATACTGGTGACTCTGTGATTATTCTATAATGTCATGTGAAGATGAGAAAGCAGACTCGTGTCACAACAGCCGGTGGCGGCGTTGACCCCTGACCGCAGAAGCTGTGAGGGTTCGCCGTTTTAGCACGACCGCCTCTTTCTCTCACTTCCTGCATCTGTGTCATTTCAGTTGCACTGATGAGCTAATGAGTTTCCCCCTCTCTACATCTGCTGATGCTTTGGGCGAGATCAGCCAGCTGTGAACTTCGATGGCCCACACGTACACACGAATCCAGCTGGCGTTGATGTCTCTGAACCAGCTGATTTGTCCAGGGCGGGGCACAAACAGGGTAAATGTTCCTGAGTTGGGTGGGGCAGGATTATCACACCAAAGCTGCATTGCTGTTGGACTCAGCGTCCAGCTGTTAGCTTTCCTTGCTGCTGCACTTCGTTCCGTTATGTCCAAAAGAGCCTGCCTTTATTTTCCCTCTCCTGCCCTTTAAATCATGTTCTCTTATTTGCCCACTTTGTCACTCAAGTTACTCGCTCGCCCTCGGCTTTGATAAAATCACTTCATTTTTACAGCAGCTGTAATATTTCTTTTTATTTTCTCTCTCTTAAGGCTGTAAATAGACACTTTGGACATGTTGTTTTCTGGGAAGAGAAAAGACAACAGAGTCTGTTTTCAGGCAGAACGAACCAGTAAATCAATGATTGTTGTTGAAATAAGTGTTTGTAGATTGGTTTTACTTCTTTTGCCAACATTCTTTACAATTTTCTCTCAGTCTCCTTCATAATTAAAACACTTGTCATGTCAAATTTTGTCCACTTTGTATCATGTCAGTTGGGTTTTATTTTTCTGAATTTTATGTTTTACGACCAGTGTTTGGAATAAAACTGTTTAAAGTTAGAGCATGGTTGGATTTTCAGTAACGGAATAATCTATTTAATTACAATTTCCAAGTTTTCAACATTGTTAACATTAAATGGTAAATGGCGTGTACTTGTATAGCGCTTTACTTCGGTCCTACGACCCCCAAAGCACTTCACACTACAGTGTATCATTCACCCATTCACACACACACTCACACGTTTGGTGGTGATAAACTACACATGTTGTAGCCACAGCTGTCCAGGGACACACTGACAGAGGCGACCACCACCAAACAGGCAAAGTGGGTTAAGTGCCCAAGGACACAACGCCCAGGCGATCTGGTCTGGTCCGGTTACCAGATGAACCGCTCTACCGCCTGAGCTACGGCCGTTAGTGAAAGTGAAATGCAGTGTGTTACTATGAATTGGTAAAATAAACTGGTTGATATTAACGCAGTGCTGGCTACACACACACACACACACGTGTGTTTTGGTATCCTTATGGGGACCGTCCATTGACTTCCATTGATTTTAGTAACTAGATTTATACCTAACCCAAACCCTTTTCCTAACCTTAACCATTACTGATCTATAACTAACCCTAAGACTAACTAAAACTCTATTCACACCATACCTATAAACCTAACCCCTAACCCTAAAAAGGGGAGTCCCCATCATGGGGACCAGGCTTCGGTCCCCACAAGAACCCTCGGACCCCAGAAAGATAGTAAAAGTCAGGAAACTGGTCCTCAGGAGGTCAGAAATACAAACAAACACACACACACACACACACACACACACACACACACACACACACACACACACACACACGTGTGTTTTGGTATCCTTATGGGGACCGTCCATTGACTTCCATTGATTTTAGTAACTAGATTTATACCTAACCCAAACCCTTTTCCTAACCTTAACCATTACTGATCTATAACTAACCCTAAGACTAACTAAAACTCGATTCACACCATACCTATAAACCTAACCCCTAACCCTAAAAAGGGGAGTCCCCATCATGGGGACCAGGCTTCGGTCCCCACAAGAACCCTCGGACCCCAGAAAGATAGTAAAAGTCAGGAAACTGGTCCTCAGGAGGTCAGAAATACAAACAAACACACACACACACACACACACACACACACACACACACACACACACACACACACACACACACACACACAAACATGGTTGTGAAGAGGCTGGGTGAGTTACGAGATAAGTGATTATGATTGGCTAAGGAAGAGTCACATGTTTCATGATAACCAATCAGAGCCGTCATAAAGGACACGTGTGTACCCCCTCGCAAACTTTTAATAGATTTGATGAAGCAGCAGCAAGGTGGAGATAGAAGCACTTCTTCTTTGGCTGTCTGTTTTTTTGCAGTAAATATAGAAAGTTATTTCCAATTACTTATCTGTTTTATTCATTTCCACTGACTTGTGAAAGTGCTTAAAAAAATTCAAATTCTTTTATGTATTGCCACTTTTTAAAAGTAATTCAGTCAGTTACTTTCTCAGGTAACTAGTTACTTTTTTGTAGTTCAGTTACTAACTCAGTTACTTTTTGGAACAAGTAGTGAGGAAATATATCTAATTATGTTTTTAAAGTAATTTTCCCAACACTGTTTATGACCCTAAGATGTTAAAAATGGCAACTGAACTTTTTTCCTGATTCCTGAAGATGTTTTTTCATCAGTTCTAAATGAAAATGCAGTTTTAGATGTTACAAGTGAGAAACTGACACTAGCATCAGTATATTTTAGGATGTAACCCCACATTTTTCCCAACTAAATGTTAAACCAGAGTGGATTCAGAACATTTTAAAAGCTCAGTTAAAAATATTTCCTGAATTCTGTGGATATGGATGCAAATGTTCCATTTCAGCAGTATGTTTACAGATGAAAAGGCTTTGCTGAATTCACAGAATTGTTTCAGCTGCTTGTGGAAGAGTTTGCTGATCGCGGATGCTAACGTTAGCACAGTTTGTCTATGTTTTTAAATATCGTTAAAAAAAAATGGATAAATTGTTGCTTATTTTTAATCATAAGCTCAATAATCTTAGACCAAATTTGCTCTTCTGATTCATAGAAATTCATGGAAGTTGTTCTGCTGTTACATTTTACCTTTAAAATGAATCCTGGGTTTTTTCTGCTTGGCTTCAGCAGCCATCTTTAATGCAACATGAACGTCATTATAAAGTGTGTAAAACGATTCTGTTGTTGGGTTTTAGGATTTTAGGTTTTTCTGAAGTTAAATTGACAAGAATATCCCCAAACATGATGTAAGTGAATTCACCTTTGGTGCTTGTTACAGCAGGAGATGCATTCCTGATTAATTCATCACGAACCACAAGGTGAATTATTAACAACGCTTTGTATTTTGTGTTCACATGTTATGCAATATACATGTTAATGCTTTTAATTATGACAAGGAGACACTGTGGAGCTCTTGTACCAGCGTTCTTCAATCGTGTGTGATGTTTTATGCATCACTCCGCTCTTCAGTTTAGTGAGTATTCAGGAACCTCGAGAGCAGATTTCTGTCCTGCTGATTTCCAGAGTGGAACAACGAAGAGGAAGGTGTTGACCTTGTTTTGTAGTCAGAGCGTACTGACGCTGGGAATGCTCATTTCACTCAAGTGAACTTCAAGTTAAAACAGAGCTCAAGTTAATGTTCCTGTTTAATTTAGTGAAACAGTTTCAAGCTAATGCTCAGAAACAAACTGCCTATTTGCCACTACAGGCTACATTTACATACTGAAGATGTTTGTTCTGGAATATTTACTTACAGTTTGTTCATAGCAAGTAAAGCAGCTAAATGTAAAAGCTTGACATGATGATTTTACATGTTAAAAGACAAAACAACAAAAATAAAAATGTCACAACTGCAGTACGGCTTTTAAATGTTCATCTTTTATTCAGTGACTTCAGTGGTTTTAACATTAAATGGGTTCAAACTGACATTAACAACAACAATAGTAATTAAAAATACTTCAAACAAAAGATCTACAAAAATATTCAACTAATTAATTGCCAAAAATGCTTTGCAACATATTACACTGAACTTAAAGGCACAATCGAAACAAGTTAGTTCCCAAAAACTCAAGAAAACATGACGTTTTTAGACACTCTGATAAATGAATGTGAAAGTTAATCATCCACCTCATACTGTTCAGATTTGCTACTTTTCAGCAGCCGCACACTCCGACGCAAAGCACACGCCACTACACGTCCACTGTCATTAGTTAAAGTGCTGAACTTTGGGCTGAATGTAATGAGCAGTAAACGGAGGGGGGCGTGGCACGACAGCTGTCAGCTGGAACAATCAGCCCATTTGGAGATCATGTGTTTTTCTGGTTAAAATCGGGTGCTTAGAGTTTTATAAAAATGTTAAACCATGTTTAGATATTGTTTACACCTGAATAACTGGGCAGATTATTACTCTGTTACAACCATGTGTGTACAGACGCACTCCTAGAGTCCATTTAGAGTTCATTTACATGTTTTTATACTGTGGACTTTAAACCAGGATCTTCTAGCTGCAAGGCAGCAGTGCTAACTCGTTTCATTGTATCTACAAACACTTTGTTCACAGACAAAGACTGAAGGGTTGGACAGTTAAAGCATCACTGTGGCTCTTGCAGACTGATAGAAATCCTTTTCACTGTTCATGTCCTCCTGGATTGGACATCTTAGTCTTGTAGATGTTACTTCTGCTCCATCTTTTAACAGACATTCACAAGTTCCTGCCAATTTCTACTATATCAAATCTCAGCGGTCATCAGAGAAAACGTCCAGGGTGAATACATCTGAGTGAAACCTGATGTGCACAGAGTGAACAGGAACGGAGACGAGAAGATACCCGATGGTGCTGCTAACTATCTCTTCAGACAGGGATCACCCCCAGGCACACAAACTGAGGCCTATCTGACAGACTGTCAGTGAATCAGGAGACAATAGAAGGTGTGACACATGTCCTCAACAGCTTCATAGGTAGAGGAAAGGTTTGTGTGGCAATGAAAGCTTCCTGGAAGTAAAAGAAAAAAGTAACTCTCCACCAGTTTGCAGTAGCAGGTCGATGGCAGGACCACCCACGCAAAACAAAAAAAACAATAGATTTCCAGTGCACATAATCATGGGATCAGATTTAGTTTTCAGTGTGAAACATCTTTGCCTTCAGTTATATGTGATTTATAAAAATCGGATGAAAAACAGCCTGACTGTATGTGACCAGATGTGGCAGGACACGTTCATCCTTGTACCGCCATTAATATGCCACAGCAGGTTCTTCTCTAAACACCTGGCCTCCTCACTCCCCCTCGCCGCCTCCATGAGAGGACGAATCTGTCCTGATGTCCATTAGTTTCATTACTCTTCTGAAATCCATGAAAGCATTCTCTCTGTCCCTTTTTGTGTTGGCATCGCATGAAACCCACGCAGACATTCACAGCGTAATCTGACACATCAGATTTACCCTTCGGTTTTACCCACCATGCTGCAGAGTGCAGTTATCCACTTACACTCTCTTAAACTTGGCTACTTATGCAATATTTGGAGCTACAATTGAACCTCTTGTCTCATTTCACATTTGAAGTCCTTGTTGCTGCTCGTCTGCATGTCATTTGCTAACTTTTTGCCCAAATGAACAAAATGTGGAAAAACACAGCCGTAGATTTGCTGACAAAGATGGAAACTGTGTCTTTATGAGTGAATTCGTCTGTGAAAGATGTTGTCGTCACTTTTTATGACACGTTCTTATGTCTTTTTTTCTGGATTTTACCTACTTTTACAGGTTCTACCACATCTGCTTGTTCATCTCAATGACAATCATCAGCATCAGTCTGTTTGAACAAAGTGATATATTTAGTTTGGGACTCTATCACATAAAAATGAAAATACTAAACAGTTTATCTACTGTGAAACTAAATTAGATCACTTCAACTGTGGAAATGCAGCTGTGTTTCTTTCAATTCAGTGATCAAAAATATTTTTTCTCTCGTTAATTGATGTTTGAAGATTTTGGGTATGAACTAAAATAAGTTTCAAAGATCCACTCCAACAAAAATTGTGTTTTTCGTGTTGTTAACATGTTCTTGTGCCATTTTTGGATGCTAGAGGACATATCATAAGAAAATTAAACTCAAAATGGCATTTCTGATTATTTCTGCATTCAAATAGCTGTGAATCAGTAGCAGATGCAAAAATGCAGTTTGAAAAAGGGTCCGTATGTGACAAAGAAAAGGCATTGGGCGGGGCACAAGCTCCTAGTTGTAAGCTAGCTGTAAGCTAGCAATAAGCTAGCGATAGCGCTAGCATAAACAGAGAGCTCTCAGCAACTGATGATCTGCACCAACGGTTCAACCCAAAGCTCAGAATCAAATTGCTAATGAGCTACTGTCGCTATGCAGAAACCACTTCCAAGAAAACGGCACAGATTTTGTGATTTTGGGTAAAAAACAGAACAATAATCATAATTTAAAGACACTGAGATGCTTTGAAATAGCTCAAAAGATGATTGGAGTGGGTCTTTAAGTGGTCTGGAGGCCTGAACATGTGACTGAAGCATTTCAAAAGCTCTTACAATGTTTAGTCTTCTTCTCATCAGCTAGTGAAAAATAAATATAATGTGTAACATGAATAACTGTCCCTGTGAAAACCGGTAATCTCTAAAGAGTTAGCTGTCAGCATCCAATGAAAAAACCCAATCAAATCTAATTTAGTTAGTTGAATTTCGTTGTTGTATTTGGGTGTTTAACAATATGTGTAGATCTCCTTCTCAATAGCTTCACAATTTTAATAAGATTTTAAAAAGTCCTGGTAGATAAATAATTATTGTTTGTTCATGTAGTGGGACTCAAGTAACAAAACTTCCTCTTGTTTTCAAATCAATCAAATCAAAAATACTTTATTAAGTTTTGATTAGTCTTGGATGAAAACATTGTCTCCAGTTTTTCAAGCTAGTTTTAGCATTTATTTATTCTTACTAATATTGCTGCTCGTATGCTTTAATTTTGGAAACAAATGTCCTTATATGGGCTTCAGATGATAATCTTACACTTAATGCTGAACTGGAGCATGTTAGTCTCTTGTTATCAGTGTTTTAATGGTGAATTGGTTTTAAAATGGTGGTTATTGGCTCCAATATTTGAGTCTTAGTATGGCAAACTGTTCATTCTTACAAAGAAAAATCAAATGTGTATTTTAAGTCAAAACAAATCAAATCACCTGGGTCTTAGATCAAACAGCTAGGCAGTGTTTTAGAAGCTGGATGTCGGTTTCCCACGACGACTGTCTGTTCCAAGTCCAAGCTCCAGAGAGTAAAGCTGATCGTAGCTCAGGCTTTGTTCTGAGCCGTGATGGATGCTGATTAGCCATGCTAACACGGGCCATGTGGCTCCGTGCCTCTGCCTCCAGAGTGGCTCTCTGAAAGTGGGTCTGAGTCATGTCCTATCTACATTGGGACTATACAAACTCCTCAACCCCTTTAATAGTGTGAGATCCACAAAACAAGCATGTGTTTGAGATTTTCAGTTTTTAGTGCAAACTACTCAACTATAACACCATGCAACTCTTTATTCTCATCAGATTCTATATAACAAGCTGCAGCTTTAACCTTGACGTGTTTTTTTTTAACTTCTTTTCTCTGTTTGTGTCTGTCTGACTGCAGGATGCCAAGTTTGTGGAGCAAAGGAGGAAGCAGCTGCAGGGCTACCTTCGCATGGTAATGAACAAACTAATCCAGGCGCTGCCAGAGTTCACAGCCCACCCCACCAAAGAGACCCTGCTGTCTCTACTGCCTTTCTGTCAGTAAGTGGACACACACTGGCATGTTTGACACAAACCGACACCTTTTATCTGAGCTCGTGTTGTGTGTGCAGGTGAGATAGTCAGGTGGAAAAATGTCAATACATGCAGGGCTTTATGCATCCGTGTGTTTGGGAAAGATTTCAGCAAGGGAGATGCAAGGTACAACTATCAAGGAGAAATTTAAATGTCTTTGTGACTTAGTTTACAAACAGTCATGGAAAAAAAAGAAAGTCTGTACTCTGAGTTTTATGGTTTTACATATCAGGGCATTATAAAGATGTCAGGTGTTTACCAGGTTCTAACATTATTCAAATAGAACCTCATGGGAATAAAACACAAAAGATTCCACCATGTTATTATTTATTAAACTAGTTTAACACCTAGTAGAACCACATTTAGCTGCACTAACTTAAAGTTGTTTTGCTGTTTGACTTTATCACCCTCCTGCATCATTGTGAAAGAATTTGCAACCCATTCTCCTTTGAAGTAGGGACGCAATGATACCATTTTTTCCAAACTGATACGATACCGATACTTGGATCTGAGTACTTGCTGATACCGAGAATCAATTCTGATACCACGCCAAAAAATGCAATAAATTGGAAGACAAGTTTTATTTTCAACAAATGATGGTGAACTCGATAAAAAAATAAAATATTGATAAAAATAACCACAGAACTAAAATTTCAAGTGAGAAATAAACATTTTCTGTGAAATTATTGCAGAATTTCCACATTTTAAGTATCAGTGCATGGTATTGTTTAAAGAGGCTATTTCATACAAATTTTTGGACTTTGTGATTATTTCTTAAGTATTAACCTGTAATATGACCCCACAAAGAGCTCCCAAACAAGCAACAACTGGACTGAAATAACAGAGAAACTCAACAAAAATACACACACAGATACAGACAAAGAAGAACACACTGAACACAAAATCAAGGAGTTTAGAGTCTGAGAGGAAAAATAAATACTGTGCAGCTTACATAGAGAAATGCAAACCCTTCACTAAGAACAGCAGTTTTTGTTTACTCTTAATAACACAACCAAAAACATTTTACACCTCTCTCAAACAGGAAACAGCTGCTTCGTTTTCAAATAGATTTCTGCAACAGATTTGTGCTTTAATGTGCAGACAGTTGGCATGAAGACCCACAAAAACTTCCCTAATCTGTTCCTTTAAATATATTTAAATAGGCCATTTCACAGAAATTTCATGACTGTGTGGTTGTTTCTTAAGTATTAACCAGTAATATGAAACATTTTATATCTAAAAAGCGTCAGGAAACACTGATTAACAGACCTTTCAATCTGTCAGGCTTCGGGCAGCCGCTCGTTCATATTCATTATGTAAATTTGCTGGACTCTGATTGGCTAACAAACTAGCCTATCAGAGCAAGGTATACTGTTTCCTGCCCCACTGCGCATGGCAACATCAAATGTTCTCTCTTCCTGTTTGTTACGTCTTATGCTAACAGCTTTTAGCCAGCAGCATGCTAGGCGTGGTTTCAACTGCGGGAGCTGATGAATACTAATGAACAAAGGAGTTGTGATGAAACAGATACAGGCCGTTCAGACTCGGGAGAACTCGGGTTTTATCTCCACCTGCGTAGTTTGAGAGATTAAAACTGAAAGAGAAGTTGTTGATCTGTTTTCACACCCACTATGAAGGTAAGAACACCTGTGGAGCTAAAATATTCAACAGAAACCTCAGAAAAACGTTTTTTAATGGAAGGGCCCTTTAACTAACCAATACGAGTACATTATTATAGTATCGGCTCCGATACTAGTATCGGTATTGGTGCATCCCCACTTTGAAGTGCATCTTGCAGGTTAAACACAAGTTTTTGTAGAGATAAACACCAATAAAAACATCCAATTTAAAAATGTTGTTTAACCTTTTAAGCATGTTTTTTGCTACTTTATGCCAGTTTAATTGCGCCCAATCAAATCAAGCAATGAGCAAGTTGACAAGGAGCGTGAAATCAACTTTGAAATAAACAAAGATTGTCCAGAGACACGGATATTTATAAGACAAAAAACTGGCGACATGAGAACTTGAACATCTGAGAAGAGGAACCACGAATTACTGATTTACTGTGCATGTTTAATGTATTCTGTTGGACTATGTGTGTGTATATACATACATATAAATAAATCTCATATTTTGTTGACACAATATCTAAAAAAGGGGTAAAACTAGCTTACTTTCTGGTGTCATTTTGTGTTTGTTACAGTTTGAATCTACATCATTTTCACAGAAAATTAGCTGTCACAAGTGTTGTGTTAGCCGTTGTTACGGTTTAAAAACCCAGTGGATTTATGTCAAATCTCTTGTCAACAAACATCTGCTCTTTGCTCTTATGTTCACACATAAAAGGACATAAAAGTTCTCCCTTTGACACACACACTCCGACTTTAATGTGTGAAAATGTGTAATGCTTTAGCTTCACTTCTACCAGCCAGGCCTCATCTGAAAACGAGATGTTTCAGTCACTTTCTGTCAATATTCACATCTGTTTCCACTTACCGCCATCAGTCAGCATACGTGATCTGTCACACCGTCCGCCTGGAATGTCACTTCCTCTCTGGAGGCGTCTGAGTCAACTCGTTAAATGCAGCAACATACTGCATATTGATGAAAGCGTCTCTCTTTGTCCTGTTTTCTGTTAAAAGTCACCATGTGTTGGATTTTAGTTTGTGATTTGAATGTTTGTTTCTGAAAGTTTTCAGTTTAGAGAAAACCTGGATTGTTATTGTGGAAGCAGGTGCTGTTTTATTGTAAGAGTGTCAGCTAAATCAGTATAATGTAGCCTGATAAACACATGCAATCATGCATGCTGTGATAATAAACAGCTGATCGAGCCCATTTCGAGGCTGTAGTGTGTGCAGCAGAAAAGAAATCCTATCATAAAATGGAATAAACTCTATATAATATGCTGCTTTTAGTCCATTTATCACAGCGTCTCTGGGTTGGAAGGATACTTGATTTCTTTGCTCATTTTGTGCATTTGGTGGGAAAAGCTGCCAATTGAACTTCTATACTTAACAAACATTCAAGTGTTTAAAAAAACATTTTTTTTCAAGTAGGATGAGGTTTGTTTGAAGCTTTAAAAGTGATAAAGGACACCCACAGAACTGTAGAGTTGCACAAATGTGATTTGGTAATGAATTTAAAGTATAAACAGCTAATTATTCAGATAGAGGGAATTGTCAAGGAGGCAATTATTGCTGACTGTCGTAACCTTGGTAACACATATGAACATTAGGGTGTGATGACAGGGTCTCTACCAGATGTTAAAAATCAAGAAACAAAGGTTATTGGACATCATACATGCTGCTGTTCTGCCTCTAAACATTATTAATTGTTATGTGTGATTTTGTTGTGGTCTATATAATTCTCATTATTACTCATTTCTTTGTATGTGATAAAACAGCATCTGATGAACACTGAAACACGACCTGCTGTCGGCCCTGAAGAGAAGAGTGCTCAGACTTTGTTCTGTCAAACTTTGATACAAAGTGGCTTATAATTAAAGCTCTCAGGTAAATGTCACTGAGCACAACGTGTCAAATTTGTCTTCAAAAGACCAAGAAATCTTCACGTCCCTTCATATCTCTCCTTTAGCTTTCCTTTCTTATGGCATCAAATATAGCACAGTGAGTAGAGTGGTCACATGTTCCACCTGTGTGGTTGCTGGTTTAATTCCACCCTTCTCTGGTTTATAAGATAAGATAAGAAATCCTTTATTTGTCCCACATTGGGGAAATTCCGGTGTTGCAACACTCATTATAGGACGGAACACAGAAAGTTTAAAAAAATTAATAAAGATGTGCATTCATTAATTAAAAATATATACAATATGGATAGTAATATAAGTGTCCGTTTTGTGTATCGCACATGGGATTATTGCAGTTTAGAAATGTTCATTATAAAGTCACTGAAGCTGCTTTCTAGAGCTGACATAGTCTCCTGTAGGGGTGGGACTCAGGGTCCAGCATTGACCTGAGTTTGGCCAGGACCCTCCTGTCCCCCACCTCCCGAACCGAGTCCAGAGGACAGCCCAGGACTGAGCTGGATTTCCTGATGATCTTGTCCAGCTTCTTCCTCTCCCTCTCTGTGATGCTGCTGCTCCAGCAGACCACACCGTACAGGACCGCTGATGCCACCACAGAGTCATAGAAGGTCCTCAGGAGTGGCCCTCTTACTCCAAAAGACCTGAGCCTATACGTTAAACAATCCTTTAGCAAACCTCAAAATTCCCCTCAACATATCCGTCAAGTTGCTTTGGATGAGTGTCCACTACTAGTTTAATGTTAACCTGCTCTTATCTGATAAAGGGAGACGGGTGATGACTTTATCATCATTATTTACTGTTGGACTTGGTTTTATATAAAGATGTATTCAACACATACCTCTAACTCTGATCTAATCTAATTATATTTTCATATTTTTTGTTTTTTGAGCCGACAAATAAAAACTAATGTACATTAACCAACCGTGCAAGAGATTTTATTCTCTTGCTGCCAAAGTCAATGAGTTACATCGTCCTTTTCATTATAAATCACATGTTTCTAACCACCATCACTAAATTGTAGTAATATGTCACGTATGTCTAGAACTTGGGCAGAGAGACCTATATGAACTTTTTCCATGTTCACTGTTTTAAGCAATAAAAAAAGGACTAAAACATTATAAAATATGAGAAGCTTGAATGTTCTTTACTTTGTTGCGTATAAATTGAATGAATTGTGGTAACAGCCTGAAGAGAATCACACTTGATTTAATAATAATACAGAATAATGAGCTCTGCTTTAGTATAAAACATACTTCAGCATACAGCAGTGTAGATTGTTGTTTGTGCTTGATGACCAACGCTTTGATGTGCACGGATCTTATTGTGGCTCTCCACACCTCTTTAGCTGAAATTTTCCTCACTTCTCTGGAACAGTGACGCGGTCACACCTCTCCCTAGATTGCCACCACTTAGTATGCAGCTCCACCTGACCACTTTTATGGTTTTCTCAGAACTCAGAGTACATGCTCTCCCTTTGGATTCTCACTTTATTGACCTGGGATCAGAAATAAAAAAATATTAGAGATTTTACGTTTTATTAAGAGCAGTATGATAAAAATAAGCTTATAAAATATTCTGGCTGTGGCCTCAAACACTTTATAAATGCATGTGTTTGTATAACAGAAAGGAAGTAAGAAGCAAGTAACTTAATATTAAAACTGCACCATTTACCACAACAATTTTTACTGTTAGGCTATCATTTTGATGTATACTAACATTTGTGTAACTGTTTACTCTAATTAGGTTCCTCAGCATTCAAATTATTAATATTCCAACCGTGCTTGGAAAAGTTATTATCCTGCACCAATCAATATAATGTCCAAATGGAGGACAAAAACATGCTGAGAGCTAGAACTAAATCTATAAGCCCAGTTAATTTGCCACATTTACCCAGTTTGATGTGAATAAACGAGGTGGCTTGCAGTTCCAGCTCTGCAGGCTGCTCTCAATTTAGTTGGATTTTTTTTTTTGCTGATGTACAGTGGGGCAAAAAAGTATTTAGTCAACCACCAATTGTGTAAGTTCTCCCACTTAAAAAGATCAGAGAGGCCTATAATTTTCATCATAGGTATACCTCAACTATGAGAGACAAAATGAGGAAAAAAAATCCAGAAAATCACATTGTCTGATTTTTAAAGAATTTATTTGCAAATTATGGTGGAAAATAAGTATTTGGTCACCTACAAACAAGTAAGATTTCTGGCTTTCACAGACCTGTAACTTCTGTAAGAGGCTCCTCGGTCCTCCACTCGTTACCTGTATTAATGGCACCTGTGTGAACTCGTTATCAGTATAAAAGACACCTGTCCACAACCTCAAACAGTCACGCTTCAAACTCCACTATGGCCAAGACCAAAGAGCTGTCAAAGGACACCAGAAACAAAATTGTAGACCTTCACCAGGCTGGGAAGACTGAATCTGCAATAGGTAAGCAGCTTGGTGTGAAGAAATCAACTGTGGGAGCAATTATTAGAAAATGGAAGACATACAAGACCACTGATAATCTCCCTCGATCTGGGGCTCCACACAAGATCTCACCCCGTGGGGTCAAAATGATCACAAGAACGGTGAGCAAAAATCCCAGAACCACACGGAGGGACCTAGTGAATGACCTGCAGAGAGCTGGGACCAAAGTAACAAAGGCTACCATCAGTAACACACTACGCCGCCAGGGACTCAAATCCTGCAGTGCCAGACGTGTCCCCCTGCTGAAGCCAGGACACGTCCAGGCCCGTCTGCGGTTTGCTAGAGAGCATTTGGATGATCCAGAAGAGGATTGGGAGAACATCATATGGTCAGATGAAACCAAAATAGAACTTTTTGGTAGAAACTCAACTTGTCGTGTTTGAATGCTGAGTTGGATCCAAAGAACACCATACCTACTGTAAAGCATGGGGGTGGAAACATCATGCTTTGGGGCTGTTTTTCTGCAAGGGGACCAGGACGACTGATCCGTGTAAAGGAAAGAATGAATGGAGCCATGTATCGTAAGATTTTGAGTGAAAACCTCCTTCCATCAGCAAGGGCATTGAAAATGAGACGTGGCTGGGTCTTTCAGCATGACAATGATCCCAAACACACCGCCCGGGCAACGAAGGAGTGGCTTCGTAAGAAGCATTTCAAGGTCCTGGAGTGGCCTAGCCAGTCTCCAGATCTCAACCCCATAGAAAATCTCTGGAGGGAGTTGAAAGTCCGTGTTGCCCAGCGTCAGCCCCAAAACATCACTGCTCTAGAGGAGATCTGCATGGAGGAATGGGCCAAAATACCAGCAACAGTGTGTGAAAACCTTGTGAAGACTTACAGAAAACGTTTGACGTCTGTCATTGCCAACAAAGGCTAGATAACAAAGTATTGAGATTAACTTTTGTTATTGACCAAATACTTATTTTCCACCATAATTTGCAAATAAATTCTTTAAAAATCAGACAATGTGATTTTCTGGATTTTTTTTCCTCATTTTGTCTCTCATAGTTGAGGTATACCTATGATGAAAATTACAGGCCTCTCTGATCTTTTTAAGTGGGAGAACTTACACAATTGGTGGCTGACTAAATACTTTTTTGCCCCACTGTAACTCCCAATTGCATCTCTGTTTGACCAACCTTTGCAAATCCAAACAGTATGAGTGCATGTAGCTGAATGTAATTGAACTGGCCTCACGTGGCAGAGATGTGGGAATAAATGGCACTTTGGACACTGATGAGTTTAAGCTAAAGGAGGGGATTGATGTCACCATAATTCACACACTCACAATTGTAGCATGGCTGCACGGCATTATGTTTTTCACCTTTAGATTTTACTCTGCTGCCCTTGTTCCTACACTTGCAAACATACGTCTCAAGCAGTGACATCTTCACCCAAAGCCCCGCAACATGGCTGCATTTATTTTTAGCCTACATTATCCGAGAGGGAATGAGACCTTCCAATATGGGACGCCCAGATGTCCCAGCTAATCTTAATTATAACTCCAGCAGCTGGGGTGTGTCAATAAACAGGCCACTTAGGCATCAAAAAGCAGATTCCCTCTGCCTCTTTACTCTTTTTAAATGCTTACTTGAGGTCTCGTTGTTGATTAGGCTCTTAACCTTAATGCTTCATCGTAAGCACAAGTTCAGAGGTCATCGTCTTCAGGAGATTGGAGTAACGGGCTGCAAATATTTTTTAAAGAACAGCGTTTCACTCCAGGCCTTCAGTCCCCTGCCTTTCATTTCCTTCTTCTGACTAGTGCGTCTCGTTCACTCTCATCATTATCAGGCTCAGGGATCAGCCATTCACATGTGCAGAAGATGGTTGCCCTGGTAACCAGGGCAGTGATGTCACTAAATGGACAACATTACTTTCCTGAGAGTAAGAGGGGACTTAACCATCATCACAGGACAGGCATCAACTTTAATTTGAAACCATCTGACACAAATGATGCTTTCCTGTGGTGATGACGTGGACGAAATGTTTCAATTATAACTCAAAAAATAATATCAGGTGATTAACGGCAAAAAGATCCTTTTTTTAAATATTAATTTAACAAAGTTCTCCATTGGGACTCCTCAATTATCGCTTAACAAAAATGAAAACAGAAAAAATCTAAATTTCAAACTATTTTTTTATTGATCATTTTGTTTGGATTTTGGCAGTAATTTTTTTCAAAGACCAGCTACAAATTTTATGTGGCTGAAATGCAATTGATACAATTTATTTACAGTTTTAACACATGTAAAAATGTTTTAAGTACCCAATCATTAGTGATCCAGCTAAAAAGCTGGACATTTTCTTTTTGACATGTTGTCTGCAAATTGTTGCCAACAGTTATAGCTCAGTGAGTTACGGGATTAAAAGGGACACCAGCAGAGGATGAATAAGCAGGTGCTATAGGTCTTACAGGAGTAAAAGGTGCTATGGGTGTAACAACAGGTGTTTACAACAGATGTTACAGAGGTAACAATGGATGTTACGGATGTAACAACAGGTGTTACAGGAGTAACGGCAGGTGTTACAGGAGTAACGGCAGGTGTTACAGAAGTAATGGCAGGTGTTACAGAAGTAGCAACAGGTGTTACAGGAGTAATGACAGGTGTTACAGAAGTAATGGCAGGTGTTACAGAAGTAGCAACAGGTGTTACAGGAGTAATGACAGGTGTTACAGGAGTAAAAACAGTTGCTATGGATGTAACAACAGGTGTTACAGGAGTAACGGCAGGTGTTACAGGAGTAACGGCAGGTGTTACAGAAGTAATGGCAGGTGTTACAGAAGTAGCAACAGGTGTTACAGGAGTAATGACAGGTGTTACAGAAGTAATGGCAGGTGTTACAGAAGTAGCAACAGGTGTTACAGGAGTAATGACAGGTGTTACAGGAGTAAAAACAGTTGCTATGGATGTAACAACAGGTGTTACAGGAGTAACGGCAGGTGTTACAGGAGTAACGGCAGGTGTTACAGAAGTAATGGCAGGTGTTACAGAAGTAGCAACAGGTGTTACAGGAGTAATGACAGGTGTTACAGAAGTAATGGCAGGTGTTACAGAAGTAGCAACAGGTGTTACAGGAGTAATGACAGGTGTTACAGGAGTAAAAACAGTTGCTATGGATGTAACAACAGGTGTTACAGGAGTAAAAACAGTTGCTATGGATGTAACAACAGGTGTTACAGGAGTAAAAACAGTTGCTATGGATGTAACAACAGGTGTTTACAACAGGTGTTACAGAGGTAACAATAGATGTTACGGATGTAACAACAGGTGTTACAGGAGTAACGAAAGGTGTTACAGGAGTAAAAACAGTTGCTATGGATGTAACAACAGGTGTTACAGGACTAACGACAGTTGCTATGATGTAACAACAGGTGTTACAGGAGTAACGACAGTTGCTATGATGTAACAACAGGTGTTACAGGAGTAACAACAGGTGTTACAGGAGTAAAAACAGTTGCTATGGATGTAACAACATGTGTTTACAACAGGTGTTACAGAGGTAACAATAGATGTTACGGATGTAACAAAAGGTGTCACAGGAGTAATAAGTGTTACAGGTGTAACAACAGATGTTACGGGAGTAACAACAGTCCCCGGCCAATGGCCCCCAGGACCCACCCCCTGCCAGCAGACAGTCACCCCCCCGCCAACGCCCCAAGCATCAGACCAATGACCCACCGCAGCCCCCCCAAGGTGCCCATCAACCCAAGGAAGCCCCACACCCCAAGCACCCAGACCACCACACCCCAACGCGCCCCAGCGCCCAAGTCGGTAGCAGCGCGACCTCACCCTTCTATGTAATATAATTAATGATCTGTGTCCATGCTACTTGAAAGTCTTCAAGAGTTTCTTTCTTAACAGCAGACATTCTCTCCATGGAGACTTGATCCAACAATAAACCTTTAAATTGATTTATACTCATGTTGATTTTCTCCTTCCAGCTCTGAAGAATTGTTTTCTTTGCTATGCTTAATGATACAAAGAGCGTGCAGATTTTACTAATTTCAATGTCTAGATTTGTGACATCACCAAGGAGGCAAAGTGAAGGTGAAATGGGGATAGTGTGTTCTTAACATAATGATAGGTCTTCGCAGATCCCTTTCCAGAATTTATAAACCGGTCATTGCCAAACCACGTGCAGATAGTTGTCTGGTGAGTCTCCCGTGCAATTTGCACATACATTGGTTTGTCTAAGACCCAACTGGAACATCTTTTGTCCTGTATAATGTGTTCTATGGAGAGTTTTGTACTGTATAAGTTGTAAATCAGAGTATTTTCACATATCTCTTTCCAGAAATGTACATCTTGTGTAATAGACAGATCATTCTCCCATTTGGAGATTAGCAGGGATATAGATGTGTCTACCTTAGATATTACAGTATAAATTTTGGAGACCAATTTGGGGGATTTAAGTGTTAGAAAATGGGCAATTACAAAAGGGGGTTCCTGATTGTTTGTTCTTAAAACTGGCCTTTATGATGGCTTTTAGTTGAGAGTATTCTAGGAATTTACTTTTTTCTATTCCATATTTATCTACTAAGACATTAAATGATATGAAATTCTCTCCCTGATAAAGATGTTCTAGATGAGTTATCCCTTTACTTTGCCAGTTTATGAAGTTTAGAGCTATTTTGTCATTTAATTTCAGGTTTATTTACATTTTGTTTCTCTCAAAAAGTTTTAAGAAAGAAAAATTCCTTCACAAAAAAATAAATACTTTCTTTGATGATGCATTAGCTGCAGTATCAGTGATATCTATGAATAAAAACTCCAGTGAATCTTCTTTTAAACAGTTTGGCTTCGTTCTTCTCTTTCCTGCTGTTTTTTCATGTAGAGACACTCCTCAGGCCAGCGAAGGTGGAGCCAAAACACCTCGATCCAGAACTTCATCTCGTTTTCCCAGACTGGGCCGCAGCCATACGCAGGAAGCTAGACGTGAACCTCAGAGTGGTGACCTTTGAACCTTTGAGGTAAAACAGAGGACTGTGTTGAGGTTTAATGTGGGCCGTGACTCACTTGACGTGAGGATATTTGAGGCAGTTAATGGACCTTCAAAGCCTCGGTGGAGATGTCTGAGTTTACGCTGCAGGCAAACATTTTAGTGTATTCGCTGGTTGGATCAGAGATGAATGGCACCAACTGCAACGACCTGTTAATGGGTCCAAACGTGCAGCACCTTCTTACCTCACTGAGAGACCAAAAGACTCTGAAACCTGCACGTATCCACACCTGAACTGCTGCCCGGCCTCTCGAACACACACTGTTATTATGAGATTATGGGACCTGTTTTGTTTTCTAATGCTGCTTACTTTTGTAGTAAAAGTGCATCCTGGTCACAGTGCCTACGTTGTTTTTGTAGCTGCTTTTCTGATGTAAGCAGGAAGGGAAGTGTTTGCAGAGGTAAAGCGTGGGGTAAATTAAAGTTCTATCTTGGGAAATGAACGTTGTTTTTCAGCTTCTATGTCAGCATTCCAGTGCCATTACATTTTAGACAGCGATGAGTTACAATCAGTGGACCACCATGCTGCGGACATTCCTTTTTCCTGCCTCTGTTATGCAGTTATTATCGCTTTTATATAAATATAAAATAATGTGGGAAAGTGTAACATATCTTGATGTCACCATGGAGACTGTAATTGCTGATGATTTATTTTCAATTTCACAATATAAAAGATCAGGTTCCAGTTTTGGACTTGTGATCTGATTTGTTGCTGCATCTCCTGCAACGGATGAGAGGAACGTCTGAATCATCAAAACATATAAAAACCCCAACTGACAGAGCTAAACTGATTACAGCACTATGCAAAAACATACACACAAATGTACATATAGTCTCTTTTTTTATTATTTAACCATGTAAAACTTGATCCTAATCTGTCCTCCAAAATCTGAAAAAAAAAGTTAAATATGTCGATATATTTCTTTAAAGAATGATACAAAATCAATTCCAATTTAATTATTTTATTAAAACAAAGTATTATTTGCTGCTTGAGGCCTTCTGTACACTGCTTCAGATCATTATTTTAAACTGATATTTTTATCTCAGTTTGTATTTTTCACCCATGAGATTCTAATAAAAATGCTGAAATACCCAAACTGCACCAGTAGGAGAGAACATCCACATCAGCAACACCTCCAAATACAAAGAATATTCTTTACTTGTGTTTATTTCTAAATCTCACATTCTTTTTTTATCTTATTTAAAATTTCCTCTCAATTTCTTAGCCATTTCAAAATGATGGATGTTTAATGCTGACAGAATCAAGAGGAAGTGCATGAAATAACCTAAAAATCAGCTCAGTTTTTCAAGTGAATTAAGAAACACAGAAAAAAGAGATTTTAAAAATCCCCAAACTATTTTTGTGTTGACGTGAAGTATATACTCAGTAGAAAATCTCAGTTTTAATGACAATGTATTTTTCACAGAATCTGGAAACGCGTAGGCTTTGGGTCCTAAACATGGCCGACTGTAATGACTAACCACTTTATGTTTTCAACTATTCTAAAAATCGTAATCTCAAAAGTGATGTAGTAATTACATCATCATCAGATTTGCATTACACAGTTTTGGTTGTTGAGTTCTGTGGTTGTATGAAAAGACAAACAGCAGCAAACACAGAAGTTAGCTTCAAATCCCAGAAGGAATCGCAAACTAAGCATTACCTGTCCTCTCCACCAGGTGTGTAATCAACGCAACGCGTTTTACTCGCAAAGTCAGCCACGTGTCCCTTCCCACCGGGAGCGTTTCAGACGCGTATCAGTCGCTTAAAGCGTTCCGTCCAACTGAATTGTGAAATCGCGCGTGATTTCATCAGTACACAAAACGACTAGCAGGGAGAAAGATGAGAACATGAACGCATCACAGGTAATGTAGTGTTCCATAGTCAAGCAAACGGAAATCCACGCGTGTCCTTTTATTTTGTAACTTCCAGGTATTTTACTTTTCACGGACGCCTTATTTCCTGTCTGGTCCAAATTAAACTGCTGAGCTTGACACGTTTTAGAAGTGTAGTGCGTAAAAAATAGAACTGCCTCTTTCATTTAGGAGAGGGCTGCAACACTACACTTCTGAGACGCGTCTGAGTTGTGCTGCTTCACACCTGGTGGAATCGCTCCCATTGACTTCGATGATTGCTTCAGCTGCGTGTTACACTTTACTGACGTGACGCATCAGTTACATCTCTGGTGGACAGGAAATGTCAGTGTGCTTTCTGCAGGATTTTCACAATAAATCTGAGTATTCATGCAGTCTAACATGAGCAGTGGTGTAAAAGTTTATAAAATAACATTCACATAAACTCGAGTTGTTGTAGGACACATGCAATCACATGCACATCCAAAGTGTTAGCTGTTAGCCGTTAGCTCATCAATCTGATTAAGTGAATCAATATTCCTCAATTTAACAGCTTACGCCTAAACTCCACATTTCAGAGTAGAATGCTCATAATTAATTTCACACACAGATTAATCTAACCTGTGGATGGGTTGGCACATTAATCCAGTAGATTTATGGCAGAAGCGCCACTTTCATTCGTTAAATAATAGACTTGATGACGTTTACGTACCTTTAAAGAGAATAAACTGTTCCAGGTAAGACGCTTAGAAAAACACTCATTTTTGGGTTCAAAAAAGACGTCTTAATTTAATTTAATTTAATTTTGATGAAGTAAATATATTCTTATTTAAAGCATTTATAGACAAGAAACAAAGGGTGAAGATTCATAATGTTTCATAAGTTTTAAACCATCGTTTCTTCTTCTACCTGAGATGAATGAAAGGTTGACGCCACCGTGTCATCGTGACATTTCAACGTGTGTTTCATTACACGAATCTGAGCCGTGCTGCAGATTTCACTGTTTGTTATTGAGTTTGTGTCTCAGCGAATAAGTGATTTAATGCAACGTTATGTTTCCAAATGAATGTTTTAAGCACTCGAAGAGACGCTGCATGTTAGAGAGCATGGTGAGGACCGCTGAGCATCAAGTGTGAGTAAAGCAGAAGCTCATGCATATGCATGTGTCACGCAAAAGTAGGCAGAGACTTCGTTCAGACGAAAAGCGTTCGAGAGCAGCTTCAAAGAGGTAAAGACTCATTCTCATTGTTGTGGAGGAATAAATAAAAAAAAGCTTGTGGGTTTTATTTATTATTTATTATTGGAGACGACCCTGAACGGCTGGAAAACTCTCCTCACTGTTGTCTAAATATGTTACAAGGATTCTGTTTATAAAAGGATATTTTGAGTAAAACTCTGGGAGGTAAATGTGAGCCGTTGAAACAGAAAAATAAAACTTGTGGCATGTAAATTTAACTTAAACAGAACATCTTTTTCCCCAAAAAATTTATGATGAAATTTATTTATGATGAAAAAATGATGTCAGAAGACCCATTTTTCCTTTTTGTGTGACAGTTTTCCTGTGCGCGCAGGTGTTTGCTTGTTTGTATCGTTTGCAAAATATCTACAATCTAGCTAAATTCATTTGTAACCATTAACGTTTGGAATCAACTGAATTCAAGATGTCCGCCACATCTAATTGACCTTGGTAACGAAATTAGCTATAACACTGTCCACTTCAGATATTGAGCTGAAATTTGGTGTGATAGTAACTGAGAGTCATTCCCATCACATACTCAGAGTGCCAGCAGATCGTGCATAAAATTTTCAGGATTTATCCAAAGTATAAGATGGTTATAATTTAAAACTCTGTCATAAAAAGCTTCGGGCTAATGTGCAGGGATGGTTTAATTTTAAGAATCTCCAGGCACAACTGAGAAAACATGTAAATAAACTACATAAAACATATTTAAATGAAATCACAGAAACTGTCAGAAACCTCAGCTGTGCTGGTGTCGACCTTAAAGCGCCATGTGACAGTATTCACAGCTTTTTTCACCACTGATCATGTGATAGCAACAAAACTCCCCATTGCACCTTTTAAACCCAACCAATGATCTCTATAATCAGCTGTTTTATAGTACCTCAGGTACTACAGAGAATGCACACAACAAGCTGCTGTTGACCAAAATAAATCAACAGGTTGCTGATGTGTAGCTGCATTTGTTGAACAAGTTTAAAATATCTCTACAAGTTGCACAATCTGTTGTTTCTGTACGTTTCTGTTCTTGCCTTGTTCTGTAACCAGGCCTTATCTGCATTATAAGTGTCAAAGCAAAGCAGGTGTGAACAATAAAATGCAACGTGTTAAAGCACGTCAGTTTACCCGAGTGTTTGCTCTGCTAGTTGCTTTCGTTCGTCACTATACGATGCTGCTTTGTTTTTGACAGTTCATTCATTTCTGCACACGCTGTTGGTGAGTACACACGTCAACATGCGTGTCATGTCTCATATGAACTTCATGTGATGGATGATGTTTGAGAATATTTTGTGATAGAAGATAAGAATACTTTCAGTGTTTATTAAACTCTCAGCTTGAGGTTTTAAACAAATCACTTAGCCAGTTGTTGAAAGATTTTTAGAAAAAAAGTGCTTATTGTTCAATGACCATGAAATTGGTTACAAGCTCATTAAAGGTGTGGATGGTTGATTTTTGCAAGGATAAGCAATTTCCACACAATATTCACAAGAACGGCTGCTTAAAAATCCAAGTAAGCTCTTATATCCTGTCATGCTTTACTTAAACTTATCTTTTAAATGATTGTCAATGGAAATGTTGCCGTTCTTTTCATTCGTTTTGAGCAAAATGTTTGCCATCGTTGTACAAATACGGACTTTAAGGCAGTTAGAGACACAAACGTGCAGGAAACTGTAAGTGTGACCCGCGAACGATTGTATGAATCTCCCATTTACTACAAAATCTAGAGTGTGAACATTCGTGGAGGCGGGATCTGTTTCCTACAGGAAGTTGTTACAGCTGTCACATGAAAAACTTGATGAATTCTTCAGAATGAGGTGACTGAATGAGGGTGTCACCCCCCATGTGCAACTCACAGCAACATCATGTTGTGGTGGAGGTCCAGTAAATCCAAAACTCTGTGTTGATCTTCACATCTGCTCAGGAATTTGTGGAAAATCTTCTAATTTTTAAGATGACAATAAAACCGAGACTCCACCTGCAGGATGGAGAAGATCTAGTACCAGCTGTAGCTGCTGCTATTGAGGACCTGGAGAGAAGATGCTGCTCTGGTGGGTGCAGGACTGGATCCAGAGGCAGCAGCTCTACAGCCAGAACCAGATTCAGTTCCACTAGTCAGAAGGGACTCTAACACCTGTACTGACCTGTTGCACCATGTCGCCTCATGCATAATGAAAAGAGAAAAAAAAGTTTTAAAAAGCTCTAATCTCAAAGGTTTCATTGTAACAAAATTTCATAAAGTTCACAAAACTTCATTTGTTTTCTCATTCTACTTTTATTTATTTACATGTGGAGCATGAATAACAGCTGCAGCTAGCTTTAGCTCTTCCAGTGCAGCCTGAGCAACTTCTAGCAGGAACTCAGTAAAACGGTTTTAAAACTACTTTTAAATATTTCAGATTCAAATTATTTTAGGACAGCAGCTGTAGTTCTGGCCCCATTCTAGTTAGCTGTTAGCTTTTAGCCACAGCAAGAACTTTAGTTCCATTTCTCCAAACTGAGGTTGTTCAAAGAGCAACAGTAACTCAGATAAAAGACTGATTGTTTATAACTTTTTCAAATAAAAATCTAAACTATCCCTTTAAGTTATTGTACATATGATACATGTCATTTGTTACATCTTAGTTTTATCTTTGAATATGTTCTTTCAGAAAGCAGCTGTGCAGTAGACTTAGCCAAAAAAAAACAAAAAAGTGGTTTTCTGTTTCTTTTCAACAGCGACCTTCTCGCACCATCCACCAGTCAGTGTATGTTGTTATTTTGTTAACTTTTTCAGAGACGCTCCCTGGAGATATGGATGTCCCTTTTGGCTTGCTGTACCACATTGTGTGTAATCACTGAGCTCTTACCTTTCTGCAAGTATCAAGAAGACGGGGACGTGGTTTAAACAAGGTCACTGTATGAGCAATACTCCTATCTCTTCAAAAACACACAATGCTGCCTCGGCATCTGGAAGAATGTTTAATAAAACGATAAGGAACTGGCTGACGTCTCAGGCGCCCTGCAGACAGTCGGGCCTTTGCTAAGGAGCTTCCAAACACAAACTGAGATTAGCATGTGCTTCAAAATCGTCCTCACAAGAAGGGCAAAGACAGCAGATGCTCCTCAGAGACTGGAGTCTGCTTTGCTAAGCTGCTGCATCCATCTGGATTGCTTGTGTCAGTAATTACAGCAGCTTTAGCCTTTTGCTGGATTGGTGAGACACTGTGCGAGTACACAGAAGAAAGTTTTTAGTACCAGGTCTCTTGATAAAAACTAGTTTGGTTTGCAATAAGTTTGATATTAACAGGAACGATCAGCTCCAGCATTAGAGAATTTGACTTTAACATAGATTTTTGTACAAAACGAGCTTTTCAGTTTCTAATGCTACGGAATGGGAATTAAAAGATCAGCTGTTTCCTGAAAAACAAAAGTAGAGTGCAGTTCCAAATTTGCATTTTACATGATGTCAGTGATGTTTAGACATGAATGGAACAGTTCATCATGATTCCAAAATAACCTAAAGGCAACCAAAAACAAAGCTCATCCTCCTGAACCAGACTGAGTGCATGTGATTGTATCATGTTATGATACTGTAACTGTGTAACCTGACTGTCCTGGATCTTGTTGTCATGAGATGGTTATGGAAGTCATGAGGAGTCGTTAGTTCCATCACCCAATTTTTAACTGGATCTCTTGTCAGATGGTTACCGTGGAGACCGTAACCACAGGCTGGACGTATTACCCCTCCTTTCCACTGGATGCATAAGCAGCGCGGCGTGTTTTGCTCACCAAATCAGTCGTGTGTACCGTTCCATCCGGGATCGTTTTAGACGCGTATCAGTCGCGAAAGCATTTCATCCAGCTGGTCCCGGAAGATCACGAAATCACAGGAGAATTGCAAAATAATGCTTGATTTTTATTAGCACACACAACAAACAGGGAGAAAGACAACAACGTGTTTATTTTCACACCACCTACGTCACAGGTAATGTAGTTTTTCGTAGTCTAGCAAACGGAAATCTGCACGTGTCCTTTAATTTTGTAACTTCCGGGTATTTTACATGTCACAAATGACTGACTTCCTGTCTGGTCTAAACTAAACTGATGAGCTTGCCGTGTTTTAGAAGTGCAGTGCGTAAAAAATAGAACTGCAGCGTAAAGGCAGGAATGTGTGATTCATGTTGCTTAGCGCCAGGTGGAAACGGTCCCATTGACTTTAATGGCAGCTATCAGCTGCTTATTCATCCAATGGAAGGGAGGTATCAGGTGATCTTTAATAATTCACTGGTTTTGCTGATTTTTGTGCTGCTACTTGTTTTTGTTTGAAACATTCAGTGTCTTGTTTACTGTCCCAAAAATGTTTTACACGAACCCACCAGACGTGTGCCTGCACTCTCAGAAATAGAGGTACAAGACAAGTACATTTTTGTACCTATTGGTAAATTGTTCCCGCAAAAGTACAGAAGACAAGAAGGGTACAAATTCTTGTCACTGGGGGTGTACCCTTTAGTCCAGGTACCTTAAGAAGTTGATCCACTAAAACAGTAAAATTATGCCACATTTTGAAGTCTAAAACCAACATGTAAATCATAATATTGAAAATGATGGATGAAACTTAATAAAATGGAGATTAACCAGCCTTGACCAGGGTTGCAGGTGCAGTTGAAATGGTACAAATTTGTACTTTATATCAATTTTAACCCTCAGAGGGACATTTTTGACCTTTTAAAGACCAATATTGTACTTTTGAGGGAACAATTTACCTATAGGTACAAAAATGTACTTGTCTCGTACCTCTATTTCTGAGAGTGTGCCACTCCAACTTCAGTACTTTAACTGTGTCTTTACCTGCTCGGGGTGGTTGTATTTTCTGCTCCTTTGGATTTGAACAATATTCTTCCTCCCGTTTATTCACTTCCACTCACTTTACTGTGTCACATCCTTTTTCAGTTTTCTGCTCCTTCCAGTTGTTGTCTCCTCCAACAAGCACATCACTCCGCAGGTCTACCTTTTCTTCCTTGCCACATGATTTCCCTCTCCGTGCCTGTTTCTCACACCTTCCTCCAATCAGCTTCTCCTTCCACGTCCGGTTTCCTCTGAGACTTGACCTGCTTTGCTCATTGTATTTACTCAGCCGTTCACCGGCTGCCTCTGTTTATTACCTATTCAGCGACGAGGCAGGCGAGAGACGAGGAGGGAACTGGCCCTTCCGAATGTTTTTCCTCTCTGCTCTCTCGCCGCCTGTCACTGAATTTAAAAATTCTGGGCTGGAAAATTGATTGTTTCAAGGTTTGTTTTTTTGCCCTTCTTTCATCTTTTTCATTTGATTTCATTCTGAACACCAACTTACGTCTGCTATGAAAACCCGAGTTTACAAACTTGTTAGTTAGAGGGCGGAGAAGAAAATGGATCACTTAAGGCTCTGCACGTCTTATCTGGATTAAATCCCAAGTTAAGCTTTAATGGATTATGTTAATTAATATGCTATCAGTTCTGGGAACACAGGAAAGAAAACATGGGTTTTATCCTTGAGCTGTATTGAAACTGTTTTATGCTTTTACAGTTAACATCAAGTGAATTAGATAACAGATGTTCTGATTTGAACCATGTTGGACCAGATAAGAGCAAAAAAGCAAATAAAACATGGCGTGTTAATTTTTAAATAAATCTGTAGGTAAACATGGAGAGACTGTTACAGCTTCTCTGCAGGATTTGGTTCCTACTGTAGAAAACAAAGATTCTCGCACATCTTACAAGAATCTTCTTTGTTCCCGTCCTTGTATTTGACTTTGTTTCTTCCACCTGCAGTCTGACACCCCCCCCCCCCCTTCACAATCCAACGAGTTCCTGAAGTGCGCTCTGCCAATCTCTCCAGGATATCACAGGCTTTCAACAATAGCCTGTGGCACCCGTTTGATCAGCCCAGAAGCTTGATGATGAGAGCACCTCTCTGCGCTGCTCTGAGAGCAGCAGGGGGAGGAAGTACAGGGTGGGGGGTGGGGGTGAGGTGAATGGAGGTGAGAGATGTGGATGAACTGAGCAAATGACAGAGCTGTCAATCAGGACAGGGACTGTCGAAGGTACAGCTCGGGCATGGAGCTAAATCAGATTTTTTAAAAATCCATCGTGGCTTCACGTTCAGCCGTTTGTCTGTGTTACATTATCAGACCAACGATGGAGCTTGTGAAACATCCCAGAATATAAAACTGCGTCTCATCAGGCTGCAGCTGTTGGCGAGTTGATTAGTGACTTATGCAGCCAGGTCACATGGTGCGTCTAATGTAATTATAAACATATTGAAACAGTAAAGTTCCCTGTTGCAATTTAGTCTCAAATTGTCTCCGTTATGTTTTAGTTTATTTTTATTTTTAATTCACCTTCATTGTATTTACCGTGCGGTTTCTAACCCCTCCAACCTTCTGACTCATGGAAATCAAAACGTTCAGGATTCCAGAAGCAACCGATGACGCTTCGACTGTTTTGAGATAAAATTTGTCTTAATTTTTTTATTTTTTTTATATGTTCAAAGTTTAAGCCACAAAACTGAAATCCTGCTTACTCCATCAAAGAAATAGAGAACCGAGTCCAAACCATGTGTCAGAATGAGGAAAACGGGGATTTATGTGTCCAGATCTTAATCCACTTGAGCACGTTCAGGATGTGGTGGAACGGGAGATTGTGCGTAATAAAAAATGGGAACCTGCATGAGATCTGTTAGAACATGAGTGATGTTGGGACTTTATCTAATTCTTTTACGACCACTTATTTAAATACGCCAAGCAGATAGTCATGTTGCTCTCTGTTGGCTGCATGTAAACACAGCTTGATATGCAGAAGGACGAACTGAGGTTAACTCCTCTAAACAGAAAACACTTACAGAAAAAGGAAATCTGATTGTAATTCCTACATCGTTTTTAGATCTAAACGAAAACTCTGTCCTGTTGACCTCCACTGCAGAAGAGCCCGCAGTTTTTAAAAAGAACCAGTTGGTGGCCCGAGAACAGAAGACCAAAAGGTAAAAGCTATATTTGCACCTGTGGACTTCAAAGACAAGTCTGGAAAACTGAAACTATCGTTGCATGTGCTCAGAGTAACAAGAGTCACTTTGCCCTTTATTTCAGGATTTTATTCTGCCGTCTTTCATGCTAATGTTTGGCTGAGCTCGGGCAGCGCTGCTGTCCTCAAACCTGTAAAGAATGATTTATAACATGAGCTTTGCATGTTAAAACGTGAGTTGGAAGTTTAGAACAGGTTTCCAGCTTCATAAACATGGTGTGACAAACGATAATGCCCCAGAGACAAACCTTCTGACTGAAAAAGATTTGAGAATTTATTTCTGCATCAGCCTTTAATAAGAAACTGAGCAGTAATTCAGGGGTTTTCAGCCCTCTGGGAGTTCTTTACTCACTGAGTTAATTTTCCAAAGGCAAGAAATGATAATCTAAAAAAACAAAAAACAAATCTTTCTTCACATTATGCAACAACATTAATCATTTAACCCCTTACAGCTATTAAATTCAATCAGTAATTTTGTGAATTGCTCAGAGTTCTCCTGCGATTGGACCTCATCAATAAAGAGGCTAAAAGATGTTCAGGAGGAGTGATTTACAATTTCTTATCATGCAATCAACCAAAGACCCACTTAATCACCAGAAGTGATGTTTTACAGCCAGAATAGATGATCTTTAATAAAAGTGTTGGTTGTAGAGCTGCAAAAAGGGAAGAAGAAGAAAACTCTGATTGGCTTGATGCAACATTCTTCTGTTTATTCATGACAATTTTATCCTTTTACATTCTTGTCTTTAATACCTCCCCTTTTCTTGCGTCGACCCATTTTTCTCACCTTTTTGGCCCCATTTTTATTACCTGTTTGAAATCGCTGACCTCAGTGAACTCAGTCATTACCACTGAGACTTTACCTTGTTCTATCAGGCAAGAAGCAGAAAAAAAGGTGACGACAAAAAGCTGCAGTCTGTTAGAAACGGGTGTAGAAACGAAAAAATCTGGATCACAAGAAGAAGAAGAGCCCACAGGGGAATAAAGAGCTCATGATACATAGTATAATATAATCAAAAGGTTAATTGACCTTTTGCCAAGCCCCGCCCCCTTAGTTACTGTTGCTACAGCTGACAAACAGATGGTCAAACACACCAGCGCAACAGATTACCATGACAGCAATAGGTAGATTTTATTGGAAGAAATCAATGAGCTTTCAGTGCGATCGCGTTTAAATATCACAAAATTGGTAAATTTACGTTTGTGTGTGCTGCACACGTCCTGGTTGAACATCCATAACAAACAGGAATAACTGTGCTTTCAGTCACAGACTTTTCTTCAGACAGTGAACTTTTTTTGGAGCAATACCTCCGCGATATACATCAGATCAAGGCAGAAGGAGTTACAGTATGCAGTGGAAGGATATATTCTGAATAAAATACGCAATGAAGGAAATACAACTGCTATCAAGGCTAATGCTAACACCGGACGTTCTCAAGCTAAATCAGAGGTAGGTTCATAAAATGCCTAATAAAAGATAAAAATAATATTATTTAAAGTTGCTTGTTGGGGCGCTACATGTTTGACTTTGTTGTAAACTGACGAAAAATACAGTGGGGGACAGCTAACACAACAGCAGCTAATGTTGCTAGTGTTAGCTAACATGTTAAGTAATGTTGGCTAAAGCTAAAGGGCTCATTAAAGCTGGACTGCGTAACTTCTGTAACTTCTGTCGCCCCCTAGCGGAATTTTTGCGTCATTACAACAATAAAGCTGGCGCTTCCATATGACGTAAGCCCAGCTGCCACCGCTTTATCTCTGCCATTGTTATTCCAACCGGTATCTGTATTAATCAAGCTTCAAATTCAGTCTGTTTACTTTACCTGGCTCTATATTTGTTTCAATAAATATCATTTCATTGTTGAAAAAATCAAGAGAAACCAGTAAAATATAAAAATACTGGTAAAAAAACCTTCAGAGTTCAGGTTGGATTGTTTACAGGTTTGATTGTTCACTTTAATCTACATTTAACAGTTTGGTGTTGAAATTTATTAGTCAGCTGTTGGGGCCACAATGATCTATTTGTCTTATTCAGTGAATTTTTTCAGTTTTGACACGATGCAGAATCCTGCAGTGAGCTGCTCTGATCTGACTGACTGAAAAACCGTTACACTGGCAAACTGACAGACACC
>SSNP01000145.1:541292-553083 GCA_006937955.1 Pachypanchax playfairii | reverse complement strand
AAACTGACAGACACCAACTGACACAGATAGAGACAGAATCAGCTGATCAGCTGGAACTTCGGCGCTCTGGGTTTCATCTGGTGCGCATTTTATATTTTGACAGTGTGTGCGGACCTGCGGATCACTGTGTGCACCCGTGAACATCAGCCCGATCTCTTCTCTCCACCGAGGAAAAGCGACGCCGATACAAATTCGCGTTTGCCTTCTCTTTCGGTCACTTTCCTTCTTAGCCAATAGTCCCTCTGCCGAACGTCCAGGAATAATTTTTTTTTTTCGTGGTAGGATCCACTTCCCGATAAGTGTCTCTCGGCTGTTTATTTGGATTCTCCGCCATGTCGACCTTCACGTTCTGCCGGCTGCTACGAGACACTGCGTTCTATTTCTTATTATTTTTCTTGTTGTGACATAAAAGACGTAATTTCATGTGCGACAGCGCGGGAATGTCGCAGTCGACACGCAAAGTAAAAATGATATATATTGAAAAATACCGTGAGATGTTTGAGGAGCCGATCGGCTTAATCTGCATTGTGTCATCTCCTCTGATAGTGGCTTGGCTGAAACGGACATCCACGGACATGTAAAAGTTACGCACTCCAGCTTTAACCTTAGTTTAGAGAGTAGGTTAACATTCTGGCAATGATATCCAGGGTAATTATAACTTTGGTCTGATTTGTGTTCATTCTCCTAGTTAGTAGACCTAGACAACACGTAAGTAGTTAGCTGTTAGCTTTACCTTTGAGCAGACTTTATGCTTCGTAATGTCCGACACATTTAACTGGGAGTGAGGCCTTCCACACTATTTTATCTATTGTAGGTGCCGCTTACGTTGTGTTTTCGGCTTCAGGAATGGAAAGAACACAACTCCTCCAGATAATCTATCGGGATGTTTAGTGCCCGATTTACAAATAACATGGGCGCACAGCTTCACCATCTTGCTTGGAGTCCGTGTTTGTTTGAATTACGCACATAGTAATGGTTGTTATGATGTGTGATTGGACAATAGCCATTTTTGGGGAGGGGCCAGCAAAAATTCAATTAGTTTATAGCAGAATACATGCTTTTATGTTGAAAGAACACATTTTTTTCCCCGACTCGACTCGCATGAGGAAACTGAAAACTCCCGGATGAAACCTGTTCGTCAGCAGCACCAGCCCAGTGAGATACTGACTGAAATCCCACTCAGTCTGGTTTCCTCCAGCTTGCTGTTAAAGCAGCTCCCTGCTGTGGAGATTAGATGTGGAAAAAAACAGAAAGATGGTTGTTTAAAGAGTAAAAACAGTTCAGCATCTCTATCTGGCTGTAAATCACTGAAGAAAAATGTTGCACATTATCCCACTATTCAGAAATATACGATTCCTTTCATAGAGCTCTTATGTAGTCATCAGCTGGGAGCATGAAGAGCTTCTCATTAGCATTTATTTGGACTGAAATTTGTCCAAAATGTGACTAAAATGCTTAAGTGTAGTTTTACATCAGAGGTTTTCATTGACTGGCAAGAAAATAGAAACGAAGGGCTTGAACTTAAGTCTTTTAGATTAAAGCATCTTGTGCCTCCAGCTGAGTTAAACCAACAAGCTTGTTCCTAATCACTGTTACGATATACGTAAGACTGTGTTTATTATGTCTGCAGGGTGGCTTGGATTGTAGATCAGATTTGAACTCTTCATGTTACAACATCTCTGGGTTCCTGCGTCAGTAAGAGAACAAAATCTACAACTATAAATGATTCATTTAAGCCTTTGTTATTTTACTAAATAAACTTTTTTGACTTTAATTTACTTTCCAGTTAGTTGCAAAAATTGTATTTGGTGATAAATGTGTTGGTTTAATGGAGATGTTAAAAAAAAATAGGGAGATTAACTTGTAGTTTCAGAACCTTTGTATCTCCTCAATAGACAGACTTTTTTCCTTTTTTCTAAACAAAAATATATCAGAAAAAAACAATCAGGACATGCAGAACAAAAGATTTCTGTATTAGAAAGAATTTGAAATAAAGTTTAAAAACTTCTATAAACCCCAGAAGAAGAAAAAATGGAAGACCTCAAAGCAGAATATCAGCTCCAAGTAGAAATCAAGACAAAGAGGCGACAAAAAATAATTAAAAAAAGCAAAAGGAGGCGCAGAGAGAACGAGAAAATTGAATGAGACAAATGGCAGAAAGAAATGGACAGAAAAAAACTACTTTTCCACCAGGAACGAGAAATGGAGCATCAAGGAGACATAAATCAAAGCTACGACTAGGAAGCATCCCAGAGTGGATCCATTTGATGAGCTTAGAGCGAAGGTCAGTCTCATTTCTTCTTCACTGAGACAAGAGGGTCCTTCATCCAATGGAGAGAGAAGAGAATGAAGAAGAAGAGCGATGAGCTTCTGTGTGTGAAACATGAAGGTTGATCCCGTCTTATTTGCACTCACACACACATTATGTTGACAGGAAGGAATATATTTGAAACAGGTGCTTCTCATACATAATTAATGTGTCTAGTAATGTACATTTACTATATGAGTGTACTATGAAAAGTAGCTCTGAGTTAACCTTCATCACAGTTTTTGGGTTATTTTTCAGGATCCCTTTAAAGGTCAAAACATGCTAATAAGATTTGACTGTAAAAACTTTGAAATAGCAAAACAAATCTGCCCAAAGTGTGAAAAGGGCAGCAGGAGAGTTTCTGCAGCTTTATAGAAAATTAACTGCAAGTTAATTCTAAAAAAAAAAAAAAAAAACAGATATGAAAGTGTTTTTTCATCTCACAGTTGCGTATTTTCACATTTTGTTATCTGAGACGTCAAATCATGATTTAAAGAGATTAACATTATGAATTCATGCAGGAATATTAGCAAAGATAATTACATCACAGTTTAATTACAGGTGCAACTAATGATCATGAGTATCAACTAGAATCTGTTCGGCTTTGTCGTAGAAATATAAAAAGCTATTTTTGCTCTCTGCGCTTAACTTGAGGCGTTTTTTATGATTCAAATAAATGGAAAAATAATCATTTAAAGAATCAATTAAATTTTAAAGTCAGTTTCTGTTGCTAAATGTTTTCTATAGAAATATGTACAAATACATGAGACATTACCTGGAAACATTTTTAGAATCCTGCAGCATCAGTGATCACTTATTATATATAACTGATAATAAATAAATATTTGAATATAGCTGACCACCTTTAAATCTAGACTTGCTGTGAATTAGACTTAATGTTTCTGTAAAGGGCCTTAAAATAACTTTGATGATGAATCGATTTATATGAATTATGTAGATTAAATTTAATCTGCTGATGACACTCTAAGATCAGTAGCCACTTCCTTTGAGAACTTCCTGTTCAAAGCCTCTTGATGTCGAGGTGTTGATCAGCTGTTTTTACCACAGCTGCAGTGAGGTCGGGTGCATTTAAAGCTAGGTGATTCAGACGAGTTGACATGGTTGTTTGAAGTTTAACCCCTTAGCCATATAATTTAGTGGTTAAAAGTCTTGATGGAAGTCCAGGTTTATATGCACAGAGGCATTAAAAGTAGGCAACATCCTTCCCAACAAGCACAACAGCAGAAGAGAAGCTCAGAGAAATGCAGGGACCGATGAATCATCCAGTGATGAAGGTTAATCAGGAGGTGGACACATGCTGGAACATCACCTTCCTCACGCCGCATCGCCTCTTCGAAAACAGACCGTCAGTGGTGGCAGCATCTGTGACACTGAGAGCAAACATGACACCTCCATCCTCTCAGGACTGTGAAACAGTTGCTGCACACCTGCAATTACTTGCCCACTTTTATCAGGTAGCAGCCAAACTGTCAGAGCCTCAGGGTCAAAAGTCATCCCAACGACAAAAATACTGTACTTGTATGAAACATGAGAAAAATAAGTCACAACACAACTAAATTACTGATGCAAAAGAAGGTTGATGATTTGGAGAACGGGATACACCAACCCTGGATTAAACCATCTGAGTGTGGCTGTGAGAGTTACAGGAATTTATTCACCATTTTAGTCAGGCAGCTCGAGGGGCAGCGCTCATGAGGAAGGGGGTTGTTTTAGTTAAAATTTGATCAATTATTTGCCTGCACCAGATGTTGAAAGCTGTAAAATAGCAGGATACAGAACTTTTAAATCCAAGGGTGATCAAAGCAACTGCTCATTGAGTTGTCTGTAATTTAAACTCTCATGTCAACCAATTAACCTAATTTGACTGCAGTCTTGCACTTTGTCAGGAAACGCCATGACACCTTTGTATAACGACCCACATTTTTTTAAAACGATTGTCTCGAGTGGTTCAGTGCTTTACAACAAACAACATGCAGGAGTTCAGCTTCTATAGCAGAGGAAGATGATTGATGATGAGCTGCAGGTGTGGCTGGTTGTGGTCCTGCACAGGCCTGTTAACAACCTGTTCACCTGAATCAGGTGTGTTAAAGGCCTGGAGTTTGAGACCTGATCACTACAGGAAGGAAAATCTGCAAATCAACATTATTTGGTGAGTCATAACTGTTATCTTTTATCTTGATAAAAGTTGTCTCCATATGAAAATATGTCAGAGAAATAGATTCAAGAAGGGTTCAGGTGTGAAGAATGTTTGATTCATACAGGATAGAAACTCATTACATGCCACATAATTTAAAAGAAAAAAAAAATCCCTAAAACAGCTGTTTAATAAAGCAAACTTTTGTAGCACAAGCTTTAATGTACCAACATTGAAATTTTACAGAAATTTTCAGGATTCAGCAGGCGTTCATGTCGCGATCAAGTCTCTCTGAATGTTAATTGTGTCAATAACATACATTTATGCACAGATATTATTTTAAAAAAGTGATATTTCTATTTTAATAGTTTATAAGTTTGCTAACTGCTGACTCACAGGTGGAATCCTTGTGATTTAGTGCAAAGCTGTGAAATATCACACCCTCCGTTCTGTAGATTCCCTCCTTGCCTACGTAAGGGTTCCCTCACATGCTGCAAGTGTTGGTGGATCTTTGAACACAAACGTCTGCAAGGAAAAAAAAAAGTGTTAGTGTGCAAAAACAGTGTGTTCCTATATGTCTGTTGCTTGTGCTGATTATTTTTATTTCCCAGCAGAAATTTGGATCCCTGCGTTTTAGAAGTGCAACAATCACACTATCGTAGGTCGGCCAGGCTTTTTACCTCCTTCTCGCAGGTTATCCACATGATGTATTTCACACAGTGTTATCATCGCTGACAATTGGCTGCTTGGTTCCATTTTTACCAGATCTGACGTGGTTTGAGTCAAACAGGTGTCTTTTTCACACAAACAAGTGCTTGTACATCGAGCATCCCTTAATAGATCAAAATATGCCGATGTGCGTATAAATCACTCCTTTATTTATCTCTCTGTCCAAACCTGGCAATACAGATTTGTGTTTTTTAGTGGTAAGGTTTTATTGTTTTTTTTTTTTATGCTTCCGTGTGTGTTTTATTAGCAAAGTAAATCATGAACTACAGCACAGACTTTAGCAAAACTCTCAGATTCTAATCATTTTATTTCCACAACTTGGGTGTGATATTTGCACCCCCCAGTCATTTTTTTTATTAAGTTAATTTTATTTTCTCCTTTCTCGTCCAACCATACTTGTAAACCCTCCCGATCTTCCTGGGAGAATCCCGAATTTCAATGCTGCTTCCAAAAATCTCCCTGGGACTGTAATTCTCCCAGATTTCTCCCGATTTCCACCTGGATAAGAATATTGCTAAACCATCTATCCCAGGCGCCATTTCTGGTCAGACAATTATTTATTTATTTATTTAGTTATTTATTTTTATATATATATATACCCCCCCGCTTTTTATTCTCCATTGTGTGGTCACGTCTTCACTTGCAATCCTCTGTTCTCCCCCATATGATGCTCCTTCTATTCAGTTATATTATAATTTATTCTTTCCAGTAATGTGCATCTAGATTATTTTTATTTTGGTCATTGCCCCGCCCCCTATTTTCATGGCTTTAGTTTACCCATAATGTTCTGTTAGATGCTTTGAAGTTTTACTCTTCAGCAGTTATGGCGTTACATTACAGATTTAGCATTTCTTTAATCTCCATCTTGATCTTCTTTTGTTGGGCAGCCAAAAATATTTGGTGTATAGATTTTATAGGTTTTGGTGTTGGAACCTCCTTAAAAAAAAAATTTATTTAAAATTAAGATCATGCACCAGAGAGCTGAATGGCTCAGTACTTATAGAGAGGCCATTACTGAGTGATTCTTATTTCCACTCGACCATATAACACCCTCTGCACTGAGATACTTTCTAAAGTTTGTACTGTGACCCCAGTTAGACCAGACTGAGTGTACACACCCCTGATCTGTGTCAGAGGTAGTTCACTTCTGTCTGGAATTGCCTGTCTGTCCCCAATTTGCTGGTCTTTTGGAAAACATAAAACTGCCTCCATGAGAAAAACAGTCTGTATGAAAAGTAGCGCTCTGTGGAACCTCTGGGACTCCCAGCAGAGCTGTTGTTGTTGTTATGTGGCGAACAGCTTGTTATGTGTTTGTAGACTTGTATGAACCAACTGGGTCATGTGCAGCTAAGGGAGCTTGTATTATGGTTCATTATGGACGTGTTGGAAGAAGAGCTGGGGAAGACATTGTGGCGGGGGATGGGGGGGGGGGGGTTAGCTTGCATTGTCCTGTGGAAGTAATTACATGTGGCCGAGGGCAGAGGTTGTCGTCTCTGTCTGATCTGGAAGACGGCTAACACTCCACCTACAACTGGAAGAGGGTGGGGGGGGGATTCGAGAGCTGGTCTAAAAAAAAACTCTCATGGGTAGAAATGACAACAAGGTCTTACTAGTAAACTTCTACAAGGTCTTCTGTTATTTCCACAAAATCCCACATGAATGAGAAAGTTGCAGTATTTGACTCCCATAACCCTACAATCATGTTTTTTATATAAGGATGAGGAAGGGGGGGGGGGGCGGGGGGGTGTATGTAGGTATGTTAATGCTCAAATATGTATTTCTTTGCTTAAACCAGGGGTAGGGAATCCTGGTCCTCGAGAGCCGCAATCCTACATGTTTTAGTGTTTTCCCTGTTCCAACACACATGATTTTAATCGGCAGCTGATTAACAGGCTTCTGCAGAGCTCGATGAGCTGCTGATCAGGTGAATCAACTGTGTTGGAACAGGGAAAACACCAAAACATACAGGATTCCCTAATCCTGGCTTAAACTGATCCAATGTTGATGTCTAAATTTCAACAGCCCAATACAATTCTACCAGCAACAAAATGGTACAAATACTATAAACTCCAGGGTCCAGAGTAAAGCCAAGTGATTCTTCTAGTTATTGTCATCACTGACCATCTGTTTGTTTTTAGTCACTGGTCTGAGCAGGTTTAGGAGAGAAGCCTAGACGTCCCTCGACTCTCCAGCTCACACTAGGGAATACCAAAGACGTTTATATAATTCTCTCAACAAGTTTTGGATGTGTCACAGAATCTCCTCCAAAAAACACGTGCTCAACACGCCTCTACAAGTAGATCGACAGCATCTTGATCAGTTGTCCAATAACCTTGGCTGGATTTTAGATGTTCCTGCTTCAGAACACTTGATTTCAGTTGACGGCTGAATAAAAGGATTCTGCTGAACGGCAGGAATCTAAATCAGGTGCGTTTAAACAGGGAAACATCTAAAATATGCAGAACGGTGTTACTCGGGGACTGGAAAAGAGAAACCCTGCTCTCAGTCTGAGTCCAGAACCCAAACACAGAGAAAGCTCAGTTCTACTGCTTCTATTTGGGACCTTTTGTTTAGTTGGTAAAGTTCCAAATTTCATGATGGACCAATAAACTTTGCCTCTTTGTTCAGCTATTCTTTGACATTACAGGGTAAAAATTTCACTCAATACAGCCACTCATGAAAGACATCAAGATTCTTGATCTTTTTTGGAACATTACACCTTGTCCTAGTTGAAAACCATGGCGTCAAATTTAGAGGACTCAACTCAAGGCTTCAGAGTCCAATTTACTGAAATAGAATTATTCCCGGCTTCTGCGATGTTTGTTTTTGGTGTGTTTGCTTTCAGTAATATGCATGACAATGGCTGGTTTGTCACCAAAAAAAATCTTTATTTTCTCAGATTTATCATCAGCTTTGACAGAATATCTGATTCCCTGAAAAAAACAAGCAGGTTTTGCAAGAATAGTCACATGAAACCAAATTACAATTTTATACTGTTGTTTAAACTACTTTCTTTGGTTTATTTGTAGACATCTATAAAAATCAGACTACATTTAAAAAGTGCTTTTAGACAGATATATTTGTCAGATGAGTTCCATAAAGAACGTAAGTGAAAGGTTAAGCTTGGAAAACTGAAGGAAAGCTGCTGCTGGTGTGTGTGTGTGTATTATTTTTTTAAACAAAAGTAGATGTAATATTCTTTCAATAACAAACTATTCTGTAAAGCAGTGGTCCCCAACCCCTGGATTGTGGACCAGTACCAGTCCGTGGATCATTTGGTACTGGGCCACACCAGAAATAATTTAATATTTTCGGTTTTTGTATTATCAGAGTCTGAAGTCTTTTATTTTGAAAAACCCTTTTATGAAAAATGACCAGATCGTGTCAGTTACGTCTTGTGCATCTCTTGGCCACAATAAAATTGTGACGCGGTCTGGTGATTAAAAAGGTTTGAGACCACTGCTGTAAAGTACCAAACCTATTCCTGAACCCAATAAGAGGTGAGTTCAGTTCCACAGTAAACGGGTGGGTAATCGTTTATGTAGCCACTATCTAATGTGTATGATTAACTCTGAAGAGAAAATAACTCAATCCTAAAAAAAAACAATTAAGAAAATGGCCCTTGTATTTTGACTTTTAAGCCATCGTTACACTTTTATTCCTTCTTCTGCTTGTAACTTTTTCCCGATCAGACAGTTTGACTTGTTACAGTCACACGGCTGAATGAACGATAAATTCTTTTCACACTTAGTGTAACTAAACCATCATTTTGCCATCTGAGCCTTCCTCAGTGTGGCAAGTCAAAATGTCTGCCACACAAAACCACTTATTAAAGACCCTTTTCCATCTCCTGCCGCTGTCATCTTCACCTGACTGCTTCACACGTCACCAGTGACCTCGTATATACTCGTAATACATGTATTCTTTTTGTGTACATTTTAAATTCTAAACTTAAATGCCATGCAATCACACCTTTTTGAGAAGTGCAATGTGCATCCAACCTGAATCCAAGAGCCAATCAACCCTAACCCCCAAAGTGCTCCAATTGTTTAGTTTTTCTGCTGGTTTCCTGCTCTTCTCTCTGATTAGAACATAATCTACACTGAGCAAATGTAAAAAAAATTCCTCAAGCACCAATCACTTCAGAGTGGAAAGTAATTCTGGGAAGTCTGAGTTTTGGCAATGTATTGAAGTAGAAAGTTGGCTGTAACCGTTAATTCTGGTAGAAAACAAAGTTTTCTTTTACATTGTTTGTTTTAATTATGGTGCTAGTTTGATGGGTTAGCATGTAGCTGAGACTGGCTAGTTGGCAATCCTAAAGCAGTTTGACATTTTAAGGCACTAATCAAGATCTTCATCACTTTTTGTTGTAGCACTAATGAGCACAAACTTTATATGACTGCAGTCTGACAGGAAGATTCTAATGTGTGATGAGACTGGCTGCAACATTCATGGTTCTGGGAGGTTTTAGTTTTCTGGTCTTAGTTTGTTAATCGAGACGCTCGTTCTTGCTTTGCGATGACTCCATTGGTGAAAGTGTACGTCATTCTGGTTTCTGTTGATTTATTGCCAGATGTTTGCATGTGTTCCCTCCAGGTTATGGTTTCACCCCCAGAGCTTTTACTTGCTTGTACTTTCTGCTTTTTAAGAGACCATTTTTTAAAATGATATTCAGGAATAAAGCACACAATTTTGTGAAATATCCCTCCTCCTTCCCATGTGCTGCTTTTTTCTAACATCTGGTAGAAGTTGTTCTGCCAGATGAAGAACTAAAATGTGTAAGTGCCTGCTGCAATAAGACTGCTGTAACACTCATCTGAACAGGAGAAATAGTTTTTTTTTAATTTAAATTCAACCTCTGAAACAACAAAATGATGCAGGTTTCTGACACAAATTAAATATTTTAATATATTGGTTTTATTTGTGGGTTATTTGCACTCTTATTTTTATTTTTTATTTTTTTTGGTAAAAGGATCAAATTAAAATCAACATGTTTACCTCGTCTTTGGTCAGTATCTGGGTGTCTCACTGAGACATGAAGCAACCTAAACTCTAAAATCATCAGTTCTTGTTGAGTGAAACCAGCTGGTTATCTAAATGCAATCATACAGGCTTCTGTTCCCTCTTGACCACTGAAATCCTTGAAGGATTTTTGTTTAGTATTGCACAAAGAAGCTGAGGCTGTTCTCTTATTATTATTATTTATTATTTTACAATAGAAAGATGCAAATCTTAGAGCAGAGCAGGGGAATCCCATTCTACTTCAATTTAAATATTACTCGTGAGACCATCACCTCCTTCATAACCTATCATAGTGCTTCATTAGCATTTCTTATGTGTTACTTATATTCCATCCATGTCATTCAGTAATCAAAGTTTATTCTGGATGTTCTTATTCCACTTTAGGTAGAATATTATTTTAACAACTTGATAACTTTAAAGTATCTCCACATGAAATATATCAGTAAATAACCACAAAAAATTACAACAGAAAATAAAATTATAACTAGAATAACCCAAAACAAGTCAGAGTTTCAAATCAGGTCGAATGTTTGACAATGAAAGAGTTTCAGACGGTATTTAAATAACGTCTGCAAAGTAACTTGATGCACGCTCAATGGTAGGGTGTTCCTCAGCGCTGGACGGAATATAATAAAACACAATAGTTTTGGTATGAATCAACACTGACCCTGAGAGCACCACATCACTTGGATTCAAATGCTGATGTCAAAGTCAAACTCTATTTTTTGTTTATGGCCGCAAGAGTGGTCACAGCACCCCTTTTTTTTTTTTTTAATTCCCTCACATGTGGCAAATCCTGCAAGCTAGTTAAGGCAGACGACTCCAGATGCATATAACAAATAACTTAAAGAATAGCCACTAAATTGAGTGGTCTGTTTAAGCTGTGCTGCTGCTGCTGTCACTACACCTTACCTGCATGCGCTGCTGCCTCTGTTTATTAGCCTTCCACCATATAGCATTCACCTGTGGGCTGAGAGGTCAAGGACACTGTGCTCCTGGAACGTGGGAAAACATGTCCAGGGGTGCATAGAAATACTTCCAACATGACATGATATGTTATTGTAGGATCGTGCAGCGATAAAATTGGAGCCTAAATAGCAAAATCAAATTATATTTTACAATAAAGTCATTTAACCACCCACGTGGGTTGTCTGGCTAAAATTATTATAGAGTCATGCAGTCACAGAATATTGGCAGCAATCAGTAGATTAAAAAAAATGTTAATTTCATCATTATGAAGCTCACAGCTCCTAACTGTTGGCTGACGTTCTTTGGCCATTCAAAAAATGAACTTATGTCAGAAAACCCTTTTTTTTTACATATTTATTTTGCAACATTTTAAAGTTTGAAATTATAAAATATTCAAAAATAATCTGAGCAAACACAACATTTTACAAATGGTGGTTTTTATGTTGATGACTGATCTGTAACTTAAGTATGATTTTTAAATAGCAATAAAGACACTAGTTTCTAAACCTAAATCTTAAATTTGTAAGAGTGGACATGGGTAGTCTTCAGTGCAAAGGGAAATGGAACATTTGTTTGCTTTTTTTTTTTTTTTTTTTTTTTTTTAAACC
>SSNP01000145.1:465203-541282 GCA_006937955.1 Pachypanchax playfairii | reverse complement strand
TTTTTTTTTTTTTTTTTTTTTTTTTTTTTTTTTTTAAACCACTTATTATATTTGTTTTCTTTCCACATTCTTCATTCTTCATTTCATTCCTCCTCACAATGAAAATATTCCAGACAGACTAAAAACAATTCAGATATCGGCATATCTTGAAATCTAATTGCCTTACATATTTTTGCCAGGTGATTGACACAATCTTGATTTTAGTGTATGTGAGATACTTCTTAAGTCCCAGGAGAAGATTGACTGAGTGTGTTTAGGGAGCTTTTAACTAAATGCACTCCTAAAAACCCCATTGCAACTGGGCCTGTTTGTTCCTTTGCACGTTGCCATGGAAACAATGGTGTTCATTAAATTTCACTACATGTTTTTAAGATATTTGGACAAAAAACATAAAAAAAGGAGATTTTTAACCCTGTTATGTTGTATTCATGATGGATCCTCTAATGATAGGTGGTGCTCTGCACAGCTGAAAGCGTGCATGTCATTTAGTCCTGAAGAGGCAAATGGAACCAGCTCATACTCCATTTAAGGACTTTACATAGATCCTGACTTCTGTGTGCCACAGCATGATGCACACACGACTGATCGGCTCTCTGCGGGAACATTACAGTCAAGCAGCTGAGAGGCCAACTGAGATGGCCTCTTGGGAAAATCAATTTCCATACATCTGAAGTGTTTGTGTGACTGTAACTTCGTGTTGTACTCTGCAGATGCATCTGTAGCTTTTTATTATTTCCCTTTTAACTCACAGGAATTACATTAGTATTGCCAGATGTGGTGGCTGCAAAAGGAAACCGTCTTATTGATGAAATGTTCTGTGTTCAGTGCACTGCAGAAATAATGACTTCTGTTATAGATAAATGATCTCACTTGCATATTTTTACACACTGACTTTTTTTTTTTTAGCATAATAATATCCTATAACATCCACTTCACTCACACTACCTCTCTGCAGTTTGACTAGTATCTACACCTACGTATGGTTGCAAGAGTAGGAATGGTCTCGCTTCATCCTTGTCAGCCGTCCTCGACTCATTACAGTGAAGCCACATTGAAACTGCAGCTGGGGACCCTGGGAATCCATGTTTATCTAAAGAAGATGGAGACAGATTGAATATGTAAAGCTAGCAGCAAGTGGAATCCCATCAGACTGATTGCTTTAGACCAGCTGAGAGTCAGAGATGAATTTTCTATTACCCTTTAGCAGAGTATTGGTGAAACAGTGCAGAGGTAAACTGCATGCAACTCTGACTGGAAGCAGAGAGAATGTTAAAGGTGTCAAACTTACAAGAGAACATCAACAAAAAAGACAAAGGAGTTAAATTTATGCTTAAAGCTACATCAAAATAAACATGATAAATATTTTGACAGGTGTAATTCATGCGTTTTGTCGTTTTGGATCATTTAATGTCACATGGGCTACGTTCAGACTGCAGGCTGAAGTGACCCAAATCTGATTTTATTTATTTATTTTTTCTTTTTTAAATGACAGTCTGAACGATACAGATCCGATTTTCTCAAATGTAACCCAGGCCACTTCAGCATGTGGTCCTAAATCTGATACATATCTGATCTTTTGGCATGCGACTTCAGTCTGAACCACCAGGTCGCTTCCATCCAACCTGTATGTCATCAATATGTGACATACTTCTTAATTCTGCGTCGAGGAGGCGGGAGCAAAAAGTAAACAGTCAATGGCGAGAACCCAAGTGTCTGAGTTAATTAATATTTGGGGAGACAGCTCTGTCCAGGTCAAACTTGAGGGGTGGTATCGGAACTGTTTGAAAACATTTCCAAAGCAGGAGAGGGCGGGTTTAAATGAACCTGCAGCTCCAATGCCAAAGAAAAAGTCTACGGACTGTTCCTTCTAATGCACATGCGTAACACATTCAAGGCGCATTCTGTTTAGACAGCAAGTCACATTCGGGTCGCGTTTCACTGGCAATATGAACAAGCTAGCAAAAAGATCGGATCTCACAAAAAAATTGGAATTGAGCATCAAGACCTGCAGTGTGAACGTAGCCTTTGTTTTAGCTTCTTTCTCAAAATGTACAGTTCTGTCTTAAAATTCAATGCAAATAGATGCTCATCATTTTGTTTTGATATGATGCATCAATGAACCATGATGCATGATGGTTTAAAAGAAAATACATATTTATATTCAGTGTAAGAATTGCGCCTTTAAAACTCACTTTCAGTTTTCTCACTGTTTTCCTGTAGAATTACCAGCTCTGACGTGTTCATTAACATTATTAAACTGTCCAATCTGTACAAAAATTACATTCAAAGAGCTTCTAAAGTGAGCAGCGTGTCATGTGATAATGTTCACAAATAAAGGCTTAACAGGATTCCAATAGTTTAGAAACGATCTGTGTTTAAACTAAAAAAACACTTATGAAAAGACATAAAACTCTAGACAACACAGTGAAGTGATGAATTTAATACATCATGTGAATTTGAATAGAATTACAGGAGCATCGTTCTCCTAAAAAATACTTCTTAATCGCAAATCAAAAAGTTTCAAAAGAGAAGCATCAAACTGTCGTATTAACCATTGAAAGTCAGATCTTGTACTTATTAGCAATATGAACATTAAAATTTGTTACAACATTAACTTTGATCTTTTAATTGGCTGAAAAAAACCTGCAACAATCCAACATCGTTTGGCCCCGTTGGATCTCTGAACTCTGATATGGACAAAAAGGCATAATGAGAGCAAAGAACACAGAATGGAAAGTTTATTTATATATAACATGCATGTTTTACTCCAGTTCCACAGAACTATATCATCTTCATATAAGGCCAGCAGCAGTTTTCCTTTTGATGTAAACATTAAAAACCTCCATGAGAATATGCACCCACATATGAAGAGAGCTGTGAGTATAATAGCCATCTTTAGAGTGAAAAATGATGAAAATCACTGCAGCCTTCACTGAGTCCTGGTCTCTGAAGTGCAGTCAACAGCAGCATGCAACGATTAATTAGAGATTTGTCTCGATGAGGGGAGGTTTGGGAGGCACAAGGATAAAGGAGGCAAATCTGCTGACCTAATTAAAGGAATTTAATTTTTCAGAGACTCACATTGACTCAGACCTTGATGAGGCGTTTTTGGGATAAATGAGAAGACGAAGGAGGGAAAATGACAGATACAAGGTTGTAACTGTTGTGAAGGTGTTTCTCTGTATGTTAAAGGTTTAATGGACAAGAAAGTTTCCTACAGACGTCTGTAACCTTTTTTTAAGAGCCACTGATGAACTGAAAGTAACACATCCAGCTGTTTTTACACTCTAATAGCGTCTAATAACGATACGCTGTACATGAAATCAGTAATTTTAAAGTTGTCTCACCTTATGAAGGTTTAGAAACAAGGACAAACCAGAAGCTCAATTCCAATTTTGATTTACGTTTGTTTCCTCAATGCTGCTCGTTTAGACTTCACAATGAAAAGGAAAGATTTGGGAAGAGTTGACAAGTTTTTCATGGATGCAAGTCACACACTTAACTCTGCCACTCCAGATTAATATTTTTATTATTTTTTCCCATCGTCTTGTCTAGCAATAAACCGATCAGAATTGTTTCTCAGATGCATCCTGACAGATTTACTCTCACAAGCTGAGAATACAGCAATGTTTTGCAAGTTATTTATATTTATTGTGATTTTATTTGGATGTTATAGTAGTTTTTCATAACTTTTTTTTACAACATCAGGAAAATCAGAGCCTTCCTGACAGACCACACCACACAGCTTCTGGTCCAGGCCCTGGTCTTGTCCCGCATCGACTACTGCAACTCTTTGCTGGCCGGTCTTCCGGCGTCCTCGGTTAAACCTCTGCAGATGATTCAGAACGCAGCAGCGCGTCTGGTCTTCAACCAGCCCAAAAGGGCTCTTGTCACTCCGCTGCTCATTTCCCTGCACTGGCTTCCAGTTGCAGCACGCATCAAATACAAAGCTCTGCTTCTGGCTTACCAGACTCTAACACACACAGCTCCTACTTACCTTCACTCCTTCATCCAAACCTACATTCCCACGCGTCAGCTACGCTCAGCCGCTGAAAGACGCCTAGCGCTTCCACCACAACGTGGCATGAGATCATGTTCCAAACTCTTCTCCTCTGTTATCCCCCGATGGTGGAATGACCTACCAAACTCGGTCCGATCCTCAGAGTCGGCAGCTACTTTTAAGAGCAGACTTAAGACTCACCTCTTTAAAGAACACTTTCAGTCTTAAGGAGGAATTGATTTATGATTTATGATAGCGATTTGGGAGTTTATCTCTACAAAAAAAAAAAAAAATGATACACTTGATGTATCAGCATTGGAATTAAACTGGACTCCAACAGTCCGCCTCCTTATATTGTTTCCTTCTCTTTGATTTCTGGCTTGTATGTTCTCTCAATGTAAGTCGTTTTGGATAAAAGCGTCTGCTAAATGATAGTAGTAGTAGTAAATCAGTGCACATGGAGTAAAAGGAAAAATGATAGGTGAGAGAAAGACTAGAGATCTGCTTCAACATCCGAGAGAAAAACGAGCAGAGACACCACAGCATCAACCAACATCTGCATTTAAACACTGACGTCACAACATTTTAGTAGCAGCTGCAGCCCAAGTTAGTTAGTCTTTGAACATGTGGTTCTACCTGTGTGAACACCTGTACATCAACGTGCTTGTGTTGATAAGATTTCTCCATTAAATGATTTAATAATGGGTATGAAAAGCTCCAGCACTGACCCCCCCCCAGACCCCGAAGCAGACCACAGGGGAAACACAGGCCCAGGTCATCCGTCCCCCCCAGAGCAGTAGAGTCCAGGAGAACCAACATAGGGGCAACCACGGCCCCCATCCAGGCAAGACCATCAGCAACCTCCAGGGCAACCACCCCACAACCGCTGTATGGATGCTCCAGGGGGTTGTAGTGATGACCCCACAATCCCTGACAGTAGCCAACCCAAGCACGCTGATATATGGACCTGAAGCCCAAGACCTAAGGGAAGCCCCCCCACAGTAGGCACCTGATCAAGCTAGAAAGCACCAGGCCCCACCAAGAAGCTGCCAGGAGCAGGCTAGCACACACCCAGGTACCCAACCCCAAACTCTAAGAATTATCAGAGCATCAGCCAGTGGGGGCGCCAGTAAGTGGAGGGGAGTTTGGCAGGTTGAATATATAATATATAATCTTTTTTCTTTAAATGTGAGCAGTGTTAATTTTGGCAAGAAATTTTAATTTAGTTTTAGCCATAGTCGTTTGACTAAAATTCTTTTTAATTGTAGTCGACGAAAATATGTGGCAGTTTTAGTCGACTAAAATCAATTGTAGATTTAGTCAATTAAATTAAGTATATTTTCTGAAGTATTAATTTAACAACTGCAATATAGTATGGACATTTTCTTCATCATAACATAACATAATTTTAGTCATAATAATCGTCTCAAATAGGGCCGTCTATTTTAGTTTTTGTTTTGTTTTCATCCGCAAAAATATATTCAAATATTTTGAATGTGACACAATTTTATATATAAAAAAAGGGCTTTTCAACTGTATAAGATTTATTACCAAGACGCGTTGCTACAACAAAGTAATTCACCAAATATAAGATCAATTTGTTTTTTCAAGATTATCAGTTGACCATACAGTTTCCATAAAAACTCCAAAAACTTGTAAGTTTCCCTTTTTAAATAAAAATGTTCCACATTTTAATTCAGTTTTTCATGGGATTCTTTCAGCCTGCACCATTTTAAAACCAGAAGATGGAGACAGATCAGGTCAGCTGATGATAACAGATTCTAAAGAACCAGCTCAGAGTCCAGATATAAACAATAAAACAAACAAAAACATGATGATTTTAAGTATATTTGATATGTCAAGAATAACCATAATTTACTCAGGTGATATTTGGAATGATAAAAAAAAAAAAAAAAAAACACTAACAATCTCTAATAGTTGTCTCGCTCCCAGAATGTTTAGTTTTAGTTTTTTTTTTTAATATCTGAGTGTGTGTGTGTGTATTGGGGGAGTGAAGCTGTAGTACATAGAGGTTGATCTGAGCTGACAGAGCAGCAGCTGGACGCCTCAGTTTCCTTTTATGAAAGTAAACACCTTGTACGACAACATCTAAAGACAGTAATTAGTGCGAGACCACAAACAGACTTGACCCTTCCTCACTTCCTTTACCCATCTGTGAAGATGAGTCACAGTGAGTGCATGAGGAAGCATTAGCATGATGTAGTCAATCATAGACATTACACTAATAGCACCCAGAAGTCTGTTGGGCCCGGAGGATTTAGGAGAAGGAATAATATTTGATTTTAAAGACTAGTAGCCTTCAGTGTTCGATGAAAAGGTAACCCATATTTACTCTCCATCACACACTCTTACAGAGTCTGTAGAGCCTAATGTGTTCTCAGTCTAATGGCTCTTTCATTAGTGCCAATCCAAAGACAAATGGATTCAATATGGAGTCTAGATCTATCTGTCTGTTTGGGTTTAGAAACACCCGTGTTCCCTTAGTCCTCACCTATTTATACACTGAAACAAACACAGAAAATGGACACGGTACACACAGCAGAAAGGATTTAACCTGAAAAACGACAGCTTGATACGACACCAGCAAAACCCTCATTTTAAAGAACATAAAAGCTCAATATGTTGTACTTCTATACATAGCTGAACATGGTTTTCTTTGTCAAAAAGTAATTTAGACTCTTTTTGGAAAAATTACTTTTAATAGGAAAGAAGATTTACATGGACAATCATCGAGATCATAAAAAATATTTAAGCAGCGTGTAACATGCAAGAGACACACAATGTTGTCATTGAAATTTATTATTTAAAAAAAGATTATGAACACCATTTTACCTATTGTAGATAATTCTTTTGAAAACTTCAGTCTGCAGAGTTTAAGATTAGTTCTGACCAGGTTAATAGTTAGTAACAAAAACAAAATCCTTCATTTCTATGGAAAGAGAAACAGTTAAAGTTAATAGCAGCAATAATTATAAATGCAAACATGTAGAGTAAAGACTGAAGAAATGTGATCAGTATATCCTCCAGCAGTTTAAACCTATAACAGCATAACTAAAGGGATGGACCAGGAGAACCTCATTAACTATAAGCAAAAAGGAAAGTTTTAAATCTAATCTTAAAGGTAGACAGGGTGTCATGCCTTATGACAGACAGCTGGAGATGGACACCCCCCCACCCCCCATCCCCCCTGGTAACCCTGAGCAGGTTTAAGAAGGGATGAAAAACTGACTACAGGTCAACTCATTTGACCATCATGCAACTGGATCTGAACTGGTTCTACAAATGTTTTGTTGTAACAAAAAAGGGCTCAGAGAATTTGGTGACCAGGTTTACTTTGTTAAATCTGTTTTTCACAGATTGTTTATGTACAAAATAACTTTTACAACTTTAAACTATTGTTTTGAAACTTGTCTAAGTGGATGCCTCTGATTGCACTAAAATAACTTTACTGCACCGGGTCGCAGCAGGAAGTGGAGTTCTGGTGATTTATGCTACCCTGATGAAAAATGCCTCCATAGTATAAATTAACAACTTATTTCATAATGAGATGTCAATAGAAGTTTATACAGTATTCTTGTTTATAGTGAGTGTGTACTGTTAATTATTTAAACATATTTTTATGATCCTTCCCTGATATTTTCTAGATAAAAGCCCTCTGGGTCCTTATCAGCCATTGTTGGGTCCTTCTCCTCTGGGTGTGTCCAAACATTTGCCTGTTGCTCTGACAATGTAAAGAAAGTAAAAATAACATCATATTTAGTGTTTCTGTCCTGGGAGAATTTATTTGATAGATAAAATATATTTATGGAAAAATAAAGAAATAAAAAATAAACAATAAATCTGTTGAAGTCAAACTGTAGAACGGCACATGTGTGTAGCACATCTCAACAGGTAGCATATTTCAACAGAACACCGGTTCCAGCAACGGCTGTCTGAGACACGGCTGCAGAAAAGTTATTTTGTACTGCTGTAAATAAAAAATAAAATTTTGCGGTCGTCAACTTCAAGGTGCTGCAGCTTAAAGAACAAGCACAATTCTATGACCACAAGAACATGATCTGCTGAACACCTGAAACCTCCTAATCCTGAAAGCACAGTGACCGCTCTTTGGTTCACAAACGATGGTTTACGCAATAATCGAAAAGAATTTGAGAATTCTGTCGCTTCTAATTAGATTTGAATTTGATAAGATCCATATTTAATTAGTTTGTTTTTGAGAAGTCAGAAATAGTCACAATCTGAAATGAATCAGGACACATCTAACTGCTTCTGTCATGGCTGAGCACCAGCGGTGCATCTTAATCACACAGCCTGAGCACGTGCAGGATGATGCTGCATATCGGTGACGTGCACTAACTTACAGGGTCTCTGATCAGTTTCGAGTTCCAATTTCTTGGCGGTGCCCTCTCTGTGAACAGGGTCAGGTCTTTTCCACTAATCTGTTTGGCTGTCAGTGAAAGAGAGAGAGAGGGGAGGTGGAGTCCGGCCGTCACAGCGCCAGGAGGGCGACGCCGGCGCCATTAAGTGTCAAATAACAACAGCGGCGTGTCTCAGACTGAGTCTGGATTCTTTTATGGATCTTTAAAAAGCTGAAAAAGGAATTTGGTTTGAGTTGGATGTGGAGTTTCATATCTTAACATTTTTCCACTCTGAGAAGAATGAATATTTTTAGAGGATTCTTTGCTTTTCTTTGTGTGTGCTTATGTGTTCATGGTGATGTGGGTGGAAGTGTAGGAGGTGGATGATTGGAGTGGGGTGGTTTGGACCAGTGATGGAAGCTTGTAACATAACAATATAAGATATCTATCTCTGTGTGTGTTTGTGTATGGACATGTCTCAGTGTTTATTATGTGTAAAGACACAAACAAAAAGGATGTGGTAAGAATTAGTGAAGGATTAGACGTGTGTGTTAACGTCTTTTGTTGCATCAAATGTTTAATATGCCCCGGAAAGAAGAAGTGGGCCAAGCCGTTGTTATGAATACCAAGTAATCCTGGATGTTCAGTAAAAGCTGAAAAGCATCTGTGAAAACATTTCAAATCTAAACTTCTGTTTCTGGCACAAAATCAAATAAAGTTATTCATGACCTGTTGATGGTATCGAAAAACAAAAGTGCTTATTTCTCTTTTTAAATGCAGCCATTTTCCTGCAAATCAAAGCCTCTCTGAGCACTTTTCTTTTTTCCTTCCATCCATCAAAACTCTGTGCCTATTGAGGGCCTTGTTTCCCTGGCAACTAGGGTTGGGTATGTGTGTGTGTGTGTCCAGCTCTACTTGTTGCATGAGATGCTCTCATCCACAGAGCTGTTCCTCATGATTCAGAGGACAGCAGCACAACAAGGTGAAGTTTGTCCACCAGGAAAAGCACAAAAATACAGATTAAAGTATTTATTTACTCAGAGAAAATGTGTGAAAACCTCATGAATACAGACGAATCCAAACACACATAATTGCTCCACAAGGTTGGCTGTTGAACACTTATTTTTCTCCTGGTTTCACCTTGTGATTTCTTCTCTGGTTGATCAATGCAGCAACAGCTTTGTTCTGTCGAGCATCATGTTTACAAGCTGCAGCAGCAGTTTGGGAGGCAGAACAACATCTCTTTTATTCTACCTATTATCACAGTTTACTGAGCACAGCATCTTCTTCTCCTTCTGTGTCTTCCCCCTTCTTTCTTTTCTGACTGAAACCTCCATTTCCAGTTACAACTCAGCAATTTATTTTTTGTTTACCTCCATTTATTCACCTATTTTTGGTTTCACTGCTAATTCGACAGAAAAAATCCTGCCTCTCTCTAAAAACCTCTTCCTCTTTGCCAGAGTTACACTTTTCATTTTCCACCTTAAAGGTTCACCACCATGTGATCGTTGGTCACCAATGCTAACATCTGTGTGGTAATAAATCAGTGGTCTTCTATAGATCCAAGTACAGAGAGACCCTTCAAATACAGCTATGAAATGTGCAAAAGCAATAGCAGATGGTTCATAATGGCATAGCTAATGATCACGCTAATTGCAGCTAACTTGATCTAAATATGTTCCCTAATGAGCTACAAATACCAAATGTGTTAGTAAGCTGGAACAGCAGTTAGCTACTTTGTAAAGGTTAATATGGAGGATGCGTCACACAGACTCGGATCAGATTTAACATTTTGAGCATCATCCTGATATTAAACAGGTGTGATGAACTGGGTTTGGAAAGTTAGGGCGTGAATAAAGAACAGCTGGGGGTTTCTTGTGGGGTTTTTTCAAGGGTAATTGTTAAGTCATGTTTCTGTAACATTTTTACGTTAAAGTAGTACAAAATAACTTTAAAAACTTTAAACTACTCTATTGAAACTTGTCAAAGTGGATACTCTCTGAAAAACATGTCCAGCTTCATATGGGACACTCTGGACGTCTCTGGTCCTCCTATATTACACTTAATAACTTCAGTAATTCAGGTCGCAGCAGGAAGTGGTGTTCTGATGATTTATGCTGCCCTGATGAAAAATGCCTCCATAGTACAAATTGACAACTTATTTCATAACAAGATGTCATTAGAAGTTTATACAGTATTCTTGTTTATGGTGAGTGTGTCCTGTTAATTATTTAAATATATATTTATGATCTTTCCCTGATATTTTCTATATAAAAGCCCTCTGGGTCCTTATCAGCCATTGTTGGGTCCTTCTCCTCTGGGTGTGTCCAAACATTTGCCTGTCGCTCTGACAATGTAAAGAAAGTAAAAATAACATCATATTTAGTGTTTCTGTCCTGGGAGAATTTATTTGATAGGTAAAATGTGTTTATGGAAAAATATAGAAACAAAAATAAACAATAAATCTGTTTATTGAAGTCAAGACTGTAGAACGGCACATGTGTAGAAGGAATCAGTAGCACATCTCAACAGGTAGCATATTTCAACAGAACACTAGTTCCAGCAACTGCTGCTCTGAGACACGGCTGCAGAAAAGTTATTTAGTACTGATTTAACCTGCTGCTAACGATTACTGTTTTGATTCATCCATCCTTCCATCTGTCAGAGACCTGGTACCTAGTGGGTACCTAGTGGTAAGTGAGAGGTGAGGTAAACCCTGAATGGGTCGCCATCATAAAGATTAACAACCATTTACCTTCATATCTGCAGCCAATTAGAACAGAACATCATCTAACATACATGTCACCTGGAGAAAACCATGTATGCATGATGAAAACATGTAAACTCCATGTACAAATGTCCAAGCAGGTTGTCAAACCCAGGGATCTTCTTTTTGTGAGGCAACAGTGCTCATCAACTGCACCACGATGCTCACATGTTATCTCACATAAAACTATTAGAGTCAAAAACTCAAGAAATTTCATTCAAAGTAACTATTTAATGATGGAGCAGCTTGTAAATCAACTTAGAAAAATAGTTTAAAATTCTACATCTAAAAATGAAAACATCTAACGGAGGCTGCTGCCAAGGAAAGAAGTTGGCTGAGACACCTGAAAGGTGTTGTTTTTCATATATAGGTGTGTTGTGACCAAAGCTGTTTGGAAATGGATCATTACAAACTCCTCTGAGTTCTGTGGATTGAAGGTTGGAGTTTCTTTGGACTCGATATGCTCTCAGAAACCATCAGATGAACTTTCTGGGAGATAAAAATCTGTTTTTGTGAAAGAATCTTGTTGCCATGCATGTGATGTCACATGTGAAGTATTACAGTATTTGCAGGTTTTCCCCAACGTGCACTGGCTCAAAAGCGAATTATCATTGTTAATTTTACTTGGTGAGCTGCTGTGGTTTAATAGATTTGGGAGTTTTGACTCCCTCATTTTGTTTAAAGTGTTTGTGCTGTAAATTGGCTGGATTGCAACAAATTTTGTAGCGTTCTGTTTGCAGAATCTTTTATGGCACGTTATTAAAATTGTTATAAAAAATAATTTATTTGCTTTTATCTGTTTTTCCATCCTGTTTGTGTATTGTTACATCCTAATATCTCTTAGTTCTCATACATGAATGTAACATAATGTCATTTACTGCAGTTTGATCATCACTACCCTTTCTGTTGCCTACACTTCATCTGAGGTTGTAAAAACAGTAATAAATATTGTACATGAACAGTTTTAAATTTGTATGTACAAATCTACTTCTTTTTAAAGTTAGTGGGTGTGGCTTATGTTCACGTGCGCTCAATAACTTAACAAGCCATAAGAGGATATTTGATATGGTAGCGTTATTTTATTTTTATTTATATTTTACTGAGCATACTTTTCCTGAAACTCTGTCTTTGAGCTGGACTGGATAGAAGACATTCTGTAAAAGTACGTTAAATATTAACTAAAGAAATTAAAAGTGAAAAATCAGCATTGTTGTGACATGTACTCGGTGCTGTTTCCTCTAAGCCTGGTCCACTGGGGCGCAGCTCTTTTGGATGAGCCTAGAATTTGGCATTCGTATCGTCCTGAAGTCCCACGTTTGCCAAGCAAGTATGAAACAAGCCAGGCGGTGTCACAATTAGGCTAATGACAGTGGAGAGTGAGCTCAGTCACTGGCATGTAGATGGGAGAAGGAGAAGCAGGACACCCAACATGGGGGTTTACTGTAGAGATCAGAACCCAGTCAGGTGTGCAAAACAGAGCAGAACAATTGGTCAAGCATGCTAGAGTTTGGAGCAGAGTAGCTTGTGCATGTGACTCGCTGCCACTTCAAACAACCTCTGTGTGAAAACAGAAGAGCGGATGGTGCAGAAGGACGAGTGGGTGTTACAGAACGGACAGAGGGAAACAACTGGGAGCAGAAAGGAAAGTCATGAGAGTTTAAAAACAGTGTGATGATAGAAGATCAGGAGGAGGGTCGCCGAAAATTTTAATTATTTAAATTTATAAATCTACCTAAATTACAAAAACATTTTAATTAACCTTATCATATTATACTTGCTTATTAACCCTCGACACAGTGATCTGTTAACTTGTTTTATTTTGTAAAGTAAAGGAATAATTTTTAAAACAAGTATTCACATTGAGTTTATACTGTATCTCATACAGAAACATGAGACCTTGATTTGTTTGTTTTTTACTTGCTTGAATAATTTTACTTTTTATTTTTCTTCAAAAGATATACTGACTGATCCTCTGTTGATGATGAACTAGATGAAGCAACTTCAACTGAATCATCATCATCATCGGGTCACAGGGAGCTGGTGTCTATCTCCATCAGCCAATAGATGAGGCAGGGTCACACCTGGACAGGTCATCAGTCCATCACAGGGTCTCATATAGACAAACTACTCCTACCTGGGGACAGTTTAAAGTTGCCAACCTCATGCATGCTGTTTGTCTGTGGACTCTGGAGAAAACCCACATGTGCACGAGGAGAACATGCAAACTCCATGCAGAAAGGTCTCAGCCCAGTTTTGAACCCAGGACCTTCTCGCTGTGCAGCCCGCTTTATCTAATTAAAAATGCAATCTTTCTGTTATATTTGGGAGCCTGCAATCACAACTAACTTTAAACAAACAAACACCATGCTTCTCTCAGTATTTCCATGGAGAAGGAATAGAGATTCTTATAATAAAATCTGTTAGCAGCCATTTTTTCACAGCTGCAGAGGAAATCCTCTCGTCTTTTACAGGAAAGTTCTAGCAGAAGTTAGCAGAAGACTGTAAGAGTATAGTGTTTCCCAGCTCTGGTTCTCAAGGCACACTGTTTGGACGTGTCCCTGCTCCACCACGGCTGATTCAAATGAACAAACTACCTTTCCTTCACCTTCTGAAACAGCCTGTTAATTTTTATCTATTTAAATAATGTGTCACAGTAGAGAAACCTCTAAACCATGCAGGACGGTGTGCACTGAGGACAAGGAAACACTCTATCAACCACTTATTGTTTTTCCAACTTGAGCCTGGACTTCCAAGAACATTTTACCAAGAAGAGATTATTAAGATGATGATCTGTAATTTGTCAGATTTGGTTTAATGTACCAACAATAACAAAGAAACTGGTTGCTGTAATTTAACTTGGTTTAAAACTCCCATGAGCCTTTGCTTCATAAACAGTGACTTGCAGGATTGTTTATGACCATTTTCCCTCTTACATAAACCAGTTAGGAAGAAACTTATGTCACGTAGTTTTAAAACTGGTGACAGTGAGAACATATTTTGAATTTTTAGAGTTGCTGCATGGGGCTGCACGGTGGTGCAGTAGAGCTGTTGCCTTGCAGCGAGAAGGTCCTGGGTTTGAATCTGGGCTGGGGCTTTAATGTATGGACTTGGCATGTTCTCCCAGTGCATGCATGCGTTTTCTCCAGGGACTTGTTTCCTCCCACAGTCCAAAAACATGCAAGAGGTTAATTGGTGACTAAATTGTCCCTTGGTGTGTGTGTGAGTGAGTGATTGCTTTTCTATGTGTGGCCCTGTGATGGACTGGTGACCTGTCCAGGGTGTCCCCCGTCTCTCGCCCAAAGCCTGCTGGAGATAGACACCAGGTCCCTGAGACCCTGAACAGGAACAAGCAGGTTCAGAAGATGGATGGATGGATGGAGTTGCTGCAGTATAGAAGTTCCCGTGGTCATGAGGAATGTTCTGAAAAGCTCTAGTCAAGTTTTTCATATTATTGGTTGGTGTGTAAAATTTCAAATTCTTTTATTTTGTTAAATGTTAGTAAAGTTTATATTATATCCTTCTTTGTTGGCCAGATAATATTGAATAGAACAACAACTTCTTGAAAACAAAATTATCCAGTGATGGACTTTCTCAGTATTGTAATTGATGCACTGCTGCACATTGTTTGACCACACAGTGCAGCTGTGGCTGTAAAGTTTGATCAGGAAGCTTTTACCTTGAGTGTCAAGGTCTTTCATAAGCTGCTGAAACTTCTCTATAACTGAATAAGTCTATTGATCTTTAAGTAGAAAGCTGCCACAAATCTAGTCATTTTCTTCACATTCTCCAAGTTGGAGGACACAGATGACAGAGCTGCATCAGTTTATTGGCTTATTGCTGCAGCAGAAACTTTACCAGCTCTCAATTAATGTTCTGTCACTTTCTCTTAATGTGATGCATCAAAGGTGGAAGAATTTCCACCAAAGTCACCAGCAATGTTCCACTTTCTTACTCCTCTTATATTAAAGTTTTTTATTAAAGGCCAACTGGTGACTTGTTATATAAGAACACCACTAAACCATTTAATTTATTATTCAGCCTTAAATAACTTCAGTGTGTAAATGACCACTTTTTTCGGCCATTACAGAAACGCAGCCAATTTTTAGTGTCATCCCTTGTATGTATTTGCTGTTGTGTGGACTGTTTGTCCACCTAGTGTTTATTAGAGGCAGCTGTTCAAATGAACCATGATGGGTAAAGACTCTATATAAACACAGCTACTGTGATTTTAATAGAAGCAAATGAACACTGACAGGTTTACCGTTGCGAGGGAGTCGACTATTGCTCATAATCTGGTGAAACTTTAACACCAGGGAGAGCTTGTGCTAACAGACACGAGCTCTACCTACCTGTGACAGTAAACATTGGAATATTACTAAAAAACAACAACTTTAAAATAGACCGGACTGAATTTTGATGAAACATAAAGGAGCAAGTGAACCAATTAGTCAGAAAAAAACAAATATACTGTGAAGGATTTTGCTTACTCGAGGGAAATTACCATTTTTTTCCAAAGTAATAAAGCAAACAGACATTAAAACTCAAACAAACTCTGTTAAGACTTGTGAACGAACCAAATCAATGGCATGAAATTTAATTTACTGAATATAGGACGTTCTAAACTTTAACTGCTGAAACTGGGATGAATAGATCACACAGCTGCAACACTGGCTCATTTCTGTTCATACCTGCCTGCACAACAGCTCCCTGTAGGAAACACAGAAAGTCTTTCCAAGAGTTTCTGCCTCCAAAAACTTTTTTTTTTTTTTTGGCCAGTGCTTGAATTATTTAAAAGGAGAGACTCTGTTTCTGTATTCCATTTTTTTTTCCCTTCTCTACGCTCATGCTGGAGTATTAACAGCAGCCGAAGAGGAAGAATTTCTCCGTTGTGTGATTTCTCTCTCAGCCATGCCACAAGCTGGGTATCAACACCGAAGAGCTTAGCATTAGAATTACAGTTGGATATATTAAAATGATTAATCTGGCCCCACCAAGCCGAGCTCTGGTGTAGCCTGACTACTTTTTTTTGTTGTTGTTGCTTCCTTTCCCTTGCTTATCCTAAAAAATATCCCTTTTTCATGCAGATGTTCCATTAAAAGGCCTCCCACACACAGACATGATGGAAACACAGATGGCGTTTGTGAGTGAAAATGACAATAATTTTGGCAGGAAAGGGTGGAGAACGAGAGGAAGGAGGGTGGAGGAGAGTGTAAGAGGAGCGCATGGTGGTGCTTGTGTGAATTCAAAAACTCAAAACTGTCAATTTAAACACCATTTGGGAATCAATTCTCAACCAAGTGAGCCGTGCAGAGCCAAGCAACTTATTTGTGCCGTGGTCTGAGTTTTGTGTTGAGGTCTAGTGGAATTATTATGATGTTGGTTAGCTTCTTGTTCTGCTTTCAGGGATTTTGTTTTGGTCTGTGTTAACAACATGTTATATCAGGAATGAGCATTTGTTTCTTTGACCATCTTCACACCTGATGACGACCACAGGACGGTAAAAAAACCAATCAATGCAGGTCATCTTTAAATAAGAAAACGGGGACTCCTCATCACACGTTAGCGTGTTCCCATGTGTTAGAGCCCATGCACGCTGACATGACTCGAGAATTTGACCAGCGTTGTTTGGGTTGTGTGATGTTCCAGCACAGACAGATGAATGAATTTGTTAGCATCTTCACAGCTCATTAAAAAGCACTTGATTTCTTCTGAGAAACTATTTAAGGGTAATTATACGTCCCACACCTGCATGTTTTTAAGTCTGTGATAGAGTAAACAAGAAGCTACAGCTGTCTGTGGAGCTTAAAGAGTAGATTTTAGATGTCAGCTAAAGGCTACTAGACCAGCTTCATGTTCCTGTGAGCAAGTATAAGGTTTATAGGACTGCAGCTGACCTTCCAGGACATGATACAAGAGGATTCAAACAGTTAAAAAATGAACCAAAGAGGTCAAGAGTTCTGACTGGAAGAAACCACACACACACAAAACAAGCTGTAGTTCATTAAAACCATGTTGACAAATCTCAAAGTTTCTGGGAGAATATTTTTTGGACTGAAGACACTCTGTTGTTGAGTTACTGTGTTGTGAAGAGGATGATGAGGGTTTTCCATCATGTTCTTCATCCTCCTTTAGACAATCAACTCTCTAAAGCAGGAGTATCCGACTCCAGGGCCGCTATCCTGCAAGTTTAAGACGTTTTCCTGCTTCAACACACCTGATTCCAATCTGTAACATCTCAACATGTCTTGCAGAGACCTGTTAACAACCTGTTCCAGGTGTGTTGAAGCAGAGGAACATCTAAAACATGCAGGATCGTGACCCTCAAGGCCTGGAGTCAGATACCCCGGCTTTAGAGAACAGAACCAGCCTTTATCAGTTTAAGTCACCTTCTCAACATCTTGCTGCAAACGTTGAAGGACCTGAGCTTCCTGAGGACGTCCAGTCTGCTCTGTCTTAAAACTGCATCACTGTTGTGTCTCCAGTTCAGTCTGTTGGACATATTGTTGTTTTCCTTAAAATCTACAATCATTGCTTTTGTCTAGGGTCACCATATATGGTTTTAAAAAAGTAGAACACCTTAATTGAGCAAAGGTAACATTACATTTGGATTGTAATAGGCTGCATTAACGCTCTTTAGTGCAAAAATGTCATGAAAACGACTAATAATAATAATAATAAATGCTTTTGTACCCATTTCCCAACGCAGGCCATTCCTCAAAAGCCACAAATAATACCGATAACAATATTAATCTTCAAAATAACATACAGTAAGATGTTTGGCTGGAGCTAGATGGTTTTCTAAATCACCAGCACCTTACTGGACACTGACATTAAGTGCCTCGGATGGATGCCGACCAGAATGGAAACTGATATATTTTTTTAGCTCCTCCGTAAACTTACATTTGCGTTTCAGCATGTTTGAGATCAGGCGACATTCTTCCCTCGCTGCCAACTACTGTTATCATTTGTACTGCGCCTGCTTATTGACATAGTGTCTGACCAGTGATGGAGTGAATGACATGCAAAGAAGGAGGAACCTAACGCCACATTCTGAGGGTTAGACTAAATTCCCGGACGTTTCAGAGAAATTTTGAAAGTCCGCCCGGACGTGTTTTTTGGGCGTCAAAAAGAGGACATGTTCGAATAAAGTAGGACGTCTGGTCACCCTACTTTTGTCTCAGTCACACCATGTCACTAACCAAGTTCCCTGTTCAAGAACAAATAAACAAAGTTACTGACATCTATTAGAGCTGTCAGTGAATCCCAATGAGAGACAGCCGTGATCCACAACTGGAGAAAACATGGAGCAGAAGTGAAGGTCACAGAAAAACCCTGAACATCTAAAGTTCTGCAGACCTCACTAGACTCAGTTAAGGTCAGTGTTCATGATTCAACACAAAGACCTGCTTCACGTTTACTATCCAACATCTTAATAATCTCTAAGACTTTTCAGAAAATATTCTGTGGACTAATGAGACACAGACACCTGATGTAAAACCGATGTGCATCCGAAGCTACAGGAACGCTAGTGAGAGCTTAACAAACTTCCTGTTACATGATGCTAAAAGATGCAACACTGATATTTAAACACATTTAGCAAAACAAAGAATAAATTGTAAACTTTATAATCATGCCTCTCTTTATTAAATGGGATTATTCACAAGAGTTTATCTGACAGCAGCAGACGATGTTTCTATAAACACTTAAAATTTTCAGGAAAACGTTCTTGTAAATCAAACGAGTGATTCGACTAACTTGTGACATTAAATATTATAAATAATAACCCACCTGAGTTGCAGACGTACCGGCGTCTTCCTCCATGTTGAATCTCCCCTTTTAAAGCTATAGTGCGAAACTTTTACATGTCCGTGAATGTCCGTTTCAGCCAAGCCACTATTAGAGGAGATGACACAATGCAGATTAAGCCGATCGGCTCCTCAAACATCTCACGTATTTTTCAATATATATCATTTTTACTTTGCGTGTGGACCGGCGACATTCCCGCGCTGGCGTGCAGAAAATTACGTCTTTTACATCACAACAAGAAGGGAGGGGGAGGACGAGCGGAGAGTCTCGTAGCAGGAGATCATTCACTAACCTGTCAGTTACAAATTAGCAGGCACCTTGTCTCCCATTTGTAATAAGCTATTTGCGTTTCTGCGGAAAATAAATAAAAAATACAATAATTACCTCTTCCGAAGAGTCCATCTTTTTTCAACAGCTGCCCTTATTCAAACAGAATAAAAATGTTGTGTAATCGCGAATCACAGCGGCAGAGGGATAGCGGTTGGGGGACAGGTGGGCGTACGTCATATGGAAGCGCCAGCTTCATTGTTGTAATAACGCAAAATTCCGCTAGGGGGCGACAGAAGTTACGCACTATAGCTTTAAGAGTCAGTCGGCAGGTGTTGATGGACAGGAAGTGACGTGCTCTCTGATTGGACAGTTTGATCATCCAATCAGATGAACACGTAAAGACTGTGCCAAACTTTACAACTGCAGCTTCAGAGGCTCGCATCTCAAAACTGGATGTTTGCGTCTCAAACAGGCTCTTCGTAAAAGAACTAATATTATTTTGTACATTTACAAACTTGAATTTGCTAAATCTTAATTGCTTTAAATTGAGCCCCTAATTTTTCTTTTTTAATGAAATCAACTTTTGAAAACTGTATTTTGTATTTACTCCGGGTGTTTTTATCTGACCTCCTACATGTAAGAGGAAAAACCAAAACTTGCAACATGTATGTTTTTTGCTTATTTTCCCTTCATGTTAACTTGACTTTTATTTTCCTCTCCTAACTTATTATATTTTACGCTATTTATGTTCAGTGCAGTTCACAAATAAATACCATGACTACAATGTACATAGTCCAGTCCAATAAACTGAATTCACCAGTTAGAACTAAGCCAGGAAAAAGTATTTCTCTCCCATTTTAATGAGATTTAGTGAAAAAAAATATTTCATGCATTCATAAAACATCTAAACTTCACTTTCAACAAATGAGCTCCACTATAAGACACAAACTTTCCACAGTTAAGGTGGTTCTGTTGGAAAAACATGTACTCAGTCCAACAAAGGTCAGCGATAATAAAAAAAACTTTCTAGGAATCAGGTGGAATGTCAATAGTAGGTTTTAATTAGAAGAGTAAAGTCGGTAGCTATGGTTGAGGAAAATATGTGTTTACCACTCAAGATGTCATTACAAAAGAACTGCTGTCTTATTAAGATTATAATGAAGTTTGAAGCTCCTTGTTTGTTGAAATTAGTACTTGGAGTAGAGCTCATAATGACTGTTGCAGAGAAGTTGTGGGTGGTGTCAAGGCATTATCAAAGGAATGTATCCCTGACCTGTTTCCTTGTCTCACCCACTTCGGCTATAAGCTACATATCCACTCCCCTAATTGCCCACCTGTGGGGCTCCTAATTAGCGTAGCCACTGCTTTAAATCAGGGAGGAAACTGCAATGAAATGCATCTATAACTGCTACTTGAATTGAAAGACATGGCAGCGAACAGTGGGATAAAGATAGAAAGAGGGACTTACTGTACTACCAGAGTAAAAAATGACAGTTTAGTAAATGAAAATTAAGTACTTGTGGCATTTTGAGCCACCTCACGCACTAGCAAATACTTAATGATGCGCATTAAAGCAGAGATTTATTAAGGACGCTGTAGAAGGCTATTAGCTACGCCTTTGATTTATTCATTGGAGGACTGATGCAGCACAATAAATATGGAAATAACTCCTGGCCTTTTCAGTCTACAGCTCTGGGGAGACTAAAAATTTGGATCTAAGGTTGTTAATATCTTGTTAGGAGACAAGCTCATGATCGCTTGTTAGAGGTGTCCGTCCACAGAGACTTAATCACAGCTGGCACAAGTCCAGGTAAATTCCCTCCGATCCTCTCTGCACACGCACGTTTGTAATGTGTGTGTATATAAAAACTATTATTATAATTATAGAGAATGAGAAAGTTTTGATTGTAATGTTGCAAACTGCAGAGAAAGTTCCATGTGCTAGAAACAGGATGATAACAACATTGGATATAATTTCCTTCTTGTGTCTCAGGCACTGCAAACTCTTGATGCAGTTTTCAAACATTTTTTTCAGCTTTTTTCATTTACAAACAAGCATAAAGTCTGTCCACCTCATATGCATGCAAAGTTTCAATTTCCCTCTGCCTCTGAAGAAAACTGAATCATAATTCTGTGTGTAGTAAAGCCAATAATGCCAATCCACATCAGTGTCAGCACTCAGCGTCCTGTGGGATCGGACTGCCTCGCAAACACATCAAAGCAGTTACAGAGAGACTGGCATCCGAGCAGGCTTCTGTGTTTTCCTGTATGAGTCTGATACATAAAAAAAAAAGTCATTCCTCTTGTTCTCTGTGAGTTTAAGTTGTGAGAATTATGCAGTGAAATGTAGTCTGGTTAAGAATCTGAAAACATAAAAAGTACAGATAAAATTCATTGAAACTTATATGAAAACAAATGTATTTCATCCTTTTTTACAGAGTGATCTGTTAGTTCCAACACATCCCTAAAACGCTCATTTCAAATATGCAAAACGTGCACAAACCCATGCACGCACATGCAAAACACTGATGAAACTCTGGCAGATATCGCTGTTGAGACAAATTGCAATGGAAAACACAAACAATAGACTGAGGGATGTGATGCATGTGTAACAGCCTGGAGCCACTGATGATGCAGAAAGAATTCACCAAAATGTCACTGAGAGTGTATGTTTACATATTCATGTGTGAAAGCCTCATGACTCGCAGTAGCTCTTGGATGGGAATGGATACAGCTGTTGTCTTTGGCTACTGATTAATGTGTGTGCAAAAATGTGAAGTATGTAAAAGGTGTGAAAGAGCCATATCTGTCTCTCAAACACCTGCGATCAACTCTCTAATCCTACTCCAAATTCTTCAGAGGGGATGGAATAAATTAAGAGAATTCCCATCAGTACAAAGTTTGCAACAATCTCTTTTTACTTTTAAGGCTCACAAACTTACTTGAATATGATGGAATATTAGTGCCTTTTTAGATGAAAATAAATAAGCAAATGGAGCCGGAGGAGAGGGTTAAAATTAGAGGTGTGCATCTCTACCTGCCTCCCGATTCGATCCGATTATCTGCCTAAAGATTCGATTTAATTCTGCAATACGTCACGATTCTTTGCACTCAATTTTTCAATAACTTACTACAAGCAGTCGGATATTGTTTTGAATTCTTTTTTATTACGGTATACCTGACAAAACATAAATCTTTTTTTAAAGTGTGCTGCCTATTACTTAAATAAAAAAAATGTATGTATAAAAAATAAAATTTTCAGTACAGCAGCTATAAGACAGGATTCTACATTTCACATGTAGTATACCAAAACAAATAGCATAGGCTTAGCCTGTCTATTTAAAAGTGCAAATATTCAAATAAAACAATTCCTTGTTTTTCATTCAAAGTGTGCTGGATAAAACATTTTTAGCAGCTTAAAGACAAGGACACTTGAGAACCTGGATTGAGTGGGAATCACGATTATGTCACATGCTGCATCGATGCAGAATCGTGCACGGCCGAATCGCGATGCATCTTAGAATCGATCATTTTTCCCACCTCTAGTTAAAATGCCAAATCTGAGACATTTTGAGATGCGTTCCATGAAAGAAGAGAGGAAAATTCTGGTTATCGGATGGATGGAACAATACCACTTTTTTCAAACCGATCCAACACCTATACCAATGCCGATACTTTTACCACACTAAAAAATGCAATTTATTTGGAAGACGGGTTTTATTTTCTTCTCTGCTTCTTACAACAAATGAGGGTGAACTTAAAATAAAATTCAATATTTATAAAAATAAAAGTAAAATTTCAAATGAAAAATTGAAAATTTCTGTGAAATTATTGCAGAGTTTCCACATTTTAAGTATCTGTTAACTAACTGGTACCAGTACGAGTAAATTAGAATAGTATCAGTGCATCCCTAATTAATATTCTATTCTAATATTCTATTAAAATAACTTAAATTTGCATGAAAAAATTAAAATATTCCATGATGTTTGGCACAGCCTAAAAGGATGTTTTGGGGTTTTTTTTTTTCAACACAAACATTTGCTAGAAAAGAGTCAAAATGTTGTGGATTGAAGCTGTAAATTTACCAGAAAAAACACTGTTTACTGAGATCGTTCAAATGTTATACATTTGCAAAAATAAAAACCTCCATCAGTTGTGGATTTACAAGAACTTCTGCAGATTTTCTAACGAGTAGGTGGTAAATTTACATAAACTACATTTACTAAAAGTTCTAAAAAGGCAGCTGGGTTTTACACCTCTCCTCTAAAAGGCTTTTTCAGTTCAGGTTGGAAGATTTAGATTTCCAAGTTTCTGTTGTTTCAACCTGAGATGCCAAAAAAACAACCTCAGGATGGACACGGGTGTCACCAAACCCATTCATGGATTTGTAAAACTTCCATCCTTGATCAGAAATGAAGAAACAATTTGAATGAAAGTTGAAATATCTTCAAAATAAAGTGCCTTTTAAGGATAAATTGCAGCAATTTACAAGACTGAGAAACTACGCTGTCAAATTTATACAAAACAAAACTTGCAAATAAAAAAAGAAAAGAGGAAGGTGTAGAACACGGTCTGGATGAAGAACATCAACTTTCTTCAAACAGGGTTTTGATCAGTTGTTCTGAAAGACTGTCTTTTCTTTTTTTGCGTTTATCTGGACTATTACATTTTCATGTCATCATAGTGTTTTAAGCAACATGTGCATACAGAAGGCCTGAGGTCGCCTTTATTCTAGACATCAAAGCTGCCATCAGTGATGGAAGACCTGAGTGATGTTGGAGGTAAAACTTCCTCGTTGTGTGGAAGAAGTGGCTCACAGCATCACAAACTCTTCAGCAGTTGCCCTGAATTGCATCACATGCAAGCTTTGTTTGGCTGAGATGAATTACTGTAAACTTGCAGATAATTTTAGAAAGCTGGAATGAGATTTGTTTACTTAATAGTTCTTTGCTCGTTGCTCCCCGAGGTCCTGGTAAACATAAAGTTGATGTTCCAAAGGTTATGTCGCGATGCACGGACTGAATTTCACTGGAATAATGAACGAAATTAAACCTGTTTATTAGTCAGATATACTTCAAATTGTTTTACCAAAGCCTGTTTTGTTTTCTAACAGGCTTATTTTAAAATTTTAATATGAGATCATTGATGACCATTAGATATTTATCTCCCAAAAATATCTAAATAAATTAATACCAATGCAAATTTTTTTAAATAAATGGAAAAGTTGTTTTAATAATGTGCAAAATAGATCATTTTACTCACTGCATTAAAAGTCCGACTTGAACGCTGCAGCTAATACATCAAATAAATAAAACGAGCACAAAACCTTTTTTTTGCAGACCTTCTCTGCCATGGAACCATGTTTTATTAGAGGTTCTGCAAAAGCTCACGTCACAGGGCTTTCGTTGTTAGCATCTTGTGCTAGCTAGCTAGCTAGCTAGCTAATTCACTAAAACAAGACTTAAATTGGAAAGAGGAAAAAGTTTTCCTTTTGGTTTCAGAAAACAAATGAATGGATAAAGAAAAAAAAGCTATGATCAGACCAAATAAATCATCATATAACTCAGGCCTCTTTAAAATATCAAGTATTCATACAGTAGATCTGATCAATAATCAATAATAAAACAGAGTATGAAGAACTTCTAAGGAAGGAATATGTATCATATGAAATCAGAAAGTAAAGGAACAGCTTCCAGTGGAGGATAACAGAATATAAACAACAACAACATACGGCAATTTTGAGTTAATTACGCTACAAAAGTCCAAGCCACAGCTTTTCATTCTCACTTTTTTATTTTTGTATCTGGAGGCTGAACATTTAGCTTTGTGGCCCCATGGTGACAGTTTGCATGTAGCTAGAAATATCTCTGCATGAGTGAAATCGAGAGTTCATACCTGTTTGTGTACTTGGTCATAAAAAGTATGTCGATTCTACATATTCAGACTTGAAGCAGTTGGATTTTCCTTCTGAGAAAGCAAAATATTTCTATTCATCAGTTTCACAATGCTAAAGTGGCATTTCAACAATTTTGAAACGTGTTAGTGTGTAAACATTGTCTAACGTTTTCTGAAGAGCCTCAGTTCAGAGAAGTAGAGTCTGATAAGACCAGTAAGCTAACAACTAACACAGCTAACAGCTAACAAAGTATTGCTGCTGTCTTAAAATAATTCCAATCTTCAGATTTTACTCTGATTAACGGGAAGTTTGTTTTCAAGAACCTTTACACACTATTACATTTCACATTAATTAGTTTTTTCACCTGAAAAATTGAAAATCTGGATTCAACCCAGAACGGCTTCATTTAGCTGCTACTGTTTTCAAATAAATTACCACAGAATTCTGTACAAATAACTGTAACTTAAAGTTGTTGACACGTTAAGATTTATAAAATTGTATGAACCACAATTACAACATTTTATGTTAATAGTAATCCACTTGGTCATGGCTTACCTGATCAACCAGGCCCTCACGTCTTTGACAGATTACTTTACAAAGACGTGAGGGCTTGGAGCTGAACCGCTGTCTCTCAATTTCGAAGGCGGGCTTAACCAGTTGAGAGAGAACCAATCACAGAAACCCAGAAGTGACGCAACATATGTGACGCTAAAGCGGATACACACGAGGCGGAACTAAGACGAAGTTTAGCGAGCGAAGCCGTAATGGTAGCTACATGTTTAATGGAGGAGAAAAGACGAATATTAATGACAGTTGTCGCTTTTGTGTCAAAAACTTGTGAATACGAGGTGCCATTGCACAATCGGTTCAGTTATTTGACCGCCCCAAGCAAACACTGTGCAAACACAGAAGTAAACACTTCATCCACAGCCGAGTCCGCCATGTTGAATGTTGTGCTCTGGGTGGAAAACGCTAGTTCCGTGTTTTCAGGATGACGCACAACAACGGTGATATGTAATTGGTCCGTCATAAAATCTGACGCGGAAATGATCAGGTGTGGCTCCGGCGTCAGACCCTTCTGCATTTGAACATAATGCAGGAGGATCTGATTGGTCAGGCTAGGTCATGGCTGGATCAGCAATCGGCTCATCAGCCTTGTTACATGTAGACTCTATTTTTCTTGACTCGGGCTGTTTAAAAATCCATCTAAAACATGTAGGATTTGAATAATTTATAGATTTTACAGAGAAAACTATTTTTAGTGCTATGAAAATCTTATATATTTTATAGAATAATATATCCTAATTTGTTTCCCTTCTTAATGCACAGGTAAATACTCTGAAGGGAAGGAAGCTGTTTCACTCCCTGTTTTTCCTGGAAAGATTTGATTGTTTCTTCTGGAGGTGTCAAAACCAAACTGTCAGGTGGGTTTTATTTCACAGGTAAACCTGATAACCCACCAACCACCCTCTCAGGATTTACTGTCACATTCACTTTCCATACCTGAGTGGCTGTTTTTGCAAGGAAAGGCAGCAGAGGAGGGTAAAAAATGGAAGCTGGACTGAGGATACTGACCTGGAAGTCAGACATCGATGTGCTTTTGTGTGCTCGTGTGTCTCTTTGCTTCTCTGATCTGTTTCTGTGCAGTATTTCACATGCACTCGTCCCTGCGTAAAAATCCTCCTGGCTGTGCGTAAAAAAAAAAAAGTTAAAGTGATTGACACGTGTGGCTTTGATGTCAGTTGAGATATTCTCGTCACTCTGGTCATGATTCATCATCATTCAGCCGTGTGTTGGACCTGCAGTGGATCATAAAAGTGAACTTTCTCCTGTCACATCTATCATCAAAGAGATACGTGATCAGGATTGTGTTTAATAGTGAGTGACAGTGAAGGATATCCAACTTTCCTACAAACACATTGTGATTTTTGGAGTTTCATACAGTCATTTTTAACATGATTTAATCTGAGTGCAGTGCAGCTCTGTATACATCCAGTCAAAATAAAGTTTTTGATCTTAAAACGTGTCAGAAAACCTGACAGTGATGTGAATGATGCAATAAACCATCATGTCTGTTTTAGCTGCAGGCAGAATAAAACTGGGCGGCTAAAAACCCGAGAAAGGTGGAGTTTTACATCAGTTCTTGCTGATAATAATTTAGGAGACATGGATAAACGTGTGCTTGTGTAAATCAGACAGACTATTGTTGATGGCGAATACTCATATTCAGTGAGTTCTGCTGCTCTGCTTATATTTGAGCCTTTCCGTTTTATAACAGCATTTACGGACGAGTGAGAAATTAATGTGAACAACTTAAAATAAAAGCAACACCCAAAGCTTTTTAAGCAAGTTTGCTTAAAGTCAATTCTCTCTGACACATGTAATAATTAGATATACAAATGAAAACATAACAAAACCAAAAAACGCCCCCTAGTGGCCAGCAGCAGTAAAGTTATATAAATTAAATGACACTTTCCCGACGTAAAAATCTGAATAAACCTCCATTTTTTTTTTCTATTTGCTTCACTTGTTCGTGTTCAGGTATTAATTTTTCTAGCTGCCATTATTTATTTGTTAGTTAAAAATAAACCCGGATTGTGGGTGAGTAGGCGGGGCTTTTAGTCCCAAGCATAGCAGACCCTATAAATGGGTTCTTTTTATTTTGGCTTAATTTTTAAGCAAAATGAGAAGGTGGAAATGCTACGTGGAACTATTATTAATGTTGTTAAAGCTTCTTAGTAGTGTAAACATGTTTAGCTGCTAGAAGCACTGTCTGATGCTAATGTTTAAGTTTATTTTATTTGGTGTTTCATCTGTGGACATCCAAAACAACTCAGAGCTTAAGTTATAGCTATGAACCAGGTCCGTGTTATTCTGGTCATTGGGCAACATGGTGCTGCACAAAATTAGACTACAATTATTAGTCTGTGGTTAAAGTAAATTTAGATTTTTACCTCGCGCCAATTGGGGAAAATGTATTTTAATATTCATGAAATTATCTGCTCGAAAATGTTGGACTGAACATTGTGTTTCCTCTCCTTTTGTCCCTTTTCTGTCATAAAATAAAAACATTCTTCTGTGTGTAAAGCACACCAAAACAGAGAAAGAGGTGCAAAGTAAATTGAGCTTTCCAAAGATTTTTAATTGGAAGAATCGCAGGAGAACATGCAGGACAATCTACACACTCACTCTCTAATTAAGCTGTGAAAGGTGCAGGACACCACATGGTGTTTTCTATCAATAGACTGGCACGTTATATTATATATCCACCCTGTTGTCTGACTAACATCCATATTTATCTATCGCTTCACATGCTGTTGGATCTCTAAAAAAGCTTCTGCAAGAGTGCAAACTCTGAAAAACTATAACATTTATACTCAGCTATTATTTATGTGCTGAATTGGTTCACCAAAATCATTTTTGTGTCACTTTCAGTTTAAAATTATAATTTAATGTTTTTTAAAATAAGGTTCTGTGTAAAGATTATGAAGAAACTATCAGAGCTCAAATTAGCCATCAGCTTGTCAATCAGTCAGAATTAAATATCATTTCTCTAAACTCAGTTATCTACAATAAATTAGATACTAATTGTTAATAATCTTCACCCACTTGAAAAGATCTGAACTGTTGACGTGCTGGTAAAACAGAGATGTTTTATGAGTCGGTTGTGATGTCAGGTCTGAATATTCTGTTTTTAAGATTGTTCAAATGGCTGATTATCCAAATTTGCACTTGACATTTTTTCTGCAGCATTTTTGCTTATTTATGTTTTTAACGTCCTCCACCAGCCTTTTGATTAAACAGACCCATTAATGACTCCAGGTGCTTCCTCCTCCCTGTTTTCAGGGTCTGGACTGATGAAATTAATCTCAACACTGACGTGTGCAGCTAGTTTTTACTAGCTAAAAAACAGGGATGTTATTTATCCTTGTCATTCAACTGTAAGTCAGAATTATATTTTAAATCTCTCACTTAAGAACAGTCTTAATGCTGTTTTAGACTTATTGTTTTCCAGGAGATTCCATCTCTGTGTGCATGAGTGTTGATGAATTCTAACCTCTAATTACTCTGAATAAATCCAGTCCTTATGGCATTTGACTGAAAACTGTGAAGATATGCAAAGTAATCTTCTGCTGTTGACTCGCTTAATTCTGATGACATTCTGTGTTAAATGCTTTGCAGTTGTGTTAATGAGGACGACACATATGTTGATGGATACATCTTTCAATTTTAATACATGGAAAAAAGGTGCTTTAAAAAAAAATGTTGAATTTTTTAAAAAAGTCTTAGTTCTGAGTAATTTCTGGGATTTTGAGAGAAAGCTGATCAGCAGAACCTTGAGCTGGTTTTTAAATTATTTATTTTTTTTACTCTACAAACTCGAATTAACTGCTTTGTGGAAGCAAAACACGAACCTTGTTTGACTGATGCTCTCGGTGCGATTGTGTATTTGAACTAATTCCAGTTGCAACTAAAAATAATGAATCTAAAATCTTCCATGTAGAAAATCAGTGATGTCATGAGACCTTAAAATCAGTGTCTTTCATTAAAGTAACTGTTGTTCACAATCAATAAACTAATGAAAGGATCAATTGAAATTGCACATGTCTAGATCTACGTATAATTTACATAATCAGGAAAAATACTTTGATTAGAACTGTGTAATCCGAGTACATGTTTAGTGATTGATTTCTATCTGAATGACTGTGTGAGCTACATGCACAGATTCCACTTCTAGTAAAAGAGGCTTTATTTTGTTGAGCTGCTAAACAGCTGAATTATCCTGGTGTGTATGTTGCCATAGCGACAGATGCACGTGTTGGAGCAGAGGCAGATCGGGTGATTACCATGCAGTTAGTGTAAAGCAGCAGGTCACTGGAAGCAGGACATGGATGAGCTTTTACAGTTAGAATTAGACTCAGGCTGAATCCTCCACTCAAACGTTCTGCCAAGCGACTTTATTTTGGAAGAAGTTGATGCAAATTGTCTGAAATTTTGCAGTTTTGGTAAGTATGTCACACATGAAGAAGATTGGGCCAAATTCATTCAGCAGCACGAGCACAAATTACTTTGTTAATAACTAGAAAAGTACTCAGAGCACGTAGACCTCCCCCAAACACCTCCGTTCCATTCAGATTAGGACTTACACCACAAAGGAAGCTGTTTGTTTGTTTGTTTGTTTTGTTTTTTAACAAACATCTGAATCATTTATTGAGGCATTACATGCAGATATGTTAAATCTCACAATGATTAAGAATCCTTTAAATCATTCCTGGATCCAGATGGTGGTCCGGATGACCGCCAAAATCTTCTTACTTGGCCATTTCTGATATTTCCTGAAACTTTTGGCGCTTTTCCACCGACAGAATACGGTGCGGCTCGGTTCACTTTAGCCCCCTGTGGACCCTTTTCCACCGCCTTTCTCGGGTCTTAACCGCATCATTCCGCGCAACCCGGCCTCTTTTTTCAGACCACCTCCTCGGTGGTCCGAAGCGGCCCAAAGCGGGCCCACACGCCCACCTGTCTACTGATTGGTCCAGTAAACTGCTACCAGTGACACGACTACCTACGTAGTGGTAGCCCCTGATTGGCCCGGCTGTGTGTGGTGTTCACATGGTGTGATATAGAAGCGCCGCAAAAGGCTTTAAAAAAAACTCCCAGCAACCATACAAATATTTTATTTTGAAATACAATTGACTTTGGACAATGGCGACTTCCTCCACAAGAACCAAAAATCAAACCAACCAAAATGAACCACAGACAGAGTGCAAAGTACAAAAACACACGTATATCCGCCGTTGTTGTTGTTGTTGTTGTTGTTGTTGTTTCACGCGCTGTGACGTCGCGGACAAAGACTTTTGCGCGCCACTTTTCATAGCCAGATGGGGACGCCCCTATCCCCACTTACGTCCGCTTTATGTTTCCACCGCCTCAAGCGAGTTGATCCACGCTATACTGTACCGCTCTCAAGCGCGCCATGCCGATTTGTCAGTGGAAAAGGGGCATTTGAGTTATCTTGTTACTTAAAGGCTTTCACTCTGTACAACAAAAATATTTGTAAAATTGTTACCAGTAGACTGGAAGAAGGTTCCAACACACCCGTATAGTTAGAAAAGGAACTCTGCAGGCAGCGTACGACAGAAAATTATTGATGCTGCAGCCGTTAAAATGTTTACATCCTTGGAGGAGGTAAAAACCAGGTCATAACCACTTCATTAGATCTAAACAGATGAGATTCTGGGGTCCATCAGGACAGCCAACCTTTAACTAGTGTTTGTCATAATTTTAATAAATGATCAATAATTGATATCTCTTTATTTTCAGCCAGTGTTTCCTCTGTTGTCATTCGTTTTGATAACTGATAAATTAGTTTATCATAAAAGTTCTTGTTCACCATCTAGTGGTTTGGAGGCCCCGAGCAGCTTCATCACTTCCTCACCTTCCACTCCAACCTGCTGGACTAAATGTTTCAGACGCTGTGCGCATCACATGTTATCAGAAGATCATACAAGAGTTGTTGAAGTTTCCTCTTTTGTTGCAGCAACAGAAGAGTTGTGTTTTATGGAGGCTTTATGCAGGAGGAAGAGGTTTGTGGTTTGACATCAGCTTGTGTCTTTGATCTTGGGCAGGACTCTGAACCTCTGGTATCCCCCCCGATTTGCAAATCAGTGTGTGTTTTCTCAATGAGTGAACGTAACCTGTAGTGTAAAAACATCTTGAATGGTCAGACTAGAAAAAAACAAACAAATACAGATTATTTGCAGTGAGATTGGTAAAGAGGAGAAATTCAGTGTCAGCAAAGATAAACAAAATACGTGAAGAGTTTGTGCCTGAAGCGTTTATTTTATGCATCAAGGCCTCAGTGATTATGTGCACGAGGCAGGCAGGTGTAACTGCTGTCGCAGCATGTTTGCTCTGTTGTGTCGGTGGATATCCATCAAAAATGTATGAATGCAAATTAATATCACCACAAGATGCTCTAATGTTGACTCTGTTGATCCCGTGCAGGGTCGCGGTTAGCTGGTCCTTATAATGAAATGTGCATGTGTTAAATAGGTGTGAAATGGTAACGTTTCTCACCCGTTTATGGAATGGTAATTATTTTTTGTGAGATGATGTCTCAGCACGAGGTGGAACTAAGAATTGGTGAACTTGACCAGCACCCTAAAGCTTCCACAGCTTGTTAGGATTAAATCCAAATAGATCTGGGCGGGTCACGGGCGTCATCTCAGGGGAAAAAGAAGGTCGCTGCACTCATCATTTTTAATAATCATTTAACATTTAAATACAATTTCTACTTTTTGTAACAACTAAGTGTCAACTTGTAGAAAAAGTGCATGTCAGGACATACAAAGCAGCTACACTGGTGATTTATTTTGTGACCTTTAAAAGCACTATAATTAAATTGAAAACAGTGTTTCAGTTGGACCCTTTAACAAAACACAGTCTCAAATAATGTCGCTGATTGCATGTGCATTAAAATGTCAACATGAGGCTGTGAAATACTCTTTTATACAAGAGGTGAATAATTATTACGACCCGACTTAAATACATCCCCGGATATTTCACTCTCGCGTCACAAGCCGAGTAAAAGATGGAGTCAAATATTCTTTAGATTTATGGAAAATAATTTCTATTTATAAGAGAAGAAACAAATTGTAAGGATCAGAACACTGTGCTGGTTTAACCTAGAGATAAATATAATATGGCATGTTTGGAGATTTGCTGACATTTGTATATTAAATCCTCCTGAACTCTTTCACACCAGCAGCAGAGTCACATGTAGATACTTTCGCTTGCTGTCAAGAAGTCTTTGACTCTTAGCGAGGCTGGTCACATGGCAGCGAGGCTGGTCACATGGCAGCTCGGCCACTAAATGGCGTCCACATTTCATTCGCTTCAGAGACTTTATCTTCCATTTCTGCCATCTGCAAGTGCTGGCGTCTCGCCCAGAGCTGGCCAGACCACTGATTACACCAGAGTGTGTGTATGTGAGAGTGAGAATGAATGGATAATCGATAAAATTAGTAAACAGGTAAGTGAACTGAGTTAATGAGGGCTTATTCTTTTGAGATTTTTTTTTAAAAGCTCCAGTTGCTGTAAATAACAGCAATTATCCTCTATATGCAGATGTTGGTTGATGCTTGGAAAGAAAGAAAACACTACTCAAACATCTAAAATTAAGTTTTAGTTCATGACTGTAATACAGGAGGACATTTATATTCATAAAAAAGGGTCAACAGAATCAAACTGTTTAAAATCAAATACGGCCTGGATTGATGTTTGTTATTATTTGTTTAATCTTCTGCTCTCAATGTGCTGCTCCTCCTAAAACTTTGAAAAAACACAAACATCTTAAACCATGTAAGACCCAACTCATTAAAAAATAGCCAGAAAATTCTGATTATTTGGAACTGGGATGTTTACGAACCCTTAGAACAAAATTCAAACATTTTTTGCTGTATCATGTTATTTATAATAGATTTTTCGTATTACATTGGCAGTCTTTACGGTTTAATTGTAATATAAAAAATGAATTAACAATAATGCATTCATTCATATAATAATTATGATTTAACCTGAAAAAAAAAGCAAGTGGATCATTTACTGGGAGCAACCATGTTAGAAATGATCAAAACTATGTAGCAAATATGATAGAAGGGGTATTATGGGGTTAAAACATGCAGCTCCATCGGGAATGAGGTGCTCTGAACAGTAGTGGTAACTCAGATGACGTAGAAAGAATTTGACAAAAATAAAAAAACTATGATAAATGAGAGAAAACCCAGCTCAGCTTTGTGACTTATCTGGTCATTTGATACAGTTTTTACACAATCAGTTCAGATTTTAGGCTGTTTGGACAAAATGTTTCTCAACCCAGAAATGTTGAACTTCTGTTTATTGTTTAAACACAATGTTTAACCTTTTTATGTTTTTTATTGAGTCTGTCCCTCATTGGTACAGGATGGTTTTTGCTCCTAATTTTGCCTTCAGATCTGGAATAGAAAGGTCTTTGGACCTTATTATATAAACATTATAGACACGTCAGTGAATGTCTTAAGATCAGACTCTTCTGCTACTTTTGGTTCAGAAATCATTCTTAAAGCAGCGCAACACAACTCCCACAACTTTAAACTACAGTTTTGAAACTTGTCTAAGTGGATACTCACCGAAAAACATGTTCAGCTTTATAGTGAGTGTGTCCTGTTAATTATTTAAATATATTTTTATGATCCTTCCCTGATATTTTCTATATAAAAGCCCTCTGGGTCCTTATCGGCCATTGTTGGGTCCTTCTCCTCTGGGTGTGTCCAAACATTTGCCTGTTGCTCTGACAATGTAAAGAAAGTAAAAATACCATTATATTTAATGTTCTTGTCCTGGGAGAATTTATTTGATAGATAAAATGTATGTATTGAAAAATATAGAAACAAAAATAGACGATAAATCAGTTATTGACAGGTAGCATATTTCTACAGAACACCGGTTTGAGCAATGACTGAGACACGGTTGTTTTCGTAATGAAGTTGGTTTGAGACTTACTTTCTACTGATTTTGTCCACCAGTCTAATTTGGATCTCATCAACCAATGGCAGCTGGTTTAACATGTTATATTTTGCTTCTCTTTACTCTTCTTATACAGTTTATACATCCTAATGTTTGCATTTTGAACAAGTACTCAGAAATGTTCTAGTTTCCCCTTGTTTCTCTACACTTGAGCACTTACCAAGGTTTTTTTTTTCCTTCATCGATGTCATCTACCCTTTTTCATTATGTTTCATTCATTTCTAACATGTCACTGGAAACCTGTTGGTGACATGTGCACTTGTGCTGCCTGTCACCTGTTATCAGCCCACCCAGCTGCTTCCCATGACTAATTGGTGTCACCATGTTTAATGAACTGTTGACACTTCCTTCCTGTCAAGTTGCATTGGTCAGCGCTTCCCTTCTCGATCCCCTTTAGTTGTAATTACTGATTGTAGCTCAGCCTTCAGGCTGGTGTTTATAATCCGATTTTATTGTCTGTTTATTTTTAATGAGCACAGTGACACCTGCTCAACTCACACTGGCTTGCAATACAATTAATAAAGTGAAGTCCGTCATGCTTGGTTCTCCTGCCAAATCACCTAATTTGTTGACCAAGCAGGATGAGGAATTATTAAATAAGAAAAACTGTTCGGATTCTTTTTATATCCAATTTCGTTGGAGTTTGACATAAATTAAGCAAAATAAAACAAGCACGAACTCAGAAACAAGGCCTAATGCTTTCATACATGTCTGTGTTTTTTAAAGTATCTCGTGTAAAAGCCATATACCCAAGTAGGATAAGAAACCACTGACATTCATTCAACTCTTGAGTAATTTAGCGGTAATCACAAATATTTCTTGATCTCAACATAAATTATTAATCAAGTATGCATCAGATTTTGGTAGATCTTCAGTTTTAATGACTGTTCTGCACTTAAAGTAACAATTTTAAGACTTGATCCCAAATCAGATTTGAAAATAAAGGCTAAGTGTTCCTCATAGCAACACATAACTGACCTTACAGAGTGTTAAATTAAAATTATTTATTCTGAGAGATGAAGTTAGAGCCATTTTTGGTCAAATCTTGGGATATAATATCTCTGAAATCTTTAGCACTTTATTATAAATTGCGAATGACTCTCAGCTAATAAAACTGACTTGGTCAGTTCTCTCTGATTAAAAAACACAAATAAGTGACTTACGGAGTCCATCGGGGACAGATAGGCTGTGGTAAAAGGACAGAACAGAAGGTTAGTAATCCAGGAAATCCAAACTCTCAGTGAAGGTTTCCAAAAGGGTCAGACAGAAGACTGTAGTCAGGTCCAAGAAACTGGTCTGTAACTCTGATCAAAACAAGGCTGTGAAAAAAAATAAGACCATGGTTGCAACACAGATTTAGCAAGTGATCTGGGACTATACTGCTGTGGATCTGTGACTTATGTGCCAGATCAGGGACATGGACAGGTGCAGACAATTAAGACGATGACAGGAAGTGTTTTATAGTTTTTTTAAAAACTTTTTATAGTTGTAGCGGCCATCTAGAATGGCGTTGACTCCAAAAGTTAATCAGCTGTTGACATACAGTAAATCCAACGAAGACTTGCTGAGTGTTTCATTAGAGGCCCTTCCATTAAAAACGTTTTTTCTGAGGTTTCTGTTGAATATTTTAGCTCCACAGGTGTTCTTACTTTCATAGTGGGTGAAAACAGGTCAGCAACTTCTCTTTCAGTTTTAATCTCTTAAAGCAGAACTAAGTAAGTTTTTTCACCTCAATAAATGTTTTCTAGAGTCCCTGTGGGGGTAAACAAGGACTTGGCGGGGTGATTCGTGGGTCCCTCCCCTCCCTCCGGGGTCTGTGTCCTGAAAGCAGCACTTGCAACTTTCAGTGGATCGGACCCGACTAATCTCGCGAGAACAAACCTGCTTTACGGCACTCACACTCACGTACATAAATACAAGCATGAAGCCCTTGCCGTTGTTAGCAACGCCACCCTTAGGAGCGCAAAGATGGCAGACCCAAAAAGAACGAAAAAACTTTTGACCGACGAGCAGAAAAAAAGGAAGCGTGATTGGGACCGAGAGAGAGCTCAGTCGCGGGTGAACATCGGCAGAGCATCTGCGTCTGCGGCGGCGGCGGGGGAACGTTACAACACTGAGCTTTCACAGGGGACCAGTAGGGGGAGAGCGAGAGCAAAACTTACTTAGTTCTGCTTTAAACTACGCAGGTGGTGATAAAACCCGATTTCTCCCGAGTTCGAACGGCCTGTATCTGTTTCATCACAACTACTTTATTTGTTAGTATTCATCAGCTCCTGCTGTTGAAACCACGCCTAGCATGCTGCTGGCTAAAAGCTGTAGCATAAGACGTAGCAAACAGGAAGACACGACGTCTGGCGTTGCCATGCACAGCGGGGCAGGAAACAGTATACCTTGCTCTCATAGGCTAGTTTGTTAGCCAATCAGAGTCCAGCAAATTAACATAATGAATATGAATGAGCTGCTGACAAAGCAGCCTGACGGAAGGAGCCGGAACCACCCGAATTTTGATGCAGACAGATTGAAAGGTCTGTTAATCAGTGTTTCCTGACGTTTTTTAGATAAAATGTTTCAGATTACTGGTTAATACTTAAGAAATAACTATAAAGTCCTGAAATTTGTATGAAATGGCCTCTTTAAAAAAAACCACAGACAACCAAACGTATGAAAATACAGACAAAAAACCCAACGTTGCCCACATGGGTACAAATTTACACATAAATTTTACTCAGGAAATGGTAGAACAATGTCAAATCCATTGCCACTATCTTGATACCCGCGATGGGAAACACTTCAGCCTTTCTGGCAATGAGGTCATTTTCTTTCACCCTGAAGAAACTTTTCCTGCCTCTTCAATCTTTAGACTCAATTTCTCTGCCGATCAGATACGTGTCCTACTTCTAATCACACGTACTACAATCTGTTTCAAATTTAACAAGTGTTTCTACAGACACATGGCTGTGGTTCGCTAATCCTTACAGAAATCTAAACACTGAACACTTTCAAAGGAACAATTCTCAGAGTTTCACATCAGTTGATTACAATGAAGTCAAAACCAAAATCCAAGAGGTTGTATTGTAGTTAACTAAAGTTTACAGAAACACCTGGTTCGCTTCCTCCACCTGAACTACCTGAATAACTGTTTGTATTTAAACTTTATGTAAATAGACTTTTACCAAGTAAAGGCTCACTTTGTTGTGACTGTAACAGACTGTGATGAGCCTTCATGAAAAAACTTCCAAAATGTCTCAAAAAGTTGCATGAATCATGGCCTTTCTCTCATGTCTCTGAATTTGGAATAAGTTTGAACAGTTTGGAGCCCATCTGGAAAACCCCAGTTTCATTTCCATGAGTCGAAAAGTGCAAGAAATAAGAGATGTTGCGTTGACATCATAGAAAAGTGATTTGGAGAAAAAAAAGAGAACCTGGTATTACAATTTTATGTAGAAAATACTATCTTGATTTGAATTTGATGGCAGCAACACATTTTTAAAAATTTTGAAGAAACAATAAGCTTTAACAGTTATTGGCACAATTTGGAAATAAACTTACACACACATACATATAGTTGCTAAAACCATAGTAAAAGGAGACATAAAATCCAATTAAAATTAATTTAAAAAAACAGGTCACATAAGAGATGTAAGTAAAACTGGAACTTCATTAAAAGCAAGGAAATAAAATCTTCTCAGTTTGTATTTAAAAATTGAGGGATGATTAATGAGTTTTTAAATCTATTCCTGCATCGAGGGACTCTATAAACTACTTATAAAAATCGTGGCACAATTTTAGAAAACTTTCTACATAATAATAAACTATATAGATCCCTCATCTACAGAGAATAATATCAACAGCTTCAGAGAATCAGGAGGAATTTCTGAGCAACAAGGTGAAAACTGGATGTTTGTGATTTGCAGGCCCTGAGGCAGCACTTCATCAACAACAGGCTTGATTTTTCTACTGGACAATCACTGCATGAGCTCAAAAACACTTCTAGATTGCACTTTCTGTCAGCATAGTTCACTGTGTGATCCACAAACACCATGTGAAGATGCATCAAGCAACGACGAAGCCACAAACACCCTCCAGAAACACCGGTGTCTTCCGTGGAAGTAAAATTAAAGCTTCTATCTCAACAACAACAAATGTGAGACATGAAATTACAAGGCAACACAAACTGGAATCACACTGATTTGTTTTTTTTATGACATTACTGCAACATCTAATGTCTAATTTGTCTTATTTGTAAAGCAAGTTGTGCCAAAATCAAACCCAACTCACAAAAACAAAAATGCTATTGTTTATACAAGAGAGAAAAAAACTGAAAATGACTTCTAATGTAACTTACTGGCTACATATCTTTAGTTAAAGGTACAAGATGTAAGAATTTTACAGGTAAATACTCACACAATAGTCTAACGTCTCACCGATGCTGAAAATAAAGCCACATCGTAACAAAACTGGGTGGTCGCTAGTTTCTGTCACTTTAAAAATACCGGTCCGGGACAGAATCATTGTTTACAATAACTGTTCCACGTCCAGACTTCCTGGTTCCATAACTAATCACATGAGCCTGCAAAGTTGTCAAGTCTTCAACACAAGCAGTTACAATTCAGCAACGACCAGCAGCACAAAGTAAAAGAAGCAGCCATGAGATGAAACCCAAGAAACATCCTTCCCAAAAACGGAACAAATACAAGAGAAATAAAATGAGGATCAACATTGGAACTGGCAACCCAGCAGAAAAATCAAGAAGGGGAGGGGGAGAGGGACTTAGCGCAGACATATTTGGTTTTCTACATGAACTGCAGGACTCTGATTTGACTGGTCTTACAACATGCAACAGAAGTTAGCTAAATGCTGATTATAGTACAAGTCAAACGCAGCAAGTCATTGTGCATAAATGATTTGTCACAACAGATTTGGACAGTCTTCAATATTTCACTGCATGGCCCTTCAGTTCCATTAGTTAAAGGTGGTATATGGAATATTTGTAACAAGTATGTAGAATGAAAATACAGCATTTCCTTTAAAAATTATATTTGAAGTAAAATATTATAAAATATTAATTTTGACAGGACGTTGGCATTTTCTTTACATCTACCAGCCATTAGCTGGCAGAGCAGCGGGCACCATTTTGGGTTGCCTAATACCATAAATAATCCAGCACAGTGAGGCTGGTGCTGTGGAGTCTGCAGGTCAAGCAGCTGGAAGCACCGGGGACATGCGGTGATTATATACCTTATTTGCTTGCCATAGAGGGTTTCCCCTGTAACGAGCAAGTTCTGTGTGGAAATGTTTTTATTAGCAGCTAGCAACACGGAGCTACATGTGGATGAACGTTTTGGGCCACTTTTTTGACTGGAAGACACACCACAGAGGATTTTATTGCTTTTTTTATTTTACTGGATAAGTGGGGCGTGCAGGATGGTGTGTGAGGAGGAAAGAGGATCTTAAGAGGGACTAAAGGAAGTTTTGGTTTGCTCTAGACGAGCCGCGGTGCAACTGTGAACTCATTGCCACGGATTGAATCAATGATTGAACTTCAAACAGGTTGGAGCTGCTTTTATCAGAGTCAGTGTGATCAGCGGGGCTGGAGAGCATGATTAGTGAACTGAAAATTATATTTTATTGTCCTGCTCTGATCGGGGATCAGAGTGGGTTTGGTGAGGAATATTGGTCGATCTCAGCATTGGAGCACACGTGCGCGCGTGGGGGGGGGTTAACGAGTCTGACACCCAGATGGCTGAAGGCTTTGTGCTGTTATTCTGTTCCATATCCCACCTTTAAGTCTAAAGGTGCATTCACACCGGCCCAACCATCAACTTCATAAGCAGCAAGTTTATATGTAAAGTCTATGGTGGACGGGCGTCAGACAGACGTCAACAGCTCTGCGGCGCTTTGTGAGCGTTATGACCTGCAACTTTTCAAGCTTTTCTAGCGTTTCAGGCGTTGACACTTGAAACGCTAGAAAAGCTAGAAAAGGTCAAAGTTCAGCTAGCTGAACTTTTGACGCTCTTAACGCTCTTGAAGCGGCATGTCAACCAATCAGAGCGTCTCATCGTAGTGACGTAAGACGTCACAGCACGTAGCCGGAAAGAAGCGGGATCAGCCAAAATGGAAGATAAATGAACCTCATCCAAACGCTCCTGGAGCAAATGGTTAAACTCACCAAACTCAGAACGCATCTGAAGAATGGGGTGTATCCACAAACGGCGCTGATGCACCCGACGTCGACGTTGTCTAGATCTATGAAGTAAATAAATCCAAGCCACTGTCTCAATATGATCCGCCATAGCTCCGAACATCCCATAACAAAGGAAGCCCCGCCTTCGCGCTCTTTTTCAGTCAGGCTTTACAAGCTTTAACGCCTATGCGCTCTGACTGGCAGGCGTTATGAGCTTCAACTTCAAACGTCAAATTTGGAGCGTTATCAGCGTTGCTTGACGTTGACAAAGTGGCCGGTGTGAATGCACCATAAGAGATCCTCTGAAAGGACAAAGCTCACCCTGTTCTACACAGGGAAAACAGAGTTTGGTAAATGGAAGTAAAACATCTTGTACATCAAACCAAAGCAGCTGTTACCATACAGATGTGGTTGCCTTTGGCATCACCTGTCAGAAACCTACAAAGCAGTCTAAACATTCCTCCCCTGAATATTTTCCCTTTATTTCAGTTTTGACACTATCCCCCTCGACATCTTACACAAGCAGCTTTGATACTTCCAAGGCACAAATAACTTTAAAGTTCAAACTAAGTCAGTCTGTTGGATCAGAGGTGAAACATGAAGAACCACAAGAAAATCCATTTGCATTAAAGCAGTTATTGATCTGCTTCTTTAATGTCTTACTTTAAGCCACTGATGTTGAGGTAAAGTCTTTTATTGGCATCAATGAGCTAAAATCACTTGTTGAGTTTGAGGAAGGCTGTGTTAGATTTAATAAAGTCTGTTAACCTGCATGCTCATCATGCTCTGCATGTATTTCCACAACATATTTACTATTTAGACCAGCTGTTCCCAAACTTATTTTGCCATGCACCCCCTTTTATGTCCCGGCCGTGTTGACGCACCCCCAACCCCCCCGCACCTTCAAAATAATGCCACAAGCATTTTTGTTACTGTTGAAAGGACGTTGAATTTTATTTAGGCTATATTAAAGACGGCATGTTTACTTAAATGAACAAAAACCACATCTAATGCTCTAATGATCACAATGATGTGCTCCTGCGTCTGTAAAAAAAAAAAAAAAGAAAAAAAGTTATGTGCAAGCTTCCAGTTTTAGGGCAAAAAACACAGGTTATGGAAATAACATTAGAACGCCAATAATTTGAATTAAATTGCAATAACATGGTTTAACTACAGCGAGATGAAGAAACAGAGGAGCGCTGAGTATTTCCAGTATATTTGAACCAGTAATATAAAGACTAATACTTACTCAGATTAATGCCTTTGATTCGTCACTCTCTCTTGGTTCCTCTCTTTTATCAGTGCCTTTCAATTTCTCAACCGACAGTTTCGCCAATTTAAGCCAATTGAGCATATTTGCAAAAATGAATGAAGTAGAGGCCACAAGCTAGGTGCATACATAAATTGTGTAGTAGAAGAAGAAGAACTTCTTCTACACTTCATTTCTAGATTAAGTGCATTTTGAATAGTAATTTTAATTGTCATTGTTTAAATTTTTACAGAGGAAATATTTATTTACACATCTTTATTGTTTGAGGAAACAACAATACCCCAGGCATGTTTTTCAACGACACAGAGAAAATGTTTGTGTGAAAAGGCCCTTCCGTTACCGCTGATGTGCTACTGAAATATGTTGTTGTATTTTTTATTTTTATAAAGAAGTAATCTTAAACTGCTAATTTATAAATTATCATTAGATTATTCTGTTTAGTCTGTTTATACTCCAAAGGTTTATCTTAAAGATGTTCAGAGCACAACAATTTGTTTTTGTCTGATCTGCAAGCAGGTAATATTACTGCAATGGTCTACTGAATGATTTATTCTGTTTTTACACAACATGGATTTCAGTTGTGCATCTCACTGTTACATCACATGAAACGACACGGTTATTGTGGTTGTATGAGCTTGAAGGGTCTCTGCAAACCTTCAAACTAAATTTCTAACAACTGAAATGGAAATCTATTGTTAGATGATCACGAGTTGTTTTATTGTTCAACATGCAAGTTGAACTATCACAGTCACAGGGACTGTTTATCTGTAGCTACGTTTACATGCGCCAAATTTCCCCAATCTGATTAAAATCTTGGTCGATCTGAATTCCCAAATCCCTGTTTACATGGACACTAACTGAAATGATCTGATCATGTCATGAGTACACATGCACCAAGCACTCAATCAGGTTAAATGAGTTGAGCATGCGCACAGCGAGTTGTCTCTCCGGGGGAAGAAAAAAAAGTAAACAAACTCCATCCTTTCTGCGCGTCTTTCCCGCCCCATCGTGTGCTCGATCTGACTCACGTTTTCCCCAATATGGACCCTCTGCGGGTGATTACCTTTATGTTTGGGTTTTTACTGGTCGCATTAACCAAGCTAGCGGCTGAATACCTATTGTTACTGCTCCTCCACCACAGGAGAGGAGAGCAGGATGACAGGATGACTGCACCAGCAGACCACTTCTGTTTACTTCCCGCCATGTTTTCTACTTGGATCTGCGACAGCGGAAAGACGTCACGCTGAAGTTGTACGCATGCGCAGTGGGCTCTTTTCACCCTTTCTTTCTGAATGGGTGTATACATGCACGTCTATCCGAATGAAGATCGGACAAAACCACCCCTCTCGATCGGAAGTAAATTTCATTCTGATCAGGCTGCATCGGATCAAAACATTCTGATTGACATGTTTACATGACGTATTTTTTTTCCGATTGGGCGTTTATTCCGATTAAATGTGCCCATGTAAACGTAGCTACTGTTCTATTTGGTAATGATATACCTTTTGGAAGCACATTAGCAGACTGATTTTGGGAAAGTTTTAGGTTTTTTAATAAAATGTGTTTCCAGTTGTTTTAGTTTTGACTTGTTCACATAGAACTGCTCGCTCTCCTTCTTTTCTCTATTTCTTTGCTTTGAAACTGCCAATGAGATGCAACCTGAATTTCTTTTAGACAAACAGACTTCACACTCTGTTTTATTCTGCTGCCTTTGCACAAGGATAATAAAATATTTGTAGACAGTCCATGACTATACTGATAAAACCAGATTCAGCTGAACGTTTATATAATCTCATTGCAGCGTTGCTCTAAAATGGTTCAATAAATGTACGATATGGAATATTTTTATAAAAAGCAGTATTTCTAACAAAATAATGCATCTATGGGGCGTTTAGAGAGTTGTAGAATCAAAATACAGCATTTTATTTAGAAACTATATTTGAAATAAAATACATTAGAATATTAATTTTGACGGGCACGATGTTTGCATGTTGTTTACATCTACCAGCCAATAGCTGGCAGAGCAGCGGGCACCATTGCAGGTTGCCTGATATGGTGAATAGTCTGTAGCAGCGAGGCTGGTACTGTGGAGTCTGCTGGTCAAGCAGCTGGAAGCACCGGGGATATGTGGTGATTTTTGACCTTATTGACTTACCATAGGGGATTCCCCGACATGTGACGAGCAGTGTCGTGTGGAAAAGTCTTTATCAGCAGCTCACAGGCTAAGACAGAGCAGCAGGTGGTGGAAGTGTGTGGAAGTCCAGGCTGCAGGTTTGGCTGGATGGCGTGGCTGGGTGGAGAAGTGAGGTATGCAGGATGGCATGAGGAGGACAGAGGATCCTGCTGGAAGTTTTGGTTTGCTTGAGAAAAGCCAAGGCAGATAAGTGAGCTATTTGCCATGGACTGTATCGATGACTGAGCGACAAACAGATAGGACTCTTCTTCTATCAGGGATCAGAGTGGGCTTTTGTGAGGAATTTTCGTGGCATCTGACACGGGGGTCACGAGCCTGACACCCCGATGGCTGGAGGCCTTCCTCTGTTGTTGTGGTGTTCATGTTCAATATTCCACCTTTAAAATTTAAATATTGGCTAAAATGTTTTTTAACCAAATGTTTTTACCCAAGTAGAAAAATAGAAACTAAAAAATGTTCTGAAAATGTCATATTGACAAAAAGAACAAAATAGATCAGAAAAAGTTTTTGCAGGCGACAAAAAACATCTCGAACATCAATTTTCTTATCGACCCTGTCTGTGAACATTGGTAAACATTATGAGGATAATAAAAGAATCCAAATACATTTTACAAGTTCTGTCTTGTTTATCTTTCTGCTGAAGATGAGAAACACCAGATTTTGTACAATAGATTCCAGAGGAGCAGAGACAGGAAGTAACCTGCCAGCAAGAATATTTCAATCATATTCTAGTAAATTATGATGAAGATTAAAGTTGTGTTCAGTTATTTTTTTTTTAAATGGGAAATATTCCAGAGTTTAGCGGAAAAATCAATGTAAACAGACTTGAGTCTGAGACTACAGGCAGGAACAGATCAGTGTGTCTGAGACGAAATAGGAAAGGGCAGATATTATCTAGTTTTAGCTGACAGGTAATACATTTTGGGGGATTACAACAAAACTCTGACCACACCTACACTAAAATAAAAACAGGATTGTTTTTGTAGAAAAACAGCTGAAATGAAAGCCTTCATTCAAAAAGTGAAATATGGATACAGAAATAAAGTGTGTGAGTCCCTGTTGTGGGGAAAAAAAAGAGACAGAAATGTGTGAAATCTCTGCAGGAACAACGTGGCCAGTCTATCTGGTGTGTGTTTGTGTTTTTATGACAGTATGGATGAATTCTCCTGTGCAAACTTGAGTTTTTGTGACTTTTTATGACACCACCCGGTGTTTCTTGTACGTCTAACTCTAATCTAGTCTGACTCCCAGGTGAGATAAGATAACAGACATTGAAATATTCAGACTTCTTGGTTAGAAAAAGAATTAGGACTGAAGCTGTTTAATTTATCTTTTTTTTTTGTTTTCCTGCTGTGCTTCTCTTGTCATGTCAAGCTTCTTGTTGAGCGTAGAAAGAACAAACAACACAATTAATTAATGTGTTAAAAACTAAAAGAAGTTTTCATTTCGTTTGCGGTGAGTTTAAATATTTTATTTCATTTGAAACATGTATGAAGGTTGAGATAAAATCCGTTGCTGCTTTCAAGGGATTTGATTCAATTATGTTTGACTCTGATTGCCCCCTCAAGCAACTCACTTTTCATGGAGCTGCATACAAACAAAAAATTTGGGATTTTCTGATTAGAAATTAAGCTTGCAGAGATACAGACTGCTGCATAAATCTGCATATGAAGCCCACATGCAACCAGAAGAACAATGAAAAAGTCATTCATTGTCTCTGTCAAGCACGTCCATCAACTTAAAACTTTTCTGGACTCACGAGCATGTAAAATTGTTGCATTATTCATCATATTTATCATAATGCAGACAGAGCTGCTGTAAAGCCTCTTGTGTTTTCTGCCTCACGCTTGGATCCTAAATCAAGAGATGCTGAGAACAAACATTTTCTGCAGCGTTATTCTTGCCAGCTAGATTTATGCAATCAATTCAAACACAGTGGGAATTACTGGAGCCCCAGAGCAAAGAGGTTCATAAGTTATAAAAATGACTCCAATAAATGTTTTCAACTCTCAGTTCAAAACCTTGAAAGATTTTGGATCCAGTTCTCGGCTCCACGGGGGGAAAAAAAAGGAGAGTGAGAAAGTGGATGATGGAAGGCAAAAAAGACGACGGACAAGAATAGAAAAAAGATTTTAAAGAATGTTACAGTGAGGAAGCCTGAAAAAGAGAGTGGGATTGCTGTTGTATTGCTGAACTCAGTCTTCAGGTAAAGCAGCCATTGACTCACTGTGTCCTCTTTGAGCTGACTTATAAAAGAAGCGCTGCATCTGACTCAAAAGAATCTGCTGAGTAACTTTGTTTGGGATGAGGTTACAGCAAACTGTAAATTCTCCCACGCAGACGAGAATCATCCAGCATAAACAAAACAGAGATGAGGGGGGATAATAAAAGCCCTGAGCTCACATCTCTCTGCCTCAAAGACGCCAACGTCCCCCCACCTCGTCCTCTCTCCCCTCTCGTCTTTTCCATCTCATCCTCCTGCAAACTCGCCCCTCACTTCATTCATCTCCTTCTTCCTCCATCCCCACTTTTTCCTCCGTTGTTGCCTTGGTAACAATACAAAGAGATATTTCTCCACAGCTCTGTCACCGTGGCAACGATTGGCTTTCCTCCAGGCCGTTGTTAGAAGCGAGCCGCTCTCCAGTCCACTTCAGCCACCGTGTGCTGATCGTGGTCAGTACGCTGATGGTAATCACTCAAGTGTTGATGCCTCCATCAGGACAGACATGGAGCATCTGTGGCTGTGAAACTGCTGCTGATGGAGTGTATTGATCGGCTTGAGCACTTAAGGTTTGTTTGTTTCAAGCGGTGACTGGGCTTGTAGTGATTAAAGGGTCTAGACCGGAAAGACTTTTGTCATCTTCGATTGTTTCTCAGAATTCTTCACCGGCTTTAAAAAAACAACGACCCAGACGTTAATCAAAGGAGCCGGACGGTAGAGTGGCGGTCAGCGCTGTCGCCTAACAGAATAAAGGTTTTCCATTTTAATGGTGCCTTTTTGAAGATGTAAGGTGTTTCTGTGTGACTCATCTCTTTCTGCTGATGCTGAGATTCCCCCTACTGTCCAAAAACATGTGGGATTAAATTTCATTTCTTACCCTTCATTTTCCCTGATGACTGCTGGGATAAGCTCCACCATCATTTTTCTTCCACCTGAATGAGAATCTAAAGCTGATAGACCTTAATTCTTTAATAGACTGGATTTTCGTTGGTATATATCAGTTTCATGGTACAAAAAATGGTAAATTCTCACATTTTAGATGACAAACTTTTGCCAAAACAACAAAAACTAGACTGTAGCCCTTTAAAAACTCATCAACTTGTGTTTAGAATTATTGTAAAACAATGGAATATTTTTGTTCCAGATGTTTTTTTTGAGAGATTCCTATTCATTTTCCTTCTGAGAATGTCACAGCTGGAGCTGTAACGTTTACATCAGTATTAAGGCTCCAACCATTTTGTGCAGACATGTACCAACTCGCACCAACTGCTGTCTTTATTTGCATTCGCCACAACTTCGAGTGTCTGTGCCAAGACTCTTGGTGCACATGGCGAGAGCTAATTCAAAATCTGTTGCACTCTTTTGAATTTTCTAAAATATCTTAAATTCAAAGACAATACAAACTATATTTAATATATAAAACTAAAACTAATTGTGAATTTAATACAACTTCTGATTCAAGGTGTGGATGGAGTATGATGTTCTGACGCACATCTCTGGTGATTTTATTAAGCTTTTTTGATCCATTTCATCAAATCAGATTTTTTTTGCCCTTAAAGCTATAGTGTGTAACTTCTGTCGCCCCCTAGCGGAATTTTGCTTTATCACAACAATGAAGCTGGCGCTTCCATATGACGTACGCCCCCCCCACCCGCTATCCCTCTGCCGCTGTGATTCGCGATACCACAACATTTTTATTCTGTTTGAATAAGGACAGCTGTTGAAGAAAGATGGACTCTTCAGAAGAACTTCCTGATAAGTGTGTCTCGGCCGTTTCTTTGGCTTCTCCGCCATGACGCTTTCCTGTTCTGCCTGCACTCTGCCTCCTGCTACGAGACTCTCAGCTCGTCCTCCCCCTCCCTTCTTGTTGTGACGTAAAAGACGTAATTTCCTGCGCGCCAGCGCGGGAATGTCGCCGGTCGACACGCAAAGTAAAAATGATATATATTGAAAAATACCGTGAGATGTTTGAGGAGCCGATCGGCTTAATCTGCATTGTGTCATCTCCTCTAATAGTGGCTCGGCTGAAACGGACATTCACGGACATGTAAAAGTTACACACTCCAGCTTTAAGAACGACTTGATTTTTAAAATCCAGCAGACTAATGCCCTCATGTACTTCTTGGTAGAGTTATTTTAAACAGTCATATTTAATCATCCAAGTCAAACCATGTTAAAACTCTTTCAGTCCAGCTTTTTTCACTAACCATTGTCAAGTCTGCAGCCATGATAGCTCGATGTCAGCTGCCGGCTCAGACCCTTATCTGTGGAGCTTCAATTCCAGACCCTTTCCACCTCACTTATTTTATACCAAAGCAGGAGAACAACCTCTATTTCCTGGCCTGAAAGTATTGTGTGAAACGAAGGGGCTGCATCTGGGAAAGAATAACTTGAATAAATAATTTGAAAAACAGCAACTCGGATATAGATGCTCAGTGTGGTGACTATTAACAGTTAGCTCATCGGAGTTTGAATACAAGGTTCTAAATCTTCTGGGTTTCATTTGCAGTGATGACGGCATTGAGCCAGTTTATCATAATAAAGATGGCACTGAGCCAAATGTTACTGATCAGTCTATATTTGATATGTGACGATCCCAGGAACAAGAAGTTGAAATGAACCTTCTCCTTATTGCAGCTGCATGTGCCTGAGCTCATGCAGGGGCTCCATCATCCAGCAGGAACCGTTACACCTCCTTTCCACAGACGCTCAACTTTAGTGACGCGTAATATGCAGCTGATAGTCACCGTTAAAGTCAATGAGACTGTTTCCACTTGGTGTGAAGCAATGCAAATCAGACGCGTCCCAGAAGCGTGGTGTCATGATCATTACATTGCAGTTCTATTTTTTTTACACGGTACGCTTCTAAAACGCGTCAAGCTCAACAGAAGTGAAAAGGAAAATACCCGGAAATTTCAAAATAAAAGGACACGTGCAGATTTCCATCGAAAAAATACAGTAGCTACCTGTGATGGGTTTGAAGTCCGTAGGTGGTGTGAAAATAAGCCACATACCTTCTGGATACATGTCGTCTTTCTCTCTGCTTTTTGTTGTGTGTACTGATTTACACGAGTCATACACGTGTGAAATGCTCCTGGTGGGAAGGGACGCTCAGCTGATTGCTCGAGCAAAACGCTACATGCTGCTGATGCGTTCAGAGGAAAGGAGGGGTCCTTCCAAAAGACCTAGAGACTGGGATGTTCTCACAGTAAAATGTTTAACAGAACCTTTCAACCTTTTGTTTACAGTTACATACACCATTTTACTGAAATTAGTTTTGTGTTCATTTTAATCCTGAAGTTCCACTTGAAGGTCAGCGGAACGTCTGGGGAGGGATCATCAGAACGACGCTGTATCAGTCTGACACACAATATATTTTGTTGAAAATCAATTGTGTGCTGGAACAGCACGTGGTGATTCCACATGACCTGACCTCAGGTAAACAGAAGAAACTAGATGAACTACACCCCCACTGGCACAAAACTAATATTGCTGCTAAATGCTGCACAGCTTGTGTTGAAACCAAGCGCCACTTCGAAGACTGAGCATTCAGTCGGCAGCTGATAGGCTTATTACAACACTAACAGGAGACTTGACATTTTGAATGCATTGTGCCAGTGAATAAACTGCACTTTAGAGATGTCACGCTAATGGGATTGTGTTTTGGCAGGATGGCAGGAGCTGGGAATTTATACATTTACCAGAGCAAAAGCTGGTCCTCAGTGCTATGGCAACTGATTACAGTTTTGTCAGAGTGTTAGTGGGTTGTTTCAAACCTTTTGTCTGAGTGTCAGTGATTTTTTTTTTTTATTATTTTTGAGCAATACTTCTTCATTTCAGTACCTAATGAAGATGTTACTGGCCTCAATTTAAAAGTCTTCCTTATTCTTAGCAGCAGGGCAGAATGATAATATCAGTTTTAATGTTTTATACAGACTCAAACGTGGAAGAAGTTATTTTACACTAATTTAAATTATATGATGTCTTCTTGTAAAACAAAACAGCCTTTATGTGAATCACAGAGAAACTACTGAAAACCTTGAATGGAAAAAAAATGTCTCCGCAAATGTTATTTACAAGTCTTATAGAAGAATGTCCTTATTCAAAGGATGAAATACATCAATCAGAATCCAAAAACCAGGAGGAGGTCAGTACCTCAGCGAGTTAAAAACTTGATGGGAACAGGCTGGCGGCTCAAACAGGGTAAAGCAAGTATTCAGAAATCCAAACGTCCAAAATTCAAAACATGAATCCAAACAGAGGCAGGCGAGAGACAGAGGTCGTTAAGGCAGAAGTAAGGTTGTTAAACAGATGACCTCAACAAGGTTTTGACAAGAAGCAGGATCGTTACAGTGTACTTAAGTAATAGCCTGTAGGTGAGACAGAGGCTGAGCACAGCTGATGGGAGGGGAGACAGGTGAAATGATGTGGGGGTGATTAACATGAGTAACCATGAGGAAACAAAGGGACAACATGACGTCATCAGGCAAAGAAATGGAAAACAGGTCCAGATCAAACCTGATTCATGACACTCGGTCCTTCTCTCCTCTGCACTTCTCTCCACTCCATCCATCAGCTGACCTTTAATATGTGATTGGTCTTTCTGCACAACTGCTGCAGGAAGCTCATAATGGAGACTGTCAGAGCCTCAAGTCAAGTGAGTTATGCTAATAAAGCTACAACATACTGCAGTATGAACCATATAAACCCATACAACGTGTAAAATAACATGTGGGGGTATAAAATTTACGAACATTCACTTGCATTTTTTAATTAATTCAAATTTGCACCAAAAATTACTTCACTGGTACAAGAAAAGATGGTGGATCACCCTAAAATAAACTTGCCAACCATGTTAGAAAGCTCCGTTTTGAAGGGTACTTCAATGCTAAAATATGCGAACATCAAAAAATACTTCTTATAACTCAAAGGTGACTTTGACAGCTGTACTGAATGTCCCAAAAAATGTGTTTATGTTCATCTGCAAGAAAAAAAACTCAATTGCTTCCACTGTACACTTTATGATAAATATGAGAGGAGTATGAGGTCGACACAGAGGGTAAAAGAATTACAAAGACCACAGTATATAGTGTATGTATGTGTGTATGAATGCATCTTTGTAAATGTGCATGTATGCAGCTACTTCCAGCGTATAAATGGTGCTGTCACAGTGTGCGGGGGGGGGGACTGGCAGGGCACGCTGGGACAGTTGGAAATAAAGAGCAATCTGACAGCTCAGTGCTGAAATGCACTCTGGGAGAAGGAAAATGTGAAAGCGTGAGAGTTGCCCATTTGACAGCCAGTGTACCACCTGCCGTGTGTTTGTATGAATGTGTGTGTGTATGCACATGCATGCATGATTGTATATGACTTGTGCATGTAATGTGTGTGCATGAGCGTGGTCATTTCGGTGGGTTTTTTGGGTGTGTTTGCATGTAGTGTGTTTGTGCCGTGTGTTGTAATTGGGTAACAATCTGGCCCACAGCAATCCATTTCCTGTCAGCGAGGACAAAAAGAGACCTGCTGGTGAACCATCTGCTGTCCAGGTGCATTACTAGCTCCTGTTAGCTTTAGGACATCTGTCTGTCCTACTTACCCCTCCTGAACCCCTGGGGAGCAGCTTGACGCCCAGCAGCATCTTGTTCTTGTCTCCTTCATAAGAATCAATCTCATCCACAGGAAATTATTTTGGTCTGGTTTCAGTTCCCATGTACAGTTGTTCCTGTTCTCCGTAACTCCTGTTGGGATTCTTGCAGAATACTTTTTTTGTGACAACAAAAAACAAGATAAAAAGTATTTTTGTTAAACCGTTATTTTATGATGGAGAGAATAGATACCTGGTGTTTGTGTGGTGTTATGACTGAGACTCAAATAATCTCTACTGAATATCATTTATGCTCAGTTATCCTTTAACCTACCAGCTGTAACATGATGGAGTGACCACTGAGGGCTGATGCAGCCAATGTCTGAAGCTTTCAGCTTAGCCAATGATTATCTGGATATCGAAACCCAGAGATAAATGTTCATATGCTGAGCAGTGGACTGTGTCATGCAGAAATAATTTAAGGCTTGAAAATGACGGGTGTCTTCCTTCCCACAGGGAGGGAGGCACTGTGGCAGAACCAGAACTTGTCAGAGGGATTATACTCCCTTTCTGGCCAAAAAAAATCTTCTGAATTCAATAAATCAGACAAATGACAGAAAAAAACATTGATAAAATGAAAATTAAACCGGAAACTAAAAATAATTTAGGTAAGAAACATAATTTTCTGTCTCCAGATTCTACATTTATGTACAATCTGCAGATACACTGATGTTACAACATCTCTGATGATCTGATGATTCCTTCCTTTAGACATCCATGTGGGATTTTACCAACAGATGTATTTCACATAAATATGTATGTTGGGTTAATTTTTAAAAGTCTAAAAGTATTTCCCTTCATTTTTGATTCTGACAAACATGTTCATAATCCCTCAGATCATCACGTGTGTGCAGGAAGACAGAAGTTTATGTTCCTTATTACTAGAATCATAAAGCGGTGGGTAAATTTGCTTCACTTATATAACTTCGTCACTAGGAAATTAAATTTCACCAACTTTCACTAACTTCTGCTTTTTTTTGTACCTTGATTAGGTGAAGAGAAATGAGACACAAAGTGGAGGGAAAAATAACTGGTGTTATTTAAAAACTCTGTTTGCACTGCAGCTGCATTTACATGACAATAAAAGCTGCAGCAGGGCAATTTTACAGAATATGAAAGTGAAAGAAAGTTGTTTTTGTAATCATAGAGTGAATAAAAGCTGGAAGAAAGCAACAAATTTTACAAGAGTGAACAAGAACGAAGGATAATAGGATTATGGAGAAGAAAAAGAAAAGCATGTTTGGATCAGCTCCTGCAGCTCCTGCTTCATCGACCCAACATGATTCCATATCCTGTATATTAACGATACTTATTATAGTAAAACACAAAATATCTTGGGTTCGTATTTATGAAGTACAAAAGAACATCAATCAGATGTGAGAATCACTTCGTCATTTTTTTATTGTCTGAATTTACAATTTCATTCATTTCCACTTTCTGTATTTTAAATTGTAATTTTAATTGTTTTTTTAAATATTCAAATTTAGTCTAAATTAAAGCTCATTTAAAAAACCTAGCTCCAAAATTTGCCTTTTTATTCCCTTTAAAAATAAAAACACAGAATGTGAGAAGTGCACCATGTAAAACATGCAAAATCCTGTCTTCCAATGCAAAACAACCTCTTGTGTTATTCCCTCAGTAGAACGTAGAAGAACCCTCAATAGGCTGGGTTCTGCTACCCCATACCACTACACTACAGAATCTGGATAGATTCCTTCACATGTTCAGGTTCTAGTAAACATTGTGGCTGATAGATTTATAAAGTTAATGAATTCATTAAAATAAAAGCACCAAGTGCTCCAGAACTGGCTGTGGACTTCACTTCCTCGCACATCCAGGTGAAGTCTGTCAATGTTCTACATTTTTTCTCCCCTGTAAATTTTGTTGGAACCCACTGAAGTGCATTTTAACCCACATTTGGTGGGTGTTGATTAAGAGCCCTGGTTATGACGCTGACGTCCCCTTTATGTAGAGTTTAAATTTGAAGATGATACCTGGGCTTATTCTAAATAATCCTGAAACTCAGTTTTGGGGAACTTAAGTTTTCCCATGGCTCATGGTGTCTCTGATCGAGTTCCTTGAGATCATGACGTGTTTAATACAATTTGTATGTGATATTCAAAAATAACTTGTTAAACATTAGACTTTTATTTAAAGAGTCCCTTCCATTAAAAACTGTTTTTTCTGAGGTTTCTGTTGAATATTTTAGCTCCACAGGTGTTCTTACCTTCATAGTTGGTGTGAAAACAGGTCAACAACTTCTCTTTCAGTTTTTATCTCTCAAACTACGCAGGTGGCGATAGCACCCGAGTCTGAACGGCCTGTATCTGTTTCATCACAACTCCTTTGTTTGTTAGTATTCATCAGCTCCTGCAGTTGAAACCACGCCTAGCATGCTGCTGGCTAAAAGCTGTTAGCATAAGACGTATCAAACAGGAAGAGAGAACGCCTGATGTTGCCATGCGCAGCGGGGCAGGAAACAGTATACCTTGCTCTCATAGGCTAGTTTGTTAGCCAATCAGAGTCCAGTAAATTTACATAATGAATATGAACGAGCTGCTGCCGAAGCCTGACGGAATGAGCTGAATTTTAATGCAGACAGATTAAAAGGTCTGTTAATCAGTGTTTCCTGACGCTTTTTAGATATAAAATGTTTCATATTACAGGTTAATACTTAAGAAATAACCACAAAGTCCTGAAATGTGTATGAAATGGCCTTTTTAAGACTATGGAGGAAAATGATTGGATAACCATTAAGCATTTTACTCCTCATAACCCACTTTCTGTCTTTAAATACTGTATGACTCAGAAAGTCTTGAGAGATTGGACAGTCGGTCTTTTTTGACCAGATGACTCATTGAACTTAGAGCGTAATCTTAGAATACACCTTTTTTTTTGCACATGTTAAAATACACTCACTTACTCTGTTGTGCTTTCCTCTGACTTTAGTTACACTGTACAGATTTACTTTCCCTTTGACTTGTTTGACGCTGATGTTTTTTTTCTTTTTTTACTGGAGGAGGATGAAGACTGCAGGTACAGTCACGCAGAGTGTAGATGTTTTTGCTGATGTTGGTGGGAGAAATGCCAGTAAAGCAGAATCAGAGCTGAAGGGAAAAAGTAAAAAAGGATTATCATGCAGCTTGAGGTTATGATTCACATCTTGCATGAAACGTGATTTGGTTAAATGTGCCAGGTGGAATACATCAGTGGGGTGGTTTGAAAAATGTGTGCTGCATAGAAGAATTCTGATTCTTTCCTTTTTAATGAATTTGATCATTTTAAAAACCTTAAACAAAAAATCAATTTTTAGTACTTTTTCACAGACACTTTTATACATTTTCTCCTAATTATTTTTGGATTAAGAAACAATTAAGTCCATAAAACATAAATGTTTATTGTAAAATAGAATTGAGGAACCAAAATCATCACTGGAACCAGACAACACGTTTCATCTCTCTGGTTACAGTGAAGCAGCAGTGGTTTCTGACCGTATTGGCTTGCCATACAGGGATTTTCTTAAAGCTGCTATACTTAATTTGCATAACAAATTAGCTTAACATATTTTTTTTTCATGCCCATTAAAAACTTCTTAACACAGCATGGAGAGAAATATGTTGTGAAGATTAAAAAAAATAAAAAATAAATAATTAATTGGTTCTCCCGTATTTGTCTAAAAACATCAATCAATCAAATGGTTCGGTCCAAAAGTTATGATTGGACAGTCTCTCCAGTCATACGGACTTCTGCATTTATTTGGCTTCTGTGCTCCTAAAAAACTGAGACATATTACCGCAGCACACCACTGCTGGGAGTGTTCGCCGCTCTACCATGTCACAGCAGGAGAAACAGCCGCCGGCTGGTTCAGGACAAAAGTAACAATTAATGTCAGTTGTTTGTTGTTATATTGTTTTCACTTACCGGTGATTCCGCCATGTTACGGTACTTGACTGAACTGCGGACCAGTGTCTTGCACTAGGTCGTGTTTCCAAACCTGGGGGGGTGTGGCTTAGGAATTCTACTGGACGGGAGGGGCTGAGAGTTCTGTGACTTTGTTGACAGTCTAAGCTAGGCAATCTGAAATCAGGGATATCAGCTTTAAGTGTGACTAACAGGGTCATGTGTGGAAAAGTCTTTATTAGCAGCTCACACGCTTAGACAGAGCAGCAGGTGGCTGAAGTATCCGGTTGTGTGTTCGGCTGGAGGACACCTCGGAGGACTGTGTGACTGGTTGGATAAGAGAGGTGTGCAGGATGAAGTGAGGAGGACAGGATCTCTGGAAGGTTCAGTTAACTCAGGAAGAGACGGGACAGATACGTGAGCTCTTTGCTTTGGACTGAATCAATGACTGAGGGACAAACAGGTAGGACTCTCCAATTATCAGAGTCAGTGTGATCAGCTGGACTGGAGAGTAGTCAGCGTGATTAGTCAGCTGAACACGTGACATTTCATTGTCCTTCTCGCGTGAGGAGCAACCAGAGATGATCGGGGGTCAGAGTGGGGTTGGTTGAGAAGTTTCGGTGGTATCGGAGCGCACGTGGAGGTCACAAGCTTGGTACGCTGATTGCTTGAGGCCTTATTCTGTTGTTGTGGCTGCAGCCTTCACACACTGGATGTCACTGTGATGTTCTTGTTCCATATTCCACCTTTAAAGCAGTGAAAAAACAAGCTTTGAAAAAAATTCTTTACTCTTTTTCCAGGTGAAGGAAGAACAACATGGGAGCCGTCGACCTGGATCTTAATGTCAGCAGCGGCATTTCAGTTAAGCAGGGGAGGAGCTCAGACAAGTGTGTGGCAGGCAACAAGAACTTGAAGAGGTAAGAGACAGTTACGACCTTGACTGGGAGGTGAGCAGAGAGACTTAAGGTGATGTCACTAAGCAATATCCATAAACAATCCAGGGTCAAAACGCTAGTGGTTATAAATCCTTGCAGACAAACGCAGCCATCAAATCAGAAACAGGTCAGTACACTCTATGATCAAGATGCAGGACTGCTGAAGACAATCAGGTGATGGGGAGAGAACTGAGCAGGTGAGCAGCATCAAGCACAATGACAGCGAGGTGCGGATGAGTAAGCCAGAGAATGTAAACATGACACAATAAGAACAAAACATGATACAACAGCATTTAAATAAGCTCAAGGGCAAAAAATATGAAAAAAATGGTGGAATATAACCTGATCAGACTGGATTCACGACATTTTCCTATATATTTATGGAAAAAACTAAAAGATCTGGTCTTTACTAGAATTATTTAAATGTAACCTCAAGTGTAGAGAAATAAATTCTTTCAACTTTTATTAAAGGGGTTATGACATCAAAATGCACTTTTTTGAGTTTTTTGGGGTATATCATGATGTGTTGTGCACTGATGAGGCCGTGTGAACGTCCAAAGCGAGTATCAAAGTTCCCGTTTGTGGGCGGTCTGCTTTGTTTCATATTTAAAAAACGGTTAAATCGGAAAGCACCATTTTTTCCTACGTGGCATTTCATCCTACGTATTTCATAGCGTCCAATAAAAGTGCACAGTGAAGTAAACAGTCCATCCCCCCACCCCACCACCCCACCCCCAGCCCATACACCGGTAGCTGCGTTGCGCTAGCTTGTGCTGCTGCTCTTGAGAAGAGATGGCTACGCAAACGGGGACCTGTTGTGTCCAAGGATGCTCAACCCATGCTGGACGTTTCCACTCACTCCCGAAGGATGAAAAAACAAGAGAAGAGTGGCTGAAGTTCATTTATGGAGAAGTGCCACACAGTTATAACCTCAATTAGAAAATATGTTCAGCTCACTTCACGGAGGACTGCTTCCATAACTTGGGTGAATTCAAGTTGGGATTGTCAAAGAAACTGATTTTAATTAAAAATTCTTTACCAACCCTGAAGGAGGCGACCACATCGTCAATACCTGTAAGTTTATTTATTTAATAAAATGCTGCCTTGCCTGATAAACGTTTGTTCGTGGTCTGAAGAGTTCATGATGCTAGCATGTGATAGCCGCTCTAGCAACAATGTCCGTGAGCAACAGGTTTATCATACCATATTGTGAATCTATTTTCATTGATAACATCTGACAGCACTGTTTATTCGCTCATGTGATTAGTTGAGTTTTATGTGTTCACCCCTCCGTCTTCCTCAGAAGACGTTTCAGGCTCGAACATATACGGTTGTAAACGTCCACTCGCCATGTTACTGGACTGTTGACGGAGCCGAGAAGAAAGGCTTGCTGCGGGCAATGGTTGTAGCCAATCAGAGCGAAGTCAGCCAGGGAGACCCACATATCATTAACGAAAGGAACCGTGTTGCTGAGAAGAGGATTCTGACCTGCCCGTACACCCCCGCCCTGTTAGTTTTTTAATCAAATTCTTTTGTGAGTTGACATATGCGGGCATATCTACTACATGAAATAGCTTTACGCCAGTTTAAACAGTGATGTCATCACACCTTTAAAGAAAAGCAAAGACAAAATGGAGAAACTGTTTTCAAAAAATAAAGACCACTTCTACAACTTCCAAGGGATTCAAGAGGAAAACTAAATCTACAGTAAGGGAAAACATTAAATTGTGTAAAACCTTTAAAACAGAGGCCCATCCTGCCCAACAACATCATGCTGGGTACAGATTGTGTCATGATATGACAGGAAACTCAACATCATATTCCAGTATAGCGCTACACATGGTAGCAGCTTGTTGGAGTAGCTGAATTTTTGCTCTTGTGAGGGAAGAAACGGCTCATGTGAGTAGATAATATCCACACAGAGTTAAATACATTGTTCTCTGTGCTTTTGATATAATTCTGATGCCACAAGCATCTGACAGCTGAAGCTCAAACCAAAGTGAGTCATAAAATACAACAACTGTCCCAAACACAAACACAAATATACAACCCCAATTCCAAAAAATTTTGGATAAAAAGGTGTTTAAAAATTACATTTAAAAAAATGAATAAAATGATCCACAGTTGTCCTCAAAAGAACATAACAATGTATCAGATGTTAAAACTGAGACATCTTCTGATCTCATTGTTTTATCACATGATGTTAAATCAGTACAAAATAACTTTTAAAACTTTAAGCTACTGTTATTAAACTTGTCTAAGTGGATACTCGCCGAAAAAATATGACTCTGTGCACCTCCGATGGCTTTAATATAGACTAAATAACTTCAGTAATTCAGGTCGCAGCAGGAAGTGGTGTTCTGATGATTTATGCTATCCTGATGAAAAATGCATCTATAGTACGAATTTAAAACTTATTTCATAACGAGATGTCATTAGAAGTTTATACAGTATTCTTGTTTATGGTGAGTGTGTCCTGTTAATTATTTAAATGTATTTTTATGATCCTTCTCTGATATTTTCTATATAAAAGCCCTCTGGGTCCTTATCGGCCATTGTTGGGTCCTTCTCCTCTGAGTGTGTCCCAGAGTGTGTCTAGATGGGAGCAGATGTTGTTCTAACAACTTCATATACTTTTCAGCCTTTCCAGATGTGTCAGCTGTTCCAACTGCCTTTTTGGGGGATTTCCCATCACTGCACCTTTCTTTCTCTTTAACTTCTCCAACTTGCACGAACCTTTCGGTTCCGTTTTCAGCATCATTACCATTTTTGTGGCTTGATCATCCGTGATGAGCTGGTAAAATACAGGCAGAAACGAACAGTATTAATAAATAAACGAAAGGCACATTTTAAACATATCGTTACTATGTTATGAGAAGATGCTCCTTTGGATCTGAAAATTCAAACAAACACTGTAAAAGATGAGAAAGTGAGTCCCAGCATCACTGTCAGTAGTTTCCCCTCCAGGCTGTACATGATTTTCTTTTTACAGATTAGAGTCTGACTCCTCCCGGTCTGAAACGTCGGGAGGGAATGGTTCATTTCATCAGAAGATGATTTTAGCTGCCGCGGGCCATAAGAAATAACACATGCCAATTTTGAAAAGCTGAGTGCTGTTTTCAACATATAATTGACTGTGCTGTGAATTATTTGCACATAAAAACACCGACAATAAACACAAGACAAACACCAATAAAAGAATCAAAGACATCCAAATAACCACATCATTTTAAAAAAAAAAGGCCGGAAATGTTATTTGCTGAAGTTCTAGTCAGAAAATTGTTTAAAATATATACAATTTTTCTGCTTCATATGCTACAAAAAGTGCAGTTACAAAGACTTTTTCAAAGTTAACAAATAATTTTAATGTCAGTGGCTCTTTACGAAGGCTAACACCCTCTACTCACACCTGGTGATTAAATCGATCACCTCTTTTAATTTGGATGAAAAAGGCCCAGAGTCATTCTCAAAAATAATTTCAGTGCAATTCAACAAAATTAAAATAAATCAGTGGGAAAACAAACCACAGAAAAGTCTGTTTTTATATGTCTCCAACTAGTTTCCAGCTTAAAAGAAGCTGTAATGTGAATAATTAACAGTTTGGGGTTCCATGGACTGGCAGGAATCAGCATTGTGTCAAGAATGAACATGATTATAACTGGAACGCAACACCTGCAAAAACTGCTCCTGCAATCAGACAGAAAAGGTCCATTTTCAATAATCTGTTTTCTGAACCCAGTTAATCCTGTTCAGGGTTGAGGGGAGACCCAACTCCAACAGTCAATGGACAACAGGTCCGAAAATGTGACAACAAAAATTAAATAATTAGGAAAACTTTTTCTTATGTTGCGTTCACACTGAGCGCGTTTGAAGCAACCAAAAAGCACCGAACACGTGTAGTTGGTCGCTTGAATATTCACACCTCGAAGCGTGTCCAACTGGTCACACTACAAAATATGCAATTTTGACACGTGTGAAGCGGAAATAGGCAACTTATGGGAGGAAGTATAGTGCCAGACGGTATTTTTGCATGAAGGCAGCTGTCGATCTAGCACTTAAAGGGAGAGCAGCGGGACAGTAACCGGGTTTGCAGCCTTTGTGAACCGGTCCAGAGCATGACGTCACCAGGTTCCTGATTGGCTGACGCCGCGCCACTTGACGCTGGAGTTGAGATTTTTCCAACTTCAGTGTTAGGCGCGACTGCACAAATTGCTCCACATAAAATGCAGTGCATATTTTCGGTCGCACGTCAAACGCCTGATTTGCGTTAATTTGGTCGTGCGAATCAGGCAGAAAAGCGTTTTTGTGCCGCAAATCTGCTTCTGAAGCGTCGTGGGACCCCAGTCACGCTTCATCGCACTTCTACATTGACTTTCCATGTAAACCTGATGCTCTGGGCGCTTCAAACGCGTTTGGTGTGAACACACCTTAAATGTCATCTGCGTTTAAACTGGGCTATGATTGAATAAGATGTTGTACATCAAGAGGCACAAGAACTAAAAAACTGACACTGTGATTCCATTTGTTTAGGTTCAGACTTGAATAACTCTGGATGATTTAAAGAGGCCATTTCATATAAATTTCAGGACTTTGTGGTTATTTCTTAAGTATTAACCAGTAATGTGAAATATTTTATATCTAAAAAACATCAGGAAACACTGATTAACAGATCTTTCAATCTGTCTGCGTTAAAATTCGGGTGGTTCCGACTCCTTCCGTCAGGCTTCGGCAGCAGCTCGTTCATATTCATTATTCAAATTTGCTGGACTCTGATTGGCTAACAAACCTATGAGAGCAAGGTATACTGTTGCGCATTCCTGTTTGCTACGTCTTATGCTAACAGCTTTTAGCCAGCAGCATGCTAGGCGTGGTTTCAACTGCAGGAGCTGATGAATACTAACGAACAAAGGAGTTGCGATGAAACAGATACAGGCCGTTCGAACTCGTGTTTTATCACCACCTGTGTAGTTTGAGAGATAAAAACTGAAAGAGAAGTTGTTGACCTGTTTTCACACCCACTATGAAGGTAAGAACACCTGTGGAGCTAAAATATTCAACAGAAACCTCAGAAACACTGTTTTTAATGTAAGGGCCTCTTTAACGGTGAAGAATCCAACAGTTCACAGTTCAAGACCTGAGAAGTCTGACCAATCTCAACAGTTTTAACCATCATCATCCACTGGTGACATCATAAAACCATATTGTATTTATTTTTAATTTTACAGTTGCTGAAGATATTTAAACGTTGGTGCGAGTAGATGTGCTTCCATCAACATCCCACTTTTTGTTTCTTCACAGGTTCATTTTCTCATCCAAATAAACCCTTTTTCACAGTCATGACCATAACTAATTGTTAGGGATAATAACATGGAGGGCGATTGAATATGGCTGATAATGTCATCATAGTAATAGCAATTTTAATTAGGCAGCACAGTGACAGTAAAAAGAAGATTAAAATAACACGATTGTAACTGTGGTATTGGTTCCAATAAAGGCTGAAGCATAGATCAGTGCCAGATGGCTTTAAGCACACAGAAAAAGCTTGTTGTGCCGTTTCTCTCTGCTGAACAGGATTCGGGGAGCAGGAGAGGGATTGGCAAGGGAGGTGAAGGAAAAGCAGGTTTTTCTTTGTTTTACATCAAAATTCCCTGGACTGTTTCTTTGCTGCCAGCATCACTGGCAGCCTGAGTAATTAGTGTAAACCCAGGTTGTGTGAATGGGTGTGTCAGTTTGTATTTGGATAGATGTGAAAGTAACATTTGTGTGTTTAAGATGTCTCTGTTGCTTTTTTTTCCCCAAATGCTTTTTGACAGAGAAAAAAGATTTTACAACCGTACCTGCAGGGGGGATTTTTACTATAAGTGACACTCCATTTGAAGTTTGAAGCACATTAACTCTCAGGGTTTTAGCTCTACAGTAAGGAAAAATAATAATTTCAACAACGTGTTTTCTAGACTTGAGCACATTTTAACTACATCAGGACTTTTTGGTGTTAAATCATCATTAGCAGTAGGCAAGTTTGCAAAAACAAAAAACATGCCATAAATATTTATTTTAACTACTCAGACTTTACAGAGGTTAACTCATCTGGTATCACCTGTCCTTGAATATATTCAGTTGTCTCAGTCATTTTTTTAAGTCTTTAATATCTTTGTTTTATTTTTTTCATCTTTCTTGTTCTGTCTTGTTTTATTCTGGATTTGCTGCCTTGAAACTGTTTTGGGGCTTGTTTCTTTTCAAATAAAGTTCATCATCATTCTGCTCTAACACAGAAAACTGACATAAATGACCTAAAATCAACTCGCATAACATTTTCAACAGATATAACTGTATTAGTATAATAATGCACAATTATATAACGTGGTGTCCAAAAAGGTAAAAGTGATCATGGTTTCTGTAGCCCCCATCGTAACAGGATTCTCAGCACGTTTACTGTGCTGGTTCAACCTCTTAATCAAAGCTGAAAGAGCATGTTTCCTTCTGGCAAGTACTTTGTTATATTACATGGACATGGAAACCTTCCACATGCTGCGGTTAGCTGACAAACACAAGACCTTGTTCTTTTGAAAAATGTAAAAACTAAAACTCAGTGTTGTTTCTGCTACTGGGAATTTTCTTTCTTTTGGTTATATTGACTAATGTTAGGTGTTAAATGAACTTATGTAAGAATTAGACCTTGTGGTCAAATCTGAGTCCCGCAGTTCATGTAGAAAAAAAACGTCCACACTCAGCCACTCCCCTCCCTGATTTTTCTGCTGGGTTGCCAGTTCCAATATTGATCCTCATTTTGTTTCTCTTGTATTAGTTCAGTTTTTGGGAAGGATGTGGTGGTTTCTTGGGTTTACTACAAGTTTCCTCAGGGCTGCTTCTTTTACTTTTTGCTGCTGGTTGTTGTTGAATTACAGCTGCTTGTGTTGAAGACTTGGCAACCTTGCAATTCGTTAAGGAACCAGGAGGTCTGGACGTGGAATAGTTATTTTAAACAATGATTCCGTCCTGGAACATTTTTAAAATGACAAAAACAACCACCCAGCTGGCTGAGATTCAAATCTGTCACAATGTAACTTTACTTTCAACATCAGTGGGACATTAGACTGTTGTGTGAGTATTTCACTGTAAAATTCTGACATACTGTACATTTAAAAAGGCCCTTCCATTAAAAACTGTTTTTCTGAGGTTTATGTTGAGTATTTTAGCTCCACAGGTGTTCTTACCTTCATAGTGGGCGTGAAAACAGGTCAACAACTTCTCTTTCAGTTTCAATCTCTCAAACTACGCAGGTGGCCATAACACCCGAGTTCTCCCAAGTCTGAACGGCCTGTATCTGTTTCATTACAACTCCTTTGTTCGTTAGTTTTCGGCAGCTCCCGCAGTTGAAACCACGCCTAGCATGCTGCTGGCTAAAAGCTGTTAGCATAAGACGTAGCAAACAGGAAGAGAGAACGTCTGATGTTACCATGCGCAGCGAGGCAGGAAACAGTATACCTTGCTCTCATAGGCTAGTTTGTTAGCCAATCAGAGTCCAGCAAATTCACATAATGAATATTAATGAGCTGCTGCTCGAGGCCTGACGGAAGGAGCCGGAACCACCCGAATTTTAATGCAGACAGATTGAAAGGTCTGTTATCAGTGTTTCCTGACATTTTTTAGATATAAAATGTTTCATATTTCTGGTTAATACTTAAGAAATAACCAAAAAGTCCTAAAATTTGTATGAAACGGCCTCTTTAAATAAATTTGAGCTGAGCAGAAGAAGGAATAAATCAGATTTTTTAGGGAAAATTTGAGACTTTTTAAAAATATTTCTCCATCTGTACATTTTAAGTCCGATCACAGAGGCATCAAGTCCAGAAGGGAAACTCCCCCTCTCCCTTTCCATCACAACTCTCCAGCCTTTCCTCAGGAATCCTGAGGTATTCCCATTAAAGATGAGAGAATAATTCCAACAGTGAATTTTGAGTTTTCTTCTGGGTCTCCTTCTGATGGGAAGTGCCTGGAAAACCTCAAAGGAAGCAAGCAGGAAGCATTTTAACCAGGTGCCTGAACCATCTCCATTGTCTCATTTTGATGCAGAGGAGCAGCGTATCTACTCTAAACTCCCTCGGGATGACATAGCTGCTCCTCTTTTATGTTTGGAACTCAGCTCAGCCACATAAAAAACAGTACTGTCATTTCAGATTCTTGTATGGGGAGTCTCGTTATTTCAGTCAAGATCCAAATCTCCGGAACATAAACGAGGGCTGGAATGTAGATGGACACAACAGAGCAACATAACTGAAGACGAAACCCTGACCCGTCAGTCCATCTAACTCGCTACCCAAACTTTAACCAGTATAGTTGGACTGGAGTTTCCAAAATACCTATTTAAAAATTAATTTACTGCTGTGAAGATGTCACTGGTAAATGTTTAGTCTTCGAATGAAAGCAGGAAGTAACTCAAACTGTACAACGCAAGATAGTAAAAACACAAAAACATTCAGGAGTAGAGAGTCAACACGAGAACAAGACATAAAAGAGAAGGAAATATAAAAGAGCTTATAGTGACGGTGCAGCATCTCTTTCTACTGGGAAAATATGGAAAAGCCTGGAAGTTCAAAAGACACACAACAAAGGAAGCAAAGAGAGGAGAACAATTACAGAAGTCATCTTTTATTGCCACGTAAGAAAGTTGTATATACTGTATAACAACGGTAATATACTGTCAGATGGCAAATCAACAACAATCAAACAAAAATATCCCTGTAACCATTTCCCAAAATAAAAAGAAAACAGTCATAGCAACACTATGGTAATATATCTCCTGGACAATACATATTTCTTTTTAATTTTATGTTTTTACATTATTTGTATGGTACCAAAATACAGCTTTTTCATAACTTAATCTCACAAATTAGAAAGTCAGTGAACAGTAAAAGGACAACAGGGGCATTACGGTGCATATCATAAGCTACTGTGCAAACAATAGTAGGTGATGGGCTCTAAAATAGAAAATATGCTTTACAAGTCACGCAGAGATGCTGTGTTCAGGGCCCAAACTGTATGTATCCATATACACTAATGCATAAATACCACAAACTGGTCTGGACATAAAAAATAGAAAATTGATTCTCATATATGATTTTAGTGCATGATTAACACCAAAAATGAGTTAATCAGTGAGTTTTTCTTTAACTGCTAGCACTCGCTAAGGGATAGTTGTGATATTGCAAATAGCTTATTGATTCTTTAAAAGTAAAACCCTCCGTGTTAAATCATAGGCACAGAGTCAATAAGCAGAGGATATATATATATTTTAATTTACTGTGGTTTAAACCCTTCTAGGAAAACAGCAGGTACGTTTTATGAGGACTTTTAAGATAAAAATTGGACATATAAAATACACCAAAGGAACGAACTCTGTTAAAGCAGAAATGTTGAGCGTCACTGGACAGCAAACACCGCGTCTCCTCTGTCTCTGTGTGCAGAAAAGTGGACAGATGCACAAAACAAATTTACGCTATACAAACTTCTAAACATAGGTGATGAGAATCCTTTTGTAATATAGTAATATATGATTTTCTGATTATACAGATGCTGCTCTTCATTGGCTGTAACGCCATCAGCTCCAACAAACAAACAGTAAAGGGCAGAAATGAAATGAGGAGGATTTTTTACTTGTTAATGTTGTTTGTGTTTGAAGCCCTTTTGATTTCTCAGTAAGCTGTACAGATCCCATTTTCCAGTCACGATCACGCGGCTCTGCCTTCTCATCGATGAAAAGGGTAAAACTACATTCTATCTGCACTTATTCAGGTAAAAAAGACTGAAACAAATAACCACAGACGACAGTATTTTCCTGACATCAAGAACAATCCGTGCTTTTATATCTTTAGCATATATATGATGGATTAAAATGAAAAGTAAGCAAACACAACAGGGGCCGTTCAAATGTACCACTGCTTATTACAACCAGCAAATCAAATGGGAAAGATCTTTTTAGAAAAATATTAACTCTAGCAAGCAACAGGAAACTGATCGGGCAGAGGAGTTAGTGTATGTGCAGATGCATGTGAGCCATCATTTGTCTCTGGTTCACACCCAATAGATCCATAATTTGAAGATTTTTTCAATCCGTTTTTGATTTTTAATCCATTTGTCTGAACGTTTTCGGTATCTTTCATGTGTTGTGCTGGTTAAAGACTCGGTTCCAGTTTGTAAAGCCCCTCTGGCTCCTTCCTCCGATCCAGCTCTTGTTCAGCCTCTCACTCCTTGCAGATTTGGATTGTACCATGTGGCTCTGCTTCGCCGAACAAAAGGCGCTGATTCGAGGGTGTCCTGATGCATTGTTTGTATTAATGGATTTCTTTTTGAGCCAAACTGAGAGCAGATTTCGGGCAACAACTCCCCATTGTCAAATCCCAAATACACCTCTATAATGACTCTGTCTGTGCCACTTCCTTCCATGTCCCCAGTGATCTAATGGTCCTGCTACTTTTGCACTGTTTTGTTTTCTTTGAGCTCTTTTATAATTGTCACATTAAACTTAACAACAGGTCACTGTTCTGAAAGTGGGATAATTTATCTCAAAATGGGGTCATTGCTGCCCACCTGGTAGAAAGCAACAGACGATGTATTATTTCAATGCAGGAGGAAAAAGACGTATTTTAGGCTTTAAATAAGAATTACTCTGAAATTCTGTGCAGAACCTGGTGTAGGTAGAAAGAAAGTGGGCTTCGTTCTCTGAAACAAACCTGAAGCCAAATCCTAAATGTATTTGCAAAATGTTGTTTGTAGTGTTCTAAATCATGTGGATATGATGCACAACTGGTTCTTGCAGATTTATTTGTGGTCATAGGTGTATGCTTCTAAAAGGAATAGTTAAAAAATGGTTGAATTGCTGCTTGATTTTTTTTCTTTTTACCATATTAAAGATATTTTTGGATAAATATTGGATAACTGGAGACAACTCATCCCACCTAAGGGATACTCCTTGGTTGCTCAGTGCTTGCTTTGAGTGAAGAACACCCACCCACTCACTTTCTGCAGGGACCTCTTGTTTGCACGATTTGCAGTATTTTGCATTTGGGAAGCTAATGAGGGATCATTGAAGAGATAGTTTAGATCTTTTAAATTAGGTTTTTGTGGAAATATTATGAAAAATAACAACAAACCTGTTTTAGATAAGTTCTGAAGGAACTGATGAGCTGATAGCTACTCCGAGCTGGGCTAGTTTTAAAAAATCAGTAATAAAAATAATCTGAATTATCTAAATGCTCACAGTGCTCAGTTTCATATCATCATTTCGGAGGATTCTGTTACACAGAAGTCTAATATCTAGATCACAGATTTCAAACTGGCAGCTGTGATAAAGTTGATCAAATAAACCCTATAAGCAGGAAACATAATGATAATTTGAGATCAGAGTATGTAATCTGCTGTGGCCATTAATCAGAACTAAACTCTCCAAAGTAGAGTTGTCAAAATAATCAATACCTAGATATTAATCGATATTAAAACGGGTATCTAAATCAGGTATTATGTTCCCATGGTATCGATATTTTTTAATCTTATACGCAGCCTTCTTCAGAGTTACACTGACATGCGATTCCCAGACAGCCAGGTGCCGTAAAGCAGCCATGTGCCGTAAAGCACCCACGTGCTGTAAAGCACCCAGGTGCCGTAAAGCAGCCAGGTGCCGTAAAGCAGCCAGGTGCCGTTAAGCAGCCACGTGCCGTAAAGCAGCCAGGTGCCGTTAAGCAGCCACGTGCCGTAAAGCAGCCAGGTGCCGTAAAGCAGCCACGTGCCGTAAAGCAGCCAGGTGCCGTTAAGCAGCCACGTGCCGTTAAGCAGCCACGTGCCGTAAAGCAGCCAGGTGCCGTAAAGCACCCACGTGCCGTAAAGCACCCACGTGCCGTAAAGCACCCACGTGCCGTAAAGCACCCACGTGCCGTAAAGCAGCCAGGTGCCGTAAAGCAGCCAGGTGCCGTAAAGCAGCCAGGTGCCGTTAAGCAGCCAGGTGCCGTAAAGCAGCCAGGTGCCGTAAAGCAGCCACGTGCCGTAAAGCAGCCAGGTGCCGTAAAGCAGCCTGCCGCAAATCAACAGAAGGAGAAGCTGCTGCACGGCTGCATCACATTATCCTGTGAGTTGGCTTTGTAATACTTTTTGTTTCAGCTGCACTGTGAACTGCTGTAGTATTTTTATTGCACCATTTCTTGATCCGTTTGGTTTCGACTTTTTTTCTTTCAGCGCAAATTGCCATGGATTAATATCCGACACATCAGATGTTTGTTTGTTTACAGCTGGAAAATGTTTGCTGCTGGTTTTTTGTCAATGATAATCCTCGCATTTATTTGTAAATGTAGCACTGATGTCTGAGTGAGAGAGAGAGGGTGGGCAGGTAAAGGAAGCGGGACGCTTGATGGGGCGGGCGTGTGTGGAAGAGAGAGAGAGAGAGAGAGAGAGAGAGAAAAGAGCATCAGGACAGGAGATGCGATGATGGTAGTATTTGAAAGCTAAGTGGTGTAGTTCTGTTATTTTTCACCAGTTTGTGTGTACACTTTAAGTTAAGATAGCTAGATAAAAGGAATGTTATTCGTCGTATCTACTTGTTCAATAACTTTGTGTTTTTAAATCACCTTAGTATCGAAACTGGGTTTTTTGTTCCAGTATCAAATCGAGTTTGAATTTTTAGTTTTGTGACAACACTACTCCAAAGTGATGCTACAACAGAAAAGATATTCATGGTTATTATATTTTTTCACATTAATCCACTTCTGAAGATCTGAGCTATCACTTTAACCCTCATCACTACTTTTAATCCCAAAATGTGCTACAAAATGAGGTTTTTTTATGTCTTTCTGTCACAGGAGGTCACCTGTGTTGTCTTGTTTCTGTTTTTTCTCTGATAAACAATGTCAGACATGAATGTACCCCGTAGCCGCTCATCTGAGGTTCTGACCCTATCAACCACGGCCCAGCGAGCAGAACCAGGCACTTTCTATCAGATTTATTTGGGCACCAAAATTAAGCAGTTAAATGATTTATTTATTCCCGTCTGTTTATCGGCTGTTTCTGTGGTCACAGTCTTGCTAAAGTGAGGCAGTGGTGGTAGCTGGATACGAGGAGAAAAGCCACATTTTCTCATTTGGATTAAACTATTTGGCTCTGATCAAACACATTCAACAAACTCTGACCTTCAGTTCAAGTCTGGCACGAGTAAATTCACAATCCGTCATGGAAAAGAAAAATAGAATACACTGGAAAAAAAAGACTAAATCCATGAAGGATTTTTATGGAGCCCCAAAAGTTTTTGAGGGATTATAAATTATATGTATGATTGATTTTTCTTCAGCATAGTTTTGTTTTTGTCAGAGACAATAAATGTATACCAAAGTTGGATTCACACACATGAACACACACATAGCAAAGCAGCAAAATGTGTGTAGTTTTCAAGAGGACACATGATGGTACAAAACTGCAAACAGTTTTTCTGTATTTTTTGTTGCCTCATAAAATTAATCACTTCTATTTCCTTTAGCAAATCGCACGAGGAAACCAAACCCCATCTTTAAAAAGGAAAAGGCATCACAGGCCCGTTTTACTTTCTGCTCTCAAAGTGTTCCATTCAGATGTGAAGGAAGAAATGGTGAAAAGAAATATATATAACAAGAGAGAAAGGCGATGTGTATTTATATAGTGTATAAAAAGCATATTATTAGTCATCGCTACAAAGGGCCAAGATCTGGAGTTTCACAGTCTTTCTTGTACAACAGGTGCAGTAACAGTTCTGACTCTTTGTCTCTCTGCTGTGATGACACCTGCCGCTCGGCACTGTGGGAACGCAAGAAAAGCAAAGCCCACCCTGTGGAATATTCAGAGAATGTGTGTGTACGTGTGAACGTGTTTGTCGTGGGTGTACTGTATAAATGACACATTCTTATTACTCAGTAGACTTGTTTTTTTTTTTCTTAAATCTCGTTCCGTGCCTTCAGTCGAGTCTCAGTTTTTTTTTAATCATGTGACCCGCAAAGGCAGCAGGGTGTTGCACAGCATTAGGCAAAAAATATCCGTCTTTAAGACCCTCTTATCTTGTGCTCAGCCGGCTTAGTCGTTTTTGATTTAGGAGCTGGAATATTAGGTGCTCCTTTCCACCTCAAATCTTCATACAGTCTGGGATCCAAAGAGTGGAGCTGGCAGTAAAATGTGTCTCCAGAATACACATCATAATTTAACATCTTTTTCTCTCACCAGATTGTCATGTGCACCTTTTCCACTTATATCCTCAAGCTTTAAAAATGGGCTATTAACACTTTTTTTGCTTGTTCCTTATCCATGAAGGTCCTCCCTCTGTTAGCTTCCTGTTGCATGAGGAACCAGCAGCTGATTCTGCTCCACTTCTGTCTGCACGCAACTTTCTCAAAATACTCTCATCTCTTCATATTGTGTTTTTATGGATAAACACATGTCAAAGCAGCAGTTTAAATGACAAGGTCATGACTGTAACTGTAGCTGCTGATGCTAATGTAAAAATAGCAAACAAAAACATGCAAATAGGCTTGAAGAAGCCCTTCGAAGATTTGGCCTATTTGTCAGGCTCACAGATGTATTTTTATGCTTGAGTCATGTAACCCATATAAATATTTCCAGCTGTTTGTGACGATTTTTTTCCTGGAATACAGTGAACGATCTAAATTGCGCTTAGTTCCTTGTGGCAGTGTATTACTCTCAAAACGTTTTTTGTCTACTTCCAGAATGAAATTGTCCCTTTTTAAACTGCTAAAGTTAATTATTTTATCTATTTATTTGCAGAAAGATACAGTAGTTTGTTGCTTGGCAGTCTAGTTTAAATAAATATCTGTAATCATTTAACACATAGGCTCTGTTATGATTATTATATTTAAACTCTAAAGTCCGAAAGTCATTCGTGAGAGACTTTCCAAGATGTCTGTTTTTCCTCATGTGAGTTGCAGGGTCTTTGTCGTGTGGCTGAAATTGATAAAATTGTTAAATTAGCAAAACAGACGTTTTCTTAAATTGAAAAAAATTGATTAAATTACAAATTGGTACATAATAAAGATTCTTGCATATTTTCACACACTTTCCAACTAGTTACCAATAGTTGCAGTCTAGTTTAGAAATACAACTTTCTTGCACATCGTCAATTTGTTGTTTACCTGGTCCTTTTTGCATCATAATTAAGGATGGGACATGAAAATTGGTTTTTGCATGTCTGTTTTTGTAATATAGTATAGTTTTCAAACTCTTTATGCAAATATACTTTTGTTCTTTAAATCAGGACCTGTAAATGCACAGGTTTTAGTTTATTTATTTGTTCTTTTTGTCTTGTTTGGATTTAAAACAATCTCCTAAATTTGTAGGATCATTCAGAAAAAGTGCACCGTGTTTGTCAGATTTTTGTTTTTTCTCATAATTTTCCATGTAGAAATGGTGTATGAATGTTTACAAATCTGAATGTGTGTATTCATGTGGGTATGATGAACATGGTGCTCATCATTGACAGTCTGCCAATGTAACAGCCTAAATCCTCTGTTAGGAACCTCGTGGAAAAGGGCGACATTCAGCTGCAGAGCTTTATAAGGCGCTTCTGAACAGCAACAGTATAAAGCCTGTCTGCAGTCCGAAGCCCAGCTCCATCAGCGTCAAAGCCCTCAGGAGATTTCAGCATGATTCATGAAGGAATGATATTTCTTCTAAATCATTCAATGTTTAAGCGAGCAGAATAGAACACCTTTTGTTAAAAAATTGTGGTTCAACAAGCTGCATTTCTTCTTTACCCAAATGTTTTAATGCTTGGTCCATTATATTGCTTCTCAGGTTTGGTTTGTAAAAGCCAACCCATTTTATCATTAGCAGTTTACCCCACGTAACATCTGCTTACATCAGACATACCATCATTACAGAGATATTAGCTGTGAGACATTATTCCAATGTCCCCAAAGTCTACAGACGTCTCTGCTCATTAGACCCTTTAGTACTCTTAGACAACCCCAACTTGGGAACCATCGTTTTGTCTATGATGGTCTGTTGAGTGATTTGATTGGTGAACTGATTTCAAGGCAAGGAGCACTCAGACACATTATAGCAATGAACCTCCACTGCTTAACACAAACACATGAGTAGATCTGCAACTTTGAATACCCCAGGAGTTGGTGTCTCCTCTCAGAGATTACTTGTGTCACCACTCCACATGCATCCAATCATCCTTGATTTTTTCTTGCTTTCTTCCTCTCTTACACAGTCACCTCTGTCTTGCTGTTGGTCACAAAATAGGGCTGTGTGGGGAGGAAGTGTTGGCTGTGGCTGTGGCCTCTAGTGCTGTGAAGTTGGTTCGGCTCCAACACGGTACACTGAGGCCTCTTGTGCCCATAGTTCTTCCTCCTGCCCACCGTCTCAGTCCCATCCCAGCCCTTTATCCCGAACCCCATTGCATGCCCAGTTGCGATTGTGTTGGAACTGTATGCCAATGGGCGACCCATTGTGGCTGAGCCTAGGCCAAAAGAGGTCTCAGCAGCCCTGGAGATACCCAAGGATGTGCCACCTGGCATAGTACCTACCATGTGTGCCAAGGAAGTAGCCCCAAGTCCTGGCGGCTTGCTACTGTGGCTGTAAGAATGAGTGTGAGAGCTGTGGGCAGTGTGACTGTGGCTGCTTTTGGGTTTGGGGCCATTTGGCTTGAGTCCCCCTCCTCCTGCCCCTCCTATGTGCCTCTCTGTTGGGAGGCTTGTGACAGAGGAGATGCTTGGCATCTCAGTGACGTAGGTGGCCACAGGTTCTGGAGTCAGTGGACCCAAGGAGGTCATAGGAGTCAAAGAGGACATCTGAGAGAGAGAAGTCATAGGTGTCATAGACGTCATGTGTGCCAGAGATGTCATGGGTGTCACAGATGGCATTGGGGTCATTGAAGTTATTGGGTTTATAGAAGTCATCTGCGTAATGGCGGGGTTCATGTGATTAGAGACCATAGGGTTTGACGCCAAGGTGTTGGTGGTCATTGAAGGAGTCATTGATGACATGTTGCCCATGGAGGGTCTGGAACTGCCCATTGGCTGCAGAGGAAGGCCACCCTTTGTTGGCAGCTCTACCATGAGCCGACGCTTGTTGTAGAGTTCACCGTTGTATTTCGCAGCTAACAAAAGGAAAAGAAAAAAAAGGATAAAAATGTTAGATCAACACAGTGAAATCTAGTAAAGAGAAGAGCTGAAATCCAAAAAAATAGTTACAATGACGAGCTGCAAAGACGGAAAACTCTTAAATGTTACTGTATAAAAACCTGTAAAGAAAACAACAACATAGGAAGCTTAGTGTTTCGAAGATATGGCATACTATAGACATACTATAGAATTCAACACAAAGTTATGATTTTAGCAGAAACTGGGATGATTTTACTTTTACAAAAACACCATATGATAAACTCCATGTCTTTTTATCTTGGTAAGTCATCCTCTTCTCATCTAACTGACAAAACAGGGTGTAAAGGTCATCCAATAATACTTACATAAGGAGGCCTGTTGTGCTACTGAAATCAAAGGAAAACCTCATGTATCCTCTCTCGCCTCTTATACAACAAAAAAACAATCTAATTTTAACCTGTTTTATAAATATGATAAAAAGGAACATTTAGAAGAAAGAAGCTAAAGAATTTATAAATATAATTTTACTTATGATGATGAATAAAGGGCTCTGAAGGCACATCACTGCTAGCTTGAAAGGGATAAATGTTTTTTCTTTGGGTAATGGCTATTTTTGGCCACATTTTTTTTTTTTTTGTTTTCTTACAGTAAAAAGTCACTTATTTAAATCTTTGTTCACCTGGTCCTTTCGTTGCATGTTCACACTGCATTTGTGAGTATTTTCCCACAATCCAAAAACAAGAATTTCCAGTAAATTCATGATTCTAAACTAACTGTAGATGTATGTCTTGTGTTTCTCTGTCCCTCCATGATTGATGTTTGGGTTCTAACCCCCTTCTTGCCTGTCGACTACTGAGATAGACTTTGGCTCCGCGGGTGAGAAGAAAAAGATGAACAGAATGTTGAGATTTCTTCATAATTGGCGTACAACATTATGGAATAATTCAGATTCTTGGAAACATATCTGCATGAAAAAACGAAAGTAATTGACTGTTATTTTGGTGAATCTATATTTATGTATGTAGTTCTTTGTAAAAATGAGATCTGTGGAAAACATGTTCTAGCCACAGCTGTCCTGGAACACACACTGACAGAGGCGAGGCTGCCAGACACCAGCGCCGCTGGACCCTCCGACCACCACCAAGCAGGCAAGGTGATGGGTGAGGTGTCTTGCCCAAGGACGTAATCTCCAGGTGGAGCGGGGATTTAAGCCGTTGACCTTCCGGTTACCAGACAACCCGTTACACCTGAGCCACGGCCCGCCCCTAATCATCTGAGGACCTGGTTTGATGTTGCACATATCACACCAGTACGACTACATTGGAAATTATGTGTAAAGATTTATAAAACCTTTGGAAAGACGCAGACGAACATTTCCTACAGCACTTTGTCTTTTCTCCTTCAAAACACTAAAAACGAAATAATGAAGCACATGATAAACATGACGCTAATCTGAAATATGATGCTGGTAATCAAATCTAAAGAAAACGTGTTTTTATAAACAAATGTCTTTTCCTATGTTTTCAAATGTTTAGAGGATTTTAACACCAACCACTCACCAACAATGTGTCTGTGTAAAGAAATGTGTGTGTGTGTCTCTTTAGCCTCTGAGCAGTCGGCTTTAAAGCTTGATATTTCTTCCTTCCTCTGTCACTCAGTGTCACCAAAGCTACAGTCTCCTTATCACTGCGAAATGTGACCTTTTTTCCCGTCAGCTCCCCGTTCACAGTCGACTCATTACTTTTTAGCTTCTTGTCACCTTCCCATCCTTAAAGATAAAGCTAACACATACAGCGAGTTTGCTTAGCTGCTGTAACTATAAATCTAGTTTATCGCTCCATGAGCAGCAGAAAAATGAGTGAATGGTGCTGCGAGGGAGCACCAGAGCCGAGTTATGGTGGGGGGGGGGGGGGGGGG
>SSNP01000145.1:387943-465193 GCA_006937955.1 Pachypanchax playfairii | reverse complement strand
GGGGGGGGGGGGGGGGGGGGGGGGGGGGGGGGGGGGGGGGTTGTGTCTCACCCACAGAGTCGCAGTGAGACCACCTCTGGGGATCAAACTTGCTCAGGCGACAGGTGAATCAATCTGAAGGTAGTCAGCTCACCGGTGCAAACAGCCGGCGGGGGTACGTGAGAGGAAACGTAAAACACCGCTGTTACATCGTGTGAGTTGCATCATGCATCTGGGGAACAAATGAGCACCGCTTCTGGAGACCGTCTCGATGCCAAAAACATAAAAACTTCATAAGACTTAGATCTGGGTGTAAATCTGTTTGCTTTTTCCTTGTAATTAGGTTCTCTATTGCCAAGACAGAGTAGGGTTTATTAGTTTGTTTGTATAGTAACAAACATATAAGAATAGTTTTTCTTTTGTTATTTTGTACGGCTCGGATTTAGTTTAATAATTACCTGATTGTCAAGTAAATTTTGTACATAAATATATCTGAATTTCCTCTTTTCTTTTCCCAAAAATTTGCATTCCTTTTAGACTGTTTACAGAATACACATTCACACACAAAGACAAAGACGTAATTTGATTGTTTTTAAGTAAAAACGTACATGTTTTATAATTTCTACCATCAATAACAATATTCAGTGAGAAGCCATGAGAACATGACCAGGCAGTTTATGATTTAATACCCTTAAATGTTGTTAGTTACACGCTGCACTTTGGGTTTTATAATATCAAACTTTTTAGCTCATTGATTTTTACGGAATTTATCTTTAAGCATTTATTTATCTATGTACACTACCAATCAAAAAATTTGCACTTATTCAGTTAAATGAGAAGTGTGTCCAAACTTTTGACCGGTGGTGCGCGTAGCCATCCTGATACATTTCCTTGCTAAATAATTAGCCAACCGCATATGCGTATTGTTGATTTGATTTCAACACTTTGTACAGATTTGTTCACAAAAATACAAACAACTGCCAAATATAACATTTTTAAAAATAACTTAAAGGAGAACGCCCGTTTTTTGCAACTGGGGCCTTATTTATTCTGTGAGATGTGTTTTACTCGTCATCAGTGGTACTTTTTTGCGATTCGGATTCGTCTCGGAGATTTTTGATTCACACGGCAAACACCTAAACCCCAATAAACGAGAGTCGGTTGGGCCTGCGTTCGCCAACCCTAAATCGGTTTAAAATCAGTTCAAATCCGTTATTTTTTTTAATCTGGCCATTTAGATACTCTATTGTTTATTTCATTCCAGTGCCATCTTGAATCCTGCGCTCATAGAAATGATATTTTTTACAGTGACGGGAGAGTGATGTCATCTCTCCGTGCCCACTCACGTATTACCTGTAAGGAAGTTGTTTGAAACTGCTACTCCTTAGCTATTCGTAGCAACACACAAATCGGAACTCTTGTTTTCAGTGTAGAAAAAATGGGTCGATTTTGCGCATATCCTGGGTGCAACAGCAAAATGAGGAATGAGATTAAAAAAAAAAACTGATTTGAACTGATTTTAAACCGATTTAGGGTCGGCGAACGCAGGCCCAACTGACTCTCGTTTATTGGCGTTTAGGTGTTTGCCGTGTGAATCAAAAACCTCAGACGAATCCGAATCGCAAAAAAGTACCACTGATGACGAGTAAAACACATCTCACAGAATAAATAAGACCACAATTGCAAAAAACACAATTACAAAAAGACAGGAAGTTTCTGGCAGCAGCATTAGAAACCAAAACATATCAGTAGACAAACTATTAACTCTCATTTTTCCATAGTTTTAGAATCATCTACACACGACAGCAAGATAGAATTACTGAAATTCAGTTATGGCTTTTGGTTTTGGTGTATCACCCCAAATTTTTTACTGGCCTCATCTGGCCACCTCTGTTAAAGAATTCTAGTGGCGCCACCATCTTTCATGGTTGAACTCAGAATCTTGTTGTGAGGCAACAGTGCCAAGATACTTTAATTCTGAAGGGAATGTTAGTTGAATTATTCTGGGCTTTTTTAACTTCCTCTTGTTCTGGTTCATTGCATGATGTCAGTATCTGTCTTGGAACTCTCTTTATCTCAGGAAAGCTTTACCAGCCGGGATAATGAAGTGTATTTGATCTTAATTTGGTTTGGAATTTATTAATTCTGTTTTGCAGAATAAGATGTCAAAAAGAGATGTAGCCTCTCAACTAATACTTCAGCTGTGGAGATACAGTGAGATCCGGGGTAAAAATGACTGTCGGAGCACATGGACAAAAACATCCACAGATGCACCCCAATTGTGTTCTTCTTTAAAAAAAAAAAAAAAAAAAAAAAACAGTTGTCACATTTTACTTTACAATAGTTCAGCATTTTGGTTAAAAACATGTGCAGCTAATACTGTACATTGATTCCCATGTATAACAATTGTGAATGAATGAATGAATTAATTAATTTATTTTACATGTGCATCTTGACTAAAGTCTTTCAAATAACTAATTTCATTTGGGAAATTTGATTATCCATCCATTCATTTTCTGCTTGATCCAGCCCACATAGTTTTTCAGATCTATTTCTATTTTTTATTATTATTTTACCCAAAGTGTTCCTTCTCTTGTCATGGTATTTCCCCATAGTTATACAAAACTCAAAATACAATTACATGTAGGATAACAGCCATTTTAGTCCAAGTATTAATAGAAATATTAATTATTTTGTTATAGTTGTTACTTTTCTGTTTGTTTAGTTCCCTGTATTAGTGATTCAGTCTGTTCTGAGTCAGGTTTTCCTTTGCTCCTCAGTCTGCACAATCTGTCACACCTGATTATAATCATCCCAATTAGTTCCCTTGCCTTCCTCTTCAGCTGTAATCACCTTGTCCCACTAATACTCTTCTTAATGTCAGTATCTAACGTCATGTATTGTTTACCTTTGTGTTCTGTGTTTATTTATAAAGTATTTTGTACCCTCATGTCCATGTACCACCACTTCAATTAAAGAAATTTAACAATTTCAACTACTTTAGAAATAAAACCTAATTGGTGACAAATTATTTTACCCACCCAAAAACTTCTTTTGTCTAATGAGCTAACGCACCATATTACATTATAATGGTTTAACATAATCGAAGCCATTTAAAACAGGATTTAAATATAACATTATGTTTAGGCTGTTAACAGCGTTTAATATGGGACTTGTCATGCGGGGGCTCGGGGGTTTAACCAGAGCAGTGGGTGCATTTTATTTCTGCACACAAGAGAAAATCTTTGACCAAAACAAGCTGGTCTGCTGATCAATCAGACATTCAAGACACAGCTGTGGTGTGTAAACCTGATCAATCTGGAATAGATTCATATCTCACATGATTATAAAACACACACTTTTCCAAAAATCATTGTAAACTTTGACATTCAGTCATAATATTACAGTCCCCAGTTTTAAAAACGGTTTCATTTACACAAAAGTGAAATAAAGACTTATGACACATCAAATCACCAGTTTGGTTAATACATTTAGCTTCCACATCAGTATAAAACCAGAAGACAAACAAGTCAATTTATTCATAAGAAACGCAACAGCTGTGTGTTTATCAAGCTGCTTGGTGGTGTCACTGACAGAAGGAAAATAAACTGAGTCAAAGTGTCTCTAGAAGGAAACTGCAGTGAATAACTGGGAAAAAAAGCGTAATTTCTCTGAGTTACTAGTTCTTTCCTGTCAGTTCCATCTTACAGCTGCAACAGTGTTGGGAAGGAGGGGCTACAAGTTTCAAGTTTATTTATTCATAAAGCGCCAGTTCATAACAAAGTCATTTCAAGGCACTTTACAGAAATATCAATCAACCACGTTTAGTGTTGCACTTAATCCATTTTGAAAAATTGTCAGTTACTTTCATAGTGTGCATAAAATGAGACCTGGGCCAGGCACAAGAATCTGAAATTAATAAATTAGAAAAATAAACTGTTCAGTTATCAGTCATCAAAATATGCAGATTTTCTTTTAAGTTATTATAAAAATGTAGACATTTGTCAGCCTGTCCTATGTGGATATTCAAGTATCCTAGGTTGCCCCCTGCTGGTCTGGAGGTGCAGCTGCTTAGTCCAAGTACAGTGGGGCAAAAAAGTATTTAGTCAGCCACCAATTGTGTAAGTTCTCCCACTTAAAAAGATCAGAGAGGCCTGTAATTTTCATCATAGGTATACCTCAACTATGAGAGACAAAATGAGGAAAAAAAATCCAGAAAATCACATTGTCTGATTTTTAAAGAATTTATTTGCAAATTATGGTGGAAAATAAGTATTTGGTCAATAACAAAAGTTAATCTCAATACTTTGTTATATAGCCTTTGTTGGCAATGACAGAGGTCAAACGTTTTCTGTAAGTCTTCACAAGGTTTTCACACACTGTTGCTGGTATTTTGGCCCATTCCTCCATGCAGATCTCCTCTAGAGCAGTGATGTTTTGGGGCTGACGCTGGGCAACACGGACTTTCAACTCCCTCCAGAGATTTTCTATGGGGTTGAGATCTGGAGACTGGCTAGGCCACTCCAGGACCTTGAAATGCTTCTTACGAAGCCACTCCTTCGTTGCCCGGGCGGTGTGTTTGGGATCATTGTCATGCTGAAAGACCCAGCCACGTCTCATTTTCAATGCCCTTGCTGATGGAAGGAGGTTTTCACTCAAAATCTTACGATACATGGCCCCATTCATTCTTTCCTTTACACGGATCAGTCGTCCTGGTCCCCTTGCAGAAAAACAGCCCCAAAGCATGATGTTTCCACCCCCATGCTTTACAGTAGGTATGGTGTTCTTTGGATCCAACTCAGCATTCTTTCCCCTCCAAACACGACAAGTTGAGTTTATACCAAAAAGTTCTATTTTGGTTTCATCTGACCATATGATGTTCTCCCAATCCTCTTCTGGATCATCCAAATGCTCTCTAGCAAACCGCAGACGGGCCTGGACGTGTCCTGGCTTCAGCAGGGGGACACGTCTGGCACTGCAGGATTTGAGTCCCTGGCGGCGTAGTGTGTTACTGATGGTAGCCTTTGTTACTTTGGTCCCAGCTCTCTGCAGGTCATTCACTAGGTCCCTCCGTGTGGTTCTGGGATTTTTGCTCACCGTTCTTGTGATCATTTTGACCCCACGGGGTGAGATCTTGCGTGGAGCCCCAGATCGAGGGAGATTATCAGTGGTCTTGTATGTCTTCCATTTTCTAATAATTGCTCCCACAGTTGATTTCTTCACACCAAGCTGCTTACCTATTGCAGATTCAGTCTTCCCAGCCTGGTGAAGGTCTACAATTTTGTTTCTGGTGTCCTTTGACAGCTCTTTGGTCTTGGCCATAGTGGAGTTTGGAGCGTGACTGTTTGAGGTTGTGGACAGGTGTCTTTTATACTGATAACGAGTTCACACAGGTGCCATTAATACAGGTAACGAGTGGAGGACCGAGGAGCCTCTTAAAGAAGTTACAGGTCTGTGAAAGCCAGAAATCTTACTTTTTTGTAGGTGACCAAATACTTATTTTCCACCATAATTTGCAAATAAATTCTTTAAAAATCAGACAATGTGATTTTCTGGATTTTTTTTCCTCATTTTGTCTCTCATAGTTGAGGTATACCTATGATGAAAATTACAGGCCTCACTGATCTTTTTAAGTGGGAGAACTTACACAATTGGTGGCTGACTAAATACTTTTTTGCCCCACTGTATGTCTTTAGTCAGTTTTTCTACAACATTTAGATATGAAAGTAATTTTTTTTAAAGCAGTACTAAATAATATTTTTCCATAAATACATTTTACCTATCAAATAAATTCTCCCAGGACAGAAACACTAAATATGATATTATTTTTACTTTCTTTGCATTGTCAGAGCAACAGGCAAATGTTTGGACACACCCAGAGGAGAAGGACCCAACAATGGCCGATAAGGACCCAGAGGGCTTTTATATAGAAAATATCAGGGAAGTATCATAAAAATATGCTTAAATAATTAACAGGACACACTTACCATAAACAAGAATACTGTATAAACTTCTAATAACATCTCATTATGAAATAAGTTGTTAATTCGTACTATGGCAGCATTTTTCAACAGGGCAGCATAAATCATCAGAACACCACTTCCTGCTGAGACCTGAATTACTGAAGTTATTAAGTGTAATATAGGAGGACCAGAGACGTCCAGAGTGTCTGATATGAAGCTGCTTTAAAAATATGTGAAAAATCTGCAGAAGACTTGATGCACAGCTGGAGATCTGCAACCACTCCCTCACACGATCCATCTATCAACTAAATATTAATTCTTTGAGATTTTCATTGTTGGCGCTAAAATGTATTTTATACCAGTCAAAGTGTGTCATCACCTCAGTTTCAATAAAAGATTTAAAGTGCAAACTACTGACTGTTAATATCGAGGAGCTTCAAGACACAATTTAAAATTGGTTCTTGAAAAGTTGATTGTTTTGCTTGAATGATTTATGGGTCAGTGTTAAGAAACAACAAACAAAAAGCTGATTCATCTGAAAACGGGAGGAAAAATATCTCAGTCTTTGTGTTTTAGAAGACACAATAGAATCAGGGATGCCAAAATGATATTGTGCAGTTTTTTTGTAAGAAAAATATCTGAGAAAACAATCTAATCTCCTATTGCCTGTATGTTACCCAAAATAACAATCTTTTCCACAAGCAAAGTTTATAAAAAGTTACAAACTGGACTGAAAACTGGAAAAAGAAGGCATGTGAATTAAAAAATTATATTTTTATTTCATAAATAAAAAGAGCTTATACCATTTGCAACTCAACATCTGTGTTTTAATAGACAAGCTTACTGCTGTAGGAAGCATTCGTTATCGATTATAGCCAGAATGTCTGACGCTATATTCTCTAATGAAACACAAGCAAAAGTGGGATTCTAAAAAATAGGTGAAATTTACCAATTATTTCTTCAATTACTCTGAATTTCCTTTGCTTGTCTTCTGTGGAAAAACTAAATGACCCCAGTGTCCAATTGTGAAATCCACTGGAGCTTTCGGACATTATGTGTTGACCATAATTGGTCATTTGTGCTTGTAGAAGATACATCCTGTATCCAAGGAGCCTTTATTAGTTGGTTTTTGCCTGGTTGCTGTTAGAATTCAATAGAATGACCTTATAGAAATGCACAGGGGGACAGAAGAGTTTTCTATTGATTGACAGAACTGTAGCTTTTCAAACTATTGGGAAAGTGAAAGTGGCAATTAAGGAATCTGAGTGGTAAGGGGATGCAGATAGAAGGGTGTGTTGGTGCTGATCTTAGGCTCGGCTCTCTGGGTTCAACAGGCAGAGAAAACACAAGTCTGTGCATCAGGCAAAATGTATTCGGCACTAAAATCCTCATCACAGTTTCCCAGATTTGCATCTTCCAAAGCTTGTTTGCGATGTTGGAATTATTGCTTCGTGGTAATCACTAGAATCTCTGGTTAATGGGCTGTATATCTCTGTTTTCCAATCATTTTATAGGGGCTTCTTTGAATTTCACTCACTGAAGAAGAATGTGTCAGTCATGTCTGAGCCTGAGGGGAGAGGGATGAGATCTCCCTTTAATTACGGAAATGGATATGAGCAGCTATAGGAGAAGATCACAATTAGCCCTCCAATGATTTTTTGATGAGTGATATGGAGCATGACGGATTAAGGTAGAAGGCAGATGGCTGTCAGGAGGTGAAGAGGAGAGGGTGTTGATTGGAGAGGAAGTCAAAAGAAGCAAAAAAAGGTTAGGGAAGTGCCGAGAGGAGGGCGTGAGGTGAACGATAAAGTCAGTGATATGAAAAAAGTGGAGGAAAGTAGGAGAGGAAATGAAGGTGGCCAGGAAGGAGGGAAGCAGAAGAATAGGGACCAAGGATGCAGGAGAGAAAGACATTAAAGGTTAGGAGAGCGAAGAGGAGAGAAGAAGATGACTATGGAGTGAGAGATGAACAGAAGATGATGACCTTTGCCATTGAGGGTGATTGAACAACATCAAACCTTTAAATTGCTTTCTGAATTAATTGTAGTTTTTAAAACTGAACATGGGAAAATTCTCAGAATGTGTCTTTATAAATAACTCACACTGCTGGTATAATATGTTTTTGGAAAAAAATGATATTTGAAATGATTTCCAGACATTTGTAGAACACAGTGTTGTTTTCCACACTGATTTTGTGGCCTAGAGGAAGTTGTTTAAGGTTTTTTTTTCCCTACTCGTCTGCATCATGAGCAAACCAAGACTGTTTGTCAATGTTTGAGCAAACCTCCATACACAGGATGGCCTGAGGAACACCAAGTGTCTCTGCTGCATTTTGTCATTTCTTTTTAGACTGTTTGCCTTCTGTTTCGAGGAAACTCCGATTTTTATTGTGAGGAAGGGACTTTTTTCTTTCACATCATCATTTCAGTCTTTGCACAGCAGCAACAGCCTCAGGCACTCGAAAAGAGAAACACGCTAGGAAAAGTAACAGGTGCAACGAAAATATTTACATAAGTATGTCTGTCTGTCTATCTTAAAAAATGAAAATGAATCATTAATAACAAATTAACTTTGTTATACATGTGTAAAACTGTTTCTTATGCTTGTTTCACCTGCTTCTCCAGATTTCTCTCAGTCAAAAATTTTGCATAATAGTAAATTAGTGGTTTTAAATAAAATCCCAGACGATGGTACATCACAGACAGGTATCAGGTCAATCACAGAGCCAATCCAAACCTACATGAGATGAACCGTAACCGTAATTTACAATCAATAATTAAAGCCCGTGTAAAGTAACAACAAATGTGTGTTCTGAGTTTGTCACTGCACAGGAATATTAGTTATTAGTCATCCAGCCAAATTTGAATGATTAAAAACACTGCATATGAAGCATATGAAATTTGGTTACAAAATAATGAAAAAAGGATCAGTTTTCTCTGCTCTGAGACGCTGGGGGCGTGTCCGCTGCAGGCGCTGAAACCTGTCTGTCTCATCCTCTAGCAGNCACCTCCTTCTCTTCCGTTCAGTTCCGGCTGGTTCGTTAAGTTTGAGGTTCTACCCACATGTAAAACTGCTTTTGCATCGCTGCTTTTTGAGGAGTTGAAATATTTCCACACAACCGCAATGCTTCAGACTTGTTGATCAGTGAAGGAGCGGAATGTGCTGCAACGCCATTCTGAGCTTTGTTTAGCATATGAAGGCAGCAGGTGGCAGAAGTAGCTCCTACCTATCATGCTGGTTTAGTTACTGTCTACTGTGTGGCTCCTCTGCACAAAATCGACCCAAAGCTTTTTCAGACGGTCATCCCTCGGATGAAGGAGCGGGAAAACCACTGAAGCTACCGCACTGTACGGTTTTATATGACGAGAGCAGCAGGGGGCGGGGTTATCCTGAAGGATCGTTTTAGACCCGCCCATAAAATCCTGAAACAAAAAACTCTTGAAACGCAATTTGAAGGCTAGCTCCACAATTCAGTTTTTAATTGTTGGGAGGTTTTTCACATGTTTAGAACATTTATTATGTTTATAATGTGGTTAGAAGAAAATAGAAGAATTCCCTTTACACGGTCTTTAACTTAATTCACTCATGTTTTTGATCTGTAGGAGAAAACTGAAGTACTCAGAGAAATATGAATATCTAAACATTACAGGGAAAGCATCACGTTAACAGAGAACCTGCTGTAAGGTCACAAGACCAAGCTGCCTGTCTCTAACTCCCTACCAAACCTAATTAACTATAAATTAACCTAGTATTCTGAAATTCAACCCCAAATTTTTATTTATTTCTTAATTTTTTATTAAAATTTTAAATATAAATAAGAATTCTTTTTTCTTTCACGTTGGCAACAAAAACATCTGGATTAATTTCAGAAAATCCCAGGTTTGGATTAAATTCCCTCTTCACAATATTAAGCACAGTCAAAGATAAACTCCTTCAGGCTGAATCAGGCTTCTCATCCATTTTACAAAGATTGTATGTTGTACAGTTACTCAGAAAAGCATGTTGGTTGCTTTATTTTCATGGGGAATCCAAATAAATCCCACCTTCAGGTATATTTGTAATGAAGCAAGATTATTATTTATACTGGATACGTTTATGTAGCATCACTGTTTTTATTACCCTCTTAATTTTGAGTGAATTTCTAGGTAAAATTGACAGATTATTTTGTTATTTTTTGTTATTCTTAAGAATTGTTAGGACTTGATAATGTCATAAGTACTGTATGTTCTCTGTAAATGGAAATTGTTACTTTGCTAGAATTATTAAGTACCTGTTATCTAATTTTTATAAACCTGTCTCATCTGCTGTCCTTAGAGATACTGGTTCTATTCATTTGTAGATAATGCTTTTTGAAATCCTCAGAGCATGTGTGGCATCCATCTGTTGGGTTTATGTGTGCTGAGATAAAAGGAAGTGGAAGCCGAACATCAGAGTGAGAGTTTTACGGCTGATAAACAATCAGGTTTTGTTCTGTATTCAAACTGTATTGTAGTTGATCTATTGAAGCTCCTATTCATGAAAATAGGCATGTCTGTCCCTCCCTTACGCTGATTATTTCTTTTCTTGTTAATATTGGAGTGTGAGTTGAGAAGGAATACATTTGTTCTTTGATCTTCAAGTACTGACATCAAGATATACTCTGTTGGCATTTTAGAAAACTGAACCATTTCGGTGCCGTCAAAAGGCTGCAAATATCTACATGCTGTTTGATGTCTATATTTGCCCATTCTTCTGAGAATTATAAAGAATGTGCTACCTGCCAAAACTTGCCTGGTTTCAAGAATTGGGATGACAGTGTTAATCAGCATTCTAACAAATGTTACCAATTGGTAGAAAGACCCCGAATGGATAACCGTGTGCAGTCTAACAGGCTTGAAGGTGCAGAAACAAAGAGTTGTTGTACAATTGACTCTAAAACTACATTTAGCCTAGTGGGTTATTGTTTCTAAAGGGTAAAGTGGATTTGCAGTGAATACTTTGAGACCAGTATGCTAGTTTTAAAGGTAAAAATCCATCCTTTACAATAAAACTACTGATACTTAGCTGATCAACTTCTATGTAAAGGTTCATGTAACTGCTGTTGGAGTTCTGGACTTGAAAAAATGGTTAATTTTGTTTTTTTCTACCTTTTGGTTTCCTTCTCTCTTCTTATGGTGCGTTCACACCGGCCACTTTGTCAACGTCAAGCAACGCTCATAACGCTCCAAGTGTGACGCTTGAAAGTTGAAGCTCATAACGCCTGCCAGTCAGAGCGCATAGGCGTTGAAGCTCGTAACGCTTGACCGTTAAAAAGAGCGCGTAGGCGGGGCTTTCTTTGTTATCGGATGTTCGGAGCTATGGTGGATCATATAGAGAGAGGGGCTTTATTTACTCCGTTTGTGGATACACCCCATTCATCAGATGCGTTCTGAGTTTGAGGAGTTAAACCATTTGCTCCAGGAGCTACATATGGATGAGGTTCACTTCCAGCGCTACTTCCGTCTGTCCCGCGCCCTGTTTGAAGACTTCCTGCTTCATTCAGGTACGTCATTATGATGAGACGCTCTGATTGGTTGACAGTTCAGCTAGCTGAACTTCTGCGTCGCTCGCATTTCAAGCGTCTACGTCTGAAACGCTTGAAAAGTTGATGCTGCTAACGCTCACAAAGCAACGCAGAGACTCTGACGCTGGTCTGACGGACTCCACCATAGACTTTACATGTAAACTTACCGCTTCTGACGTTGACGGTTGGGCCGGTGTGAACGCACCATTACAGGTGAGTCTCTCGCTCTACTCTCTCTAGCCCTTTTCGGACAGGCCATGAAAAACGGTAATGTTCCACACTTGGTCCGTTTTGCTTTGAGTCTGAAAGCACCGTTCTGGAGTCTGTCCCCATAATCTGTTCAGGAACCTTTCAGGACCTAGTAACAAGAGCGGACGTTCTCCAATACAATGTTTGGGTTAAAAACAGTGGCGTGTCTGAAAAAACAACTCCTGTTAACGACCGGATTGAATTGTCCACAAATATTCCAGAACGTCTGTCTGAAAACAACTTCTTAGTCCCGCCCATTGGCAAAACCTATCGCTACTGTGTCGCATCTAATCATCTGCTCAGCAAATATATCAAGAATTCCATGCTCTCTGTGATCATTTTTCTAATAAGGTCATGCAGCTTTTTAAAAATACACTAATATTGTCATTCATATGTAGATGGCTGCTTTTAAAGGCCCACATACTTTATTGACAAACCAGTTCATGATCTGTAGTGGGATTCACCCACCCTTCAGCTGGTATCGAAAGGCTTTTCACTAGACTTTCACTAGTGTGTTTATTGGAATTTCTGACCATTTTTCTAGACGTATATTTGTGAGGTCAGACTCGTGGCTCACATTCTCGCTCCAATTCATCCCAAAGTTGTTGTTTGGAGTTCAGGTCAGGACTCTGTGTAGTGGTGTGCACAAAACAATAAAGTTTCATCTTCAAACTGTTCCCACAAAGTTGGGACAGTTAAATTGTCTAAATACATTTCATAATGTAGTGTATGTGGCATTACGATTTCTAGATCACATGATTACAGGTAAATCTTAAATGAACTAAAATAGCGTTTATGCTGCTAAATATGCTAAATATATAAGCTTATTGACACCGGTGGCATGTACCAAACAGCCTAAAAGGTCAATGAGCAGCTTGGTGCGATCAAAAACTGTCATGTCCGCCGACAACACTCCCGTGAGACTCCTCCCTCTTTCAGACTGATAGAAATAAGTATCTGCTGCCCTTTGAACCACAAAACTTTTAATAAAGTGAACTGACTGAAACATAATTAAATAAAAGTGAACTCATTGTTCCATTTCTGTAAAATAATTATGTTTCATGTTTTTATGTCTTGGAATAATAAAATCCCACTTACCTACAGCCTTCAGCGAGGCATATTTATTGAGATCCTTGTTTTGCTGATGTTGCTGCTGATGATGTTGCTGCTGTTGTTCGTAGGCCTGAGCCAGCTGGCTGAGGGCCGGGTAAGGATGTTGCTGCCCAATGTTTGAGCTCGCTCCCACATTGTTGTTAATCTGGCCACTCTCTGCGGAAAAGGACAAAGGACAGGACAAGGTTAAAATTGTCCTCAAAATGTTGCCACTGGCCAACATGCAGGGTTGTTTTTAAGGGATAACAGAACAGGAACATGAGTTTTCCACATATTTACCAGCATCCAGTGGTACAACCATCCATATTTTTTACTGTAAAGTCTCTTGGTTTCTAAATTCTCTCCAGTTCACATTCATGCTTCACTACTGTAATCCAGCTGCATCAAAATGCTAAATAAGAAGATCTGTTATATTTGAAATTTAAAAGATATTTACATTTAATTGTTTTTATTTCTGGAGTTTGAGGAATAAGATCATCTTCTTTGTTTGTGCTTGTATTTTTCCAAAGGTTTTTCATTTTTTATTATCTTGCTGGTAAAATTAAGGAGGAAAATCCAGGTTGCTAATTTGTGTAATCAACACAATACACTCTCAGAAATAGAGGTACGAGACAAGAACATTTTTGTACCTATAGGTAAAATGTTCCCTCAAAAGTACAATATTGGTCTTTAAAAGGTCAGAAATGTCCCTCTGAGGGTTAAAATTAATATAAAGTACAAATTTGTACCATTTCAACTGCACCTGCAACCCTGGTCAAGGCTGGTTAATCTCCATTTTATTAAGTTTCTTCTATCATTTTCAATATTATGTTTCAGAATGTTGGTTTAAAACTTCAAAATGTGGCGTAATTTTACTGTTTTAGTGGAAAAACTTCATATGGTACAAAAATTGACCTGGACTACAGGGTACACCCCCAGCGACAGGAATTTGTACCCTTCTTGTCGCTGGGGGTGTACCCTGTAGTCCAGGTCCACTTTAAGACCAATATTGTACTTTTGAGGGAACATTTTACCTATAGGTACAAAAATGTTCTTGTCTCGTACCTCTATTTCTGAGAGTGTATATTAACAACTTAATGAACTTTAGTTTTTTGTACTTTAAACCGTTGTTTGTTTAGTTGACCTTTTTCATGTTTGTTTGATAAACAATATATCAATTTGAGCAAAATAATTTTTTATCAGTGCTTAAAGGGTTTTAAAATGTTGAATTGACAAAAAACAGGTAGTTTTATCTTTCCATGAACATTGAATTGACTTCTATTAATGCGTGCAGTATAACAGATGCTTTAACAATTACTATTAAATGCAAAGCTCAAATTTAAATTAAATTCCCACCTAACCCATAACTTTTTACCCAAAAATTATATTCTATGGCGTTAGGAATGGGCTTTAGTCCCTAAAAGGATAACAGTAATACTGGTCATAGCAATGTTGGTGATGATATCAGGAAAGGTCCTAAAGTGGTAACAAATTCCAGTATGCACACACAAGTTTGTATGTTATTCTTACCAGAACATTGAATTTTCTTACATCCATTCAAACAGCTGAGTTCTAATGCAGAAATAACATTCTATTGTATTAGAGTCAAGCTTTGTTTTCCATAAGCACCACCAGTCTTAACAATGTCAGTGATTATACCTGAAAAGGTCTTAAGGAGGTAACAAAAGCCAGTAAACACACACACACTCACACACACACACACAGTAGACGAAGCTTTCATGGTCCAAAGTACAAGGTGATTCTCTGTGTGGTAGAGTGGTGAAAATACCTTTTTAATACCTGAAAAACATACTAGACATTTACACTCCATGGAGTTAATCTGCTGATAGTGGAAGAAGAGAGGCATGTTCTGAAGAGTTAAAGCTGTAGCACATAAGTTCTTGGATGTGCTTGTTCAAGCAGTGAGTGTATCTTCTTATTTTACATCAGTCAGTAAAGCTTACATCTAAGTTCTGGATGCCCTTTCTGGCAGCACAAAGATTCCACATGTGAAACTGTACATATATTAAATCTGTCACAATTACATTCAAGCTATTTAATACAGCATGATTAAATTAAACATATGGTAAGAGAATTTAGCAAACAGAAGTATAACGTGACATGCTGATGTTTTAGCTGGTTAAAATTAGGTATTTTTAATTTTATGACCAAATATTGATCAGTTTTCAATGCAGTGATTGATGCAATTTGTTGCTTCCAAGATCTGGTAAAATAACATTTCAGGTATTTATTTTCCTAATTTTAGCTCTTCTTGTTGCTTTAGAATTTGCAGCAAAAACCAAAAACACACTGCTTGGTTGTAGAGAAGAAAACTGATGACTACCACACAATCTGTGATTCTGTTTACATTTCCTTTTCAGATTTTATTTCAGAGCCTGTGCAGCGTATGTCAGAGAATCACATGATCTCTTTTTATTCCTCCAGTCATATAGAAAGGTACCTTTATCATGTGTGATCCTTGATTTCCCCTAAAGTTGTTAAAATAGTACAACCCCAATTCCCCAAAAAGTTAGCTGTGTAATAAACAAAATAATTAGTAAAATTGTGTTATATCTCCTTCCACATCTGTCTATAAACATCTGGGGAGTGAGGACACCAGCTGCTAAATTTTTAGGAGAGGAATGTTGTTTCATTATTGTTTGATGGAGGATTCTAGATGTTCCACAGTTGGTCTCTGTTGTCCGAGTTTTTGTTTCACGATGGGTCTAATATTTTGTTGTTGAAAGTTCTGGACTGCCGGCAAGTCAGTTCAGCACCTGGACTCTTCTCCTTTGAACAGTAGCAATCCTTGCAAGTTTTGTGCCCTGAGTGAACCAGCAGTCAGCGCTCCCCGCCCCAAATACGACCCCCCCCACCCTTGTACCAACATGTATAAATGACTGGGAGGTGACATGTTTGTAAGGGCACCAGCAATAACGGTCATTAACTTGATGTGGAAATGAGCGCTCATATGCTCCCAAACAGATTGCACCTGGGCGGTCGTCCATATTGCCTATACCTCAATCCGCAACAGCATGTGAAACCATGTTGTTGAGATATTCCGTATGTGATTTAACATTTTCTTGCTGAAATATGCAAAACCTTCCCTGAAAGAGATGTCGCTCTAAAAACACTCTGTGCATTTCAGCATTCCAGATGTGTAAACTTCCTACCCAATAGGCGCTGATGCATCCCCATACCATCAGAGATGCTTTTGAACTGTCTGCTGATAAGATGAATTGCCCCGCTTCTCTTGAATCCACATGACACAGTGTCCATCAAAAAGATTTTTCAAATCCGGATTCATCTGATTGCGATGTGAAGTGTGCCACTAACTCATTGTCCAGGCTCAAATTTTAGGACTCAGTCTGTAGTGTGGAGAGAGAGTTTTACCCATAATATTGAACGCATGTAACTATATGAAACACAAAGAAAATGACTATGGATGGACAACAAGATGTAGTGTCTTGATCACTTTATATATCTATATCAAAGCACTTTCCATTTAATTTAAAAACATCATTTAGATACAAACGTCAGCTCTGTTAAATGGTTTCACTCTGCTTTTAACCACAAACACACTCATCCTAAAGATCAACTATAAGTACAGGTTTTAAATCTGATTCTAACTGAAAACTGTAACTTTCATAGTCCAGATTACTGAAACCATTATCTTTTTAATAGCACTAGATTTTAGTGTGAGTGGAAGTCCTTCTTGCTACTGGCTCATGGTGTAGGAAGTAGCAGATGTCTTATAATAATCCTAGTATAGTGGTTTTCATAATTGCTTGTAATGTCTTCCTCTAATTAAATAAGTGATAATTAGATTTAAAAAGATGTGTACAGGGTTAAACCATAGCGCTCGAGCAGCCTGACTGTAGAGCACGGCTGAGGGATAAAATGTAATGTAGGAATTGTTCTTTTGCCGTGCTGCTCTTGACAGATAATTGCAAACTCCTGTTTCTGAAGGCGAAGGTGTCCATACTAAAAGAGAACATTCTGTTAAAAGCTCGAACGCAGCCACCTGATAATCAGAGGAGAAACTAAAGGGAAAAGGAGAGACAAAAAAAGCAAGAAATAGAATAAGAGAAGTGGAGAAAACAGAGAGGCTACAATGGCTGTAGAAAATCAATGTGAAAAAATACAATAAATGAAGGTAGAAAACACTGAAACAGTAATACCCTCTTCTCTTTTTATACTTTCAGTGTGTCTTTGAGGTGTTCTCACACAGGCAGCCTTTTGGGGCTCCACACCAAACAAAGATGGGGAGCGTTGAACAGCCGTGACAGAAGAATATTGATTTCCCTCTGCAAATTCTCCCTGTTTTATCTCAGCTGTGTGTTGTTGGGCTGTGAGTTGCACTCGGGGGGGGGGTGGAGGGTGGCTCATAAACCTGCACGGCTCAAATGGCAAGACAATGCAAGCAGCATTGGTACTAATTAAAGACTTACCCCTGGCACAAACCCAACACACAAACACACACGCTGTGATTGACAAAGTGAGAGAAGAAGTGGAGACAATGAAAAAGAGCAAGACAGTCTGAAAAAACGAGTCTACAAATGTTTAACTGTGTTTGGAGGAAATTAAAAGAAACTAATCAAGTTTATGTAAAAAAACATTCTGCTGAAAATCTGAATAGCACATCCAGTGTGACTTCTATGTTAATGCTGCTTTGGAAACATTAGGACTATGTGAGTAAATACAATGACTCTGAAGGGAGGAAGAGAACAGGAAATGAGACAGCAATAAGATTTGGGATAAAAAAAAAAATCCTATTGTCATTAAGTCTTTAAAATGCCGAAGCCATTGCTCTCACAAATTTAATAGAAATTCACTCCAGTCATGATAAAATATTGGGACAGTGTTTTGTTTTTCACTGGAGGAAAAACTAGCCAGCATGAGGTCACCAGTTTCCTCATTTCATAATGGATTTTGTCTGGTTTAGGACAACATTACATCATATCAAAGAAGAAATGCACTTTTAAAATATTTTTTGGGCATCTTGCCATAAAGTGACTCAAAGAAGTGACTCACTGAAACACAAATAAAAAACAATTCTACCTTGTACTTTATTTCTGTTAAACAAAATCCAGAAGAGGCAAGAAAGAAACATCTAAACATACATCTGGTTACAAAGGTGGAGCTTTTAGCCTTAAAGACCCCCTCCGATGAAAATCGTGTTTTTTGTGTTGTTAACATTTAGAAAATTAAGCTTAAAATTTCTGAGTATTTCTGCATTCAAACTGTTGAGAATCAGTAGCAGCTAAAACTGGGTTTGTGATGTAGAAAAGCCAGTGGGCTGTGATTACAGCCCCTTTCAGTCTGTTGTGCTTTCCTGTCTGAAAGCGCCGTTGCGGTGTCGGCTCGCATAATCTGGTCCGGGACTTATCCTACTGAAGACCTAGTAATAAGAGCCGACTTTACGCGGTGCAGTGTTTGTATTCAGACAGACAGGAGATGTCCCGGGAAGGCGGGAGGGGTGTGGGGCGGTGGGGGAACGCTGAAAACACACATTGATGACGTATCTCATGTGAACAACAGTGTATAAGAACATGTGATTTACCCCCCCGACCAAAACACGAACCAAAACAATGTCATGTTTCAACGTTCCGACCAGAAATCAGATCATTTGCCTTTGATCCTCGTTCAGAGACTGATCAGATCTCACCACCGTCCACTGATCCTGCTCGTCATCCCGAAGTAAACTCACGCTGCTCCGGCGCGATGATGCAGCGTGAGTTTACTTCAGGAGCCAGGTGGAGTCTCCACCGGTGACGGTGAGCGAGCAGAGTGGAGACGCTGGAGTGGACGGCGGTGAGATCGGATGAGTCTCTGAACGAAGATAAAAGGTAAATAATGAGAAGATCTGGAGGTCTTGTCAGGAACGTAGGAACAATGACTGAGCGAGGAGCAGGTGAGACCTGAGGCAAGCACCTTGAGTAGTTCCAAGTACACCTGGCTGCAGCTCCCCACCCCACCTCTGAATTTCCTTCCTGTTTGAAATTAGCCAAAAGGCAATGCTCTGAAAAAAAAGGGGCGTGTCTGACCCAATCGGATTGGCCGCAAATATTCCCAAACGTCTGTCTGAAAACGTCTTATGTAACGTGAGATTAAAATGATCCAGCCTATACGGTACAAAAATCACTCTTCTTAAAACTCTATAATGATGTGAATAGTCTTCACCTAATGTCAGCCATTATTCTTTATTTGTGTTACTCAAACACATTCACACCAGAGTTTTATATATCTATTCATCTTTTTTTTTAAATCTGGGCTTTATATCATCCACTCCTGTAAACCTCATTCAAGTAAAGATGGTGATTCACTAGAGAAACTGTGGATTTACTCCTCGTGTTGGTTTTATTGGATACTCAGAATTCAGTTTAGAGAGAATGTTTTCTATAGATTACCACATTGTGTTCCAGCATATAACTCGCAGCGCTAATTGTCTCTACACAGGCATTCTTGGCCAGTTCGTCTTCATTGCGTATGCATGAGAACAATAAAGCATGCAGCTTCTCTCTGTTAATCACCCTGACATCCTGTTTAGGCTTCCTCGAACACAGACTTTGACACAGCTCAGTTTTAATGCGCAAACAACCCTCGGTTCCGTTTGCTTGAAAAAGGGTGATAATCATTTCAGAATTACGGAAATCAGCAGACAACTTCGGGGAACAAGAGTGACAAAAATGAGGAAAGATGAATCTGAGAGTCCTCGTCTAATGCAATTTGGAGAAAATAAATAAAGAAAAAAACAAACAATAGGATGCAAATGCATTCTTCTCAGCGTTCGTCTGATCTCTCAAACCCTGGATTAAAGTAAAAAAAAATGATCCCAGACACTCAATAATACAAAATCAGAAGCTCAGAGTGAGAAGAAACTGGAATGACATCATCAGTGTGAGCCTATTCAGAGGGATGATTGACAGCTTTCAGAGGGACACCTGTCAGGAGGATTAAAGGGTTGCTGAGGAAGTTTCCTAATAGGATCACAGCAACACTTCATTAGCTACGTTTACATGGGCACATTTAATCGGAATAAACGCCCAATCGGATAAAAAAGACGTCATGTAAACATGTCAATCAGATTGTTTTGATCCGATGCAGCCTGATCAGAAAGAAATTTACTTCCGATCGAGAGGGGTGGTTTTGTCCGATCTTCATTCGGATAGACGTGCATGTATACACCCATTCGGAAAGAAAGGGTGAAAAGAGCCCTTTGCGCATGCGTACAACTTCAGCGTGACGTCTTTCCGCTTTCGCAGACCCAAGTAGAAAACATAGCGGGAAGTAAACAGAAGTGGTCTGCTGGTGCAGTCATCCTGTCATCCTGCTCTCCTCTCCTGTGGCGGAGGAGCAGTAGTAATATGTATTCAGCCGCTAGCTTGGTTAATGCGACCAGTAAAAACCCAAACATAAAGGTATCACCCGCAGAAGGTCCATATTGGGGAAAACGTGAGTCAGCTCGAGCACACGATGGGGCGGGAAAGACGTGCAGAAAGGACGGAGTTTGTTTACTTTTTTTTCTTCCCCCGGAAAGACAACTCGCTGTGCGCATGCTCAACTCATTTAACCTGATTGAGTGCTTGGTGCATGTGTACTCATGACATGATCAGATCATTTCAGTTAGTGTCCATGTAAACAGGGATTTGGGAATTCAGATCGACCAAGATTTTAATCAGATTGGGGAAATTTGGCACATGTAAACGTAGCTACTGAAACAATAAAACTGTGATCATCACAACCTGACCTTTTGATCTTACAGCATTTACACAAGATGAAAACAAGCAAAATACACAAATAAAAATCTAAAGGTGCGTTCACACCGGCCCAACCATCAACTTCATAAGCGGCAAGTTTATATGTAAAGTCTATGGTGGACGGGCGTCAGACAGACGGCAACGGCTCTCCGTCGCTTTGTGAGCATTATGAGCGGCAACTTTTCAAGTTTTTCTAGCGTTTCAGGCGTTGACGCTTGAAAAGCTAGAAAAGGTCAAAGTTCAGCTAGCTGAACTTTTGATGCTCTTAACGCTCTTGAAGCAGCATGTCAACCAATCAGAGCATCTCATCGTAGTGACGTAAGACGTCACAGCACGTAGCCGGAAAGAAGCGGGAGCAACCAAAATGGAAGATAAATGAACCTCCTCCAAACGTAGCTCCTGGAGCAAATGGTTAAACTCACCAAACTCCAAACGCATCTGAAGAATGTGGTGTATCCACAAACGGTGCTGATGCACCCGACGTCGACGTTGTCTAGATCTATGAAGTAAATAAATCCAAGCCACTGTCTCAATATGATCCGTCATAGCTCCGAACATCCCATAACAAAGGAAGCCCCGCCTTCGCGCTCTTTTTCGGTCAGGCTTTACGAGCTTTAACGCCTATGCGCTCTGACTGGCAGGCGTTATGAGCTTCAACTTCAAACGTCAAATTTGGAGCGTTATCAGCATTGCTTGACGTTGACAAAGTGGCTGGTGTGAACGCACCATAAGAAGAGAGAAGGAAACCAAAAGGTAGAAAAAAACAAAATTAACCATTTTTTCAAGTCCAGAACTCCAACAGCAGTTACATGAACCTTTACATAGAAGTTGATCAGCTAAGTATCAGTAGTTTTATTGTAAAGGATGGATTTTTACCTTTAAAACTAGCATACTTGTCTCAAAGTATTCACTGCAAATCCACTTTACCCTTTAGAAACAATAACCCACTCGGCTAAATGTAGTTTTAGAGTCAATTGTACAACAATTGTACAAAAAGACCTCCAGAGTGGTTTTTGGCTTAATTCGTGCATTCCCAAGTAATCCTCATGAAACCTGCGCTCTGAGCAGCTGCTTTACTCGCTCATGTAAAACGGCTGAATTGAGCCCCTTTACGTCACACTGTCCTGACCAATCCCTGCTGACCCTGTAGAAGGTACGAGGCGAGCTGCGAGAGTCCGAAACAATTTGTCAGGAGCTCATCACGGCAGATGTCTAACCTACAGCCCAGAGTTCCCACACTTCAACCACCTGCTGCTCTTTATTAGCATGAGCTGCTAATAAAGATTTATCAACTCGACCTTGCTAATCACATGTCAGTATGACTCCAGCTTTACAGCTGAGCTCCACGTCACCGCAGCCCGTCTCACCACCGGATAAAAGACACAGTCACTCACCCTGCCAGCGCTCAGTCATACGTCCCGTTTGCCACGAGCTCCTGTTAGCCTCCGTGCTGCAGTTTAACCGCCTCATTAATCCAGCCTCAGACCTGTCCCGGTTGATCTCTCTCTCTCTCTGTCCGCCTCATTCTCTACTGGTCAGCGAGTACGGTCGCTGCCTCCAGTAACCCGCTCCTCGCCTATGACCTGTCTCACTTCACCCGTCCGATCCCAGTCTTGGTGTCATCTCCCGGGTCGGATCGCATCCAGTCGCAAGTGGACCGTCCTTCCCTCCAGACGCTCCTCACCACCGAGCGTCCTCTGACAAATTAGCACCTCCATTTCGTTGTATTTCATTCTAAAAATTTCTTCGCGAAAATGCGCATTTGGCTGCGAGAGTTACAGAAGTTTATTTAGTGTTTCTAAACAGCCCAATCGCACTCACAGCTGGGAGGCGGGGTTTTAGGTAAACCAAGCGTTTTACTTCCTGGTCACAGAATAACTCGAGAATATAAGTTATATTTCAGGACAAATGAAGTGAATATAACTAAAACAGTAAGGTTTTATCATATATGTGCCGATCCCAGACGTTGAAAACTGTAAAATAGCATGATACAGTCCCTTTAAAGGTTCATTAAAATATGTCCCGTTGTTCACAAGATTTTTGCGGCCACTACAGACAAACCCACACATGCAAAAAGGTTTTAGTGCACAACGCCAGAAAATAAAAGCCAGGAGATAAAAATATGTTTCTGTGCAAAGTGTTTTGAAAATATTTGTTTATGTTTGATGAAGCATGTTTAAACAGACAAGTACATGTACATTTAACAAATACAACCTGTATTACAGTCTTAAATATTTTGACATGTTTGATATGAGAAAGACTTAAATGTATATTTTACATCTGGGATACTTTCCCCAATCTTCAAATTCAAAATTCATTTGTGATGCTTGAATTCCTAAAGCAGCAGAACAAATGATGTCCCTGTTTCTTTCAGTACCACTAAAATTGTGCACTGTAGCTTAAAATTGAACCGAGCTTCTGTTTCTGTGCATGCACGTCTTCACCAGCCATGAATTATTCCACAGATAAAAATTTCCTGCAGGACGGGATGTGGAAAAGCTCAGCCTCTGTCTCATTTAAATGCTGTTTAAAATAATCATTGCTGACCATGGATGTAACGCTGTACATTAATCCAGTAAGACAACTTTCACCCACACAAAGTGGGGCATAAAATCACAGCCTCTATTGGTTTGGTGCTTGTCCACAGCAAAATGCAAAACAAGTGGTTTGAGCTCATGGAGGCACAATGCTGCCATTTAAATCAGTACTAAATAACTTTTCTGCAGCCGCGTCTCAGACAGCCGTTGCTAGAACCGGTGTTCTGTCAAAAAATGCAACCTGTTGAGATGTGCTACCAATTCCTTCTGCACATTTGTCGTTCCACAGTCTGGACTTCAACAAACAGATTTATGGTTTTATTTTTGTTTCTATATTTTTCTATATACATTTTACCTATCAAATAAATTCTCCCAGGACAGGAACCCTAAATATGATGTTATTTTTACTTTCTTTGCACTGTTAGAGTGACAGGCAAATGTTTGGACACACCCAGAGGAGAAGGACCCAACAATGGCTGATAAGGACCCAGAGGGCTTTTATATAGAAAATTTCAGGGAAGGATCATAAAAATATGTTTAAAAGAGGCCCTTCTATTAAAAATGTTTTTTCTGAGGTTTCTGTTGAATATTTTAGCTCCACAGGTGTTCTTACCTTCATAGTGGGTGTGAAAACAGGTCAACAACTTCTCTTTCAGTTTTAATCTCTCAAACTACGCAGATGGTGATAAAACCCGAGTTCTCCCGAGTTTGTACGGTACTTGAACTGGTACTTGTTTCGTCACAACTCCTTTGTTCATTAGTGTTTGGCACCTCCCGCAGTTGAAACCACGCCTAGCATGCTGCTAGCTAAAAGCTGTAGCATAAGACGTAGCAAACAGGAAGACACAACGTCTGGTGTTGCCATGTGCAGCGGGGCAGGAAACAGTATATCTTGCTCTGATAGGCAAGTTTGTTAGCCAATCAGAGTCCAGCAAATTCAAATAATGAATATTAATGAGTTGCTGCCCAAAGCCTGACGGAACTAGACGAATTTTGACTCAGACAGATTGAAAGCTCTGTTAATCAGTGTTTCCTGACATTTTTTAGATATAAAATGTTTCATATTACTGGCTAATTATTAAGAAATAACCACAAAGTCCTGAAATTTGTATGAAATGGCCTATTTAAATAATTAAGAGGTCACACTCGCCAAAAACATTATGAAACAAGTTCTTAATTCGTACTATGGCGACATTTTTCTTCAGGGGAGTATAAATCATCTGAACATCACTTCCTGCCAAGACCCAAACCACTGAAGTTATTTAGTCCACTGCAAAGCCAACAGAGGTGCACAGAGTGTCTAATATGAAGCTCAATATGTTTTTTGTGAGTATCCACTTAGACAAGTTTCAAAACAGTGGCTTAAAGTTTTAAAAGTTATTTTCTACTGCTTTAAGGAGATCATATCCACTTGCCCCACCCCATGACCTGGACACCTCCATCCAGGACGTGGAGTCCTCCAGAGTCAGGAAAGGTCAGGCAGCATCATTAGAGACCTTCTCATCCAGGATCTCACCTCTCTCCCCTCAGGACGGAGCTACAGATCACTGTCCACCAAAACCACAAGACCTAAGACCAGGTTCTTCCTCCAGACCATCACCATGTGGAACAAACATGTTTAACACCTTCATGAAGAAATTATTTCTTTTCTCAAGGAAATAATTAGATTTTATTTGTATAAACAGCTTCAAACACCAATCGGACATTTCTGGTGGACGATGCTGCTGAATATGTCTAATAATAATAAACCTGGTTCTGATTCAACTGGGTTCTTAAGTGTGCTTAAAGGCCTCACTAAGACTCTTACATCATAGTGGGGTTGTCAGACTTATGAGTGAATACTAACAACCTGTAGTAGAATGTGTATTGTGATTGTATTTAGTTCTAGTAATAAAAGACAGTGGCTGATCATAGTTCTGACACAGTTTCCAGGGACACAGGATATTAAAAAATAAAAGCTCTAATTGAAACCAGTTAGCTGCTCACTCCACAGCATTAATATAACATTTAAGAAAATAAAAGCTTGAATTTCTCAGAAAACAACGTAAAAAAACAGTGAAAGAAACAGTGCTGATACTGATTAGATCCGACGTGGTATATGATAAGCACTGATACTGATATGCACTCCATCGCACATCAAATTACAAGTCTTTTTGTACATTTATTTTTTTCATTAGACCTCTGGGGCTTTGATAAAATGGCATCTGGCCTGAAGAAGATTAATGTTGACAATTTCCAGTTCTCTGCTCTTGGGCTTGTAAATGTGCTTAAAGTTGAATCATTGCTGACCACATCAATCACTGCCAAATAGAAACATACTAAGGTGCCATAGAACTCTGCTTATCGAATTGTTGTGAAGGAGAGGAGTGGTTGCTTGTCAGGAGTTTGTTTTATCATTCAGGGATACATGAGACCCTTGTAGTGCACGGTGCACAAATGTCAGGATTTCACTGTGTGTGACTGTACTGATGAGACAGCGTGTGGATGATGAGCTCATATGAGCGCCAGGTAACAGACAGTACAGTCAGCAGTGCAAGTGTGTGAGATTGCACAAGCTGTGACACTGAAGAGACACGGGCGAACATCGAAACATGAAGTGATTTTTTTTTAGCATCCAACAAGGAGCTTTGGGCCAATAACACAGCGTCCAGAGAGGAACCTGTTTTTTCTTCATGTGCCAAACAAGAATATTCACTAATCTGCCACACACTGATGTCACGCCAAAAGATGTGTCCCTAAATGCATCCTCTGAAATTCTGCAAATGCAGGGCAAAATGAAAAAGCAATGACATAAAGACAGACAGGAAATATCAACAGAGAGTGCCTGAGCACATGTATGTATGTGGGAGTGCTTTTATATCCTTCTTGGATTGACTCCATCGCCACTGGCTTTACAGTGTAATTTCACCGCCTGTTTGATTCGGCTCCGACAATTGTAAGCAGCTGACTCATCTATTATTCCCTCTTTCTCCTCACTCTGAGTACGTATAACCCTTTTTCTCTTCCTCATCTGCAGCTCTACTTCTTCTGTTGTTTCTCATCCTTCTCTTGTCATGGCAACCGTATTCTCTTGTGTAGTATTTGCTCGGCAGCGCACGGCGGGTTCGCATTGTCCCACAGTCACCCGCGCCCACATTATAACAGGCAGGCCGGCTGTACTGTGCTGAAAAAGTCATTGTTATGCAACCTATGTTAAGCCGCCTGCTGCTCTTTCGGTCTGTCTATTCAACTCTCTCTGCTGATTCTTCACGTGTCTGTCGGCCTGTTTCTCCTTCACGCACAAGCAGCTTTGTCAGGTACTAAAAAGACACTTATGTTTAATTAAAAGATCTATTCTGCTTTTAAAAAATGCATATATACGAGTTATTCTTATGCGAAAAGTGTTGAAATCAATATGAACACAAAACTCTGCAGTGACCATATGAACTCTATGTAAATAAAAGTTTAAACATCATAGAAGTGAGAGAAGCCTTTAAAATAAAGACCAAATGTAACATTTTGGGGGTATTTGTACCAAAAAAATAAGCACACCATTCGTACGAGAAGTCATTCACGCTTGTGTGGCAATGTGCACACAGTCTCCTGTTTGTGTAGGAGTGTGTGGGGTCCCTCTCTGCTTCTCTATTTAGTCACAGTGGAAATGGTAAGCAGGTTATGTGTGAGCGTGTGTGAGACGGCAGCCCAGAGCTTCCTCTGTATTTGCCCTTCTGTCTGTTTACAGCACATGAGAGCCTGCATCTGTCTTGACCTCATCCCTTCAGCACATATCTCCCCGCTGCAGCATAGCGCCCAGTGAACGTCTCAGAGGCCTTGCAATGTGGCCCCTGAGCTTGTGGGAATTTTGCCAGTTGCTGAGTGTAAAATCCCTTTTTTGTGTAGTGAAATGGAAACCCACAGAGGGAATATTTTGCGGCCATGAGTTGCAGGTCAGAGCTGTGTAGTTGATGGAACACATCATGATATGCCTGCTACATAAACAAAGTTGCCATATAGGGAGAAATAATGTGAAATTTATCAAGGCTCAACATGCTTTGCTACCTGCAGATATTAGCAAAAAAGCTGCAAATGCATAAACTATGTCAGAATTGAAGCAGCTTCTGAACGCAAATAACACGATGCTGCAGACAAACTAAGCTGCACATAATGTAGAATATCTTCAGTTGCTCTTTTATCTTACAGCTTCTAAGAATTTCTTGTGCATCTTCGAAATTAGTACCGAGCAGCTGCATCATCTTATGTATCGTCTATTAGATTTTCAGTAGGCAGATGCTTTGATCTGAAAGAGGAACAACATTCAAACTTCACTACAGCAATAAAACTTTGCTCTTGCTAAGTCAATTAAATCGTCATGGCACCAATAACTTTGTGCTTTTTGCAGACGGTCGATAAAAATAATAAAAACAGTTTCAGCTGAATGTTGATTTCAGTGTTTTCAGAAGCAAAATTCACAAACCAATGGGTGTCTCAGTAATTATGGTAATTTTTTACAGCCAGTCTATGATGTCTAGAGATGTTGGAGGCATTAGCAACAATTATAGAAATCTTAAGTCGCCACTTCTTCAGGAAATTTAAATCTAATTAAATTATGTTGGACTGTCACTTTCCTAATGCAAGGCTTACTGTTAATTTTTAATAGTTTATTAGGGTTGGAAATGAGAGAGACTTCAGATATCTTGGAATTTTGTTTACAAATGAGGGTAGGGAGACGGAGATGAATACACAGCTGAGAATGTGTCTGCAGTGATAAGGAAGCTGTGCGGCTCTGCTGTGGTTAAGAGAGAGCAATCCCAAAGCCAAAACTGTCAATTTACCTATTGATCTATGTTCTGGCTCATACCTGTGGTTATGAGCTGTGGGCAGTGATCAAGACTATGAGACTGTGAATACGAGTAGCTGAAGTGAGCTTCCTCTGCTCAGAGCAGAGTGGAAACAAGACAACTGATATGATTTGGACATTTGTTAAAGATGTTGTTTGGAGTGTCTTCCAGGGGAGGTGTTTCAGACACCTGATCAGGAAGGACCTCAGAGCAGATCCAGGAGTGTTCTATCTAAAAGCATCCTGGAACTCCTTGGTGTCCCTCTGGGTGAGCTGGAGGAGGTGGCTGGGGAGGTCTTCCTTAGTCCAGATGGATAGATGGATAATTTGAGTAATGTTGCTAAAGTGATACCAAACGCTGTGCTATAATCTATATTTTAAATGGCATACATGGGAGTTTCCCCTAAATATGCTTAATAATAAACTTAAGTTTCACCATTGTGATTTTTTCCGTTAATTACTTCATTTCTCAAAAGTAAAAGTCAGTCTTGCATCTGCATTGAGTCAGACAAAACAACTTTAAAGGTTCTGTATCCTGCTTTTCTACTGCTTTCAACATCTGGAAAAGACACATATATGATAAAATCTTATCTTTGGTGTTATTAAGTCTTAATTTGTCCTGAAATATAACTTTCTATTCTTAAGTTATTCTTCAATCAGGAAGTAAAGCTCTCGGTTTACCTAAAATCCTATCTCTCCTCCAGGCCCCCTCCTTGTGAGTGCTGCCCCTTGAGCTGCCTGAATAAAATGATGAATAAATTCCTGTAACTCTCACAGCAAAAATGCACATTTTGAACAAGTAAAATACGACAAACGGTGGTGCTTAGTGTCTTGCTTTGGACTCTTACAGCTCGGGGTGTGTGTTTAGTCTGCCGGGGCAGCATGGACATGTCAGGCACTTCCTGGTTTGACATTGTTACATCACTATGTTACAGTCAGTCGTTTCCCAGGAGAGAGTGGAGCAGCTGCTCAGAGCACAGAATTCAAGGATTACTGAGAAACTCGTGAATTAAGCCAAAAACTACTCTGGGGGTTTAATAAGGAAATAACATCACAACATTGTTAAAAGCTCCAAAAAGTTAAATATACATGATATAGGACCTTTAAAGTTGCTGAAAGTTCCTGGCAGCGATTCGATCTGACTCTGATTCATCGACTTCAGCTGTTGCACCTATGACTGGATCTGCATGCTTTTTTTCTTAAACTTTTTTGTTTATTTAGAGTAGAGATTGTTCTCCAGGACAGATATAGTTCTACACAGTAGTGCGATATAAAAGTATTATCATCTACAGTATTTTACTCTAAACAGGTTCTTCATGCACAAAATGAGCATCACGCCATTAAAATGAGCCTCGTCCCGGCATGTTGTCCTTGGTTCTGTTTCTGAGACCCAGAAGCTACATCAATCTTTTATTTCAAACAAAAAAAGCTGGATCAAACAGGCACATGATTAAAGTGCAAAACTAAAATGAAACATAACCCTGAAAATTCTCAAGCCTAATTGCCTGAACAAAAGAGTAACCATCAAATCTTGAATTAATTAGTTGTTACTTTTACTCAAGTTTAATTCTCTTCAAGTTAACACAGTTATACCTGCAGGGTTGACGAATAACTCCACGTGTATTTTACGTGGATACAGTAACCCAAATGTGTTTGTGAAGTTCTCTCAGCAGTCTATCCATATGCAGGATGTAAAAAAAAAATCTTTAACGAAAAGTCACTTGCATCAGCAGGAAGTTATTTGCCCAGAAACAGTGCTTTAAGAACTTGGCCGCACACAAGCATGAATAATATATCTTATATAGCTTTAAGCAGCTGTATGGAACTCAGTGTCTGTTTGCTCCAAATCAACGTGTCGTATATTCACGTATGGCCTTGTTTCCCAAACATTGTTAAGCTCATTATCATCACCATATGTTTGCATGTTTTGTCATGACTCGTTTGTGTATTGCACCCCTTTGTATTTGTGAAGAGATGGAGAGGCCTCCGGGGTGAGGGTGAGGGTGAGGGGGGCTATCGTGGCATCCTAGAGAGATGTAGAAAAACGTGCTACAAAGGAACGTGTTGCAGCCAACTCTCTGAGTAGCTCCCAAGAGGACTGACCATTAAACAGATAGCAGCGAAATGCAGAGAAACAGTATTATTGAAAAGCCCGTCATGGGAAATGGAGGAGGGAAATGATAGTGGTGAGAATAGCTTATCTACCCTTAATTGTTCCTTCCTGAGCCTTTGAAAGCACAATGACTTCCACAGCACCCCTTTTATGTCAGAGCTTTCCGTCTTACCTTCCCATCTTGAAGCGCTATCGATTTCTATTGTTCCTCAGCTTTTTTTTTTTTTTTTTTATTTCTCTGTCATATTACTGGGAAATTTGCAGCGGGATTTAACAGCCAGGCCCCTCGTGTATTGTTTTGTCAAAAGACAATCTAAGAAGCTCTAATCTAAAGGGACATTATTAAAGCCAGTCACTGAAAAATAATTCTGTTTAAAGTCTTAAAGGCTCATCTGTATCGGAACTCACCTGGATTATCAATCTCATTTCTTCGTCTCATTTTAAATCTGACAATATGCTCTTTAAACAGGCACTATAATATAACGTGTAACTGCTGCTGAGTTTGTGGTTTCAGTGTTTCTCACATATAAAAGGCAAAATAGCACCTTCAGTAAAAAAAGGCTGTTTATCAGATGCTTTAAATCATAAATCAGCTGACAGATGTGTTGAAGAACAGCAGGTAAAAAAAAGGTGTTGGGAAATAGAAGCAGTGAAATAACCTCAGATAACAGGAATTTAATATAAAAACCCAAACACTTCATTAGCCTCATGTTTCATCACATGGAGCTCAACATTCTAATTAAAGTATTAGTAGCATGACAGGAAACTGAGTGTAAGGAGCATGGAGGTCTTTGCATGGTGTCTGCTGCTAAGAGAAAATAGCACAACGGAATCTGATGTGAATATTTATATAAACATATAAATGTGTGGAGATTATATGCTCCTACTTTTTTATGTAGTTATGCAGAGCTGATTAAAACTGAAATGACACAGGCTCATCTAACCTCATAAAACTAGTCTTTCTGTACATTTTTACATCACAAAGAAGCTGAACATCTTAAGATTAACTCATTGGCTTCCAGCTGTTTTCTGAACAGAAACGCCCTTCACTGCCAGCATCTTTGAGCATTTTTACTGTTTTTTAAGAGTCACAGAATATTTTTCTTTATGACTATATGAACACCAAAACTATCAAAACAAAGACTACACTCATTACTTCCATCAGGAACAAACAGTTTGTTTCTAGCTTTTTCCATTCTTTTACAATCTACTGAAGAACATCAATGGTTTCACCAAAAACTCAATTTTCTGACAGAAAAATGGCTGTTACCAGTGTTATATTGGATCTGCTCTCTACGAGTATATAACTCAGTATGTCTGAGAGTTTTATTCTCCTTATATATTTTAATTGTGTTATTACATCATTTCTGATTATCTGTTATTAATACTGAACGCTGCTACTCGTGTTTACAGTCCAAATGACCATCAATGGATAAATACACACTACGATTACATGCACAAAACTGCTGGGCACCGAGGTCGTGCATATAACCTTCGACCACTGTCATTAATTTCACAGTTTTTCATAAAAAACATTTTCACTGAGGCGTTTTTCTGAATCCCTTCTAAAATCTTATGGAATGCCCTCGAGCCTTTTCCAACCTGTCCTGAAAAATACATCAAAAACTGTTTTTTAAAGTTATCTTTTTAACAGACAAATGAACAAACTATCTAGGAGGTAATTACACCTCGATGAGTCATGAGGTCTAACCCACTAACCAAGTTTTTGGATATGCGATGTGTGTCAGGCCTACATGGAATTTCTATTTTCATAGAGATTTACAAATGTTTGGAGAATCTTATCTAAGGAAATAAAAAGTGTCTAAACAAAAAGGGAGGAATACATTTAGACCAATAACACATTTAGTTAAAATATTATTTTTAAACACATAAATTTGGCCACTTAATTAAAGTAGAATGTTATTCGGTGTTTACGTCAAAATAATTAAGATAATGATCATGTCACCTGGTTACCTGCTTCAAATCAGAATAGCTTAAAGTGACGAGGAGAATCCGAATGAGTCGACACACTTTTTCACAGATTGAATTTATAGCATAAAAACTATTTTATAGTCCGCATTATTGTATCTGATGCTTTAAATAGAAAATGGCGATGAGAGAAATAGATGTCGAAAGCTTTTTCAACATCAAGTGCACCATCTCTGGGGTTTCAGCCAGCTGTTTGAATAAATAATGTTAAAGAGTGAATTTGTATTAAAAAATAGATTACAGCCTTTTATAAAACCATTCTGCCCTTCAGGTACAATCTGAGGGAGCACCTTCTCCAAACGAGTCGAGACCGAGGCCTATAAGAGTCACTAGAAGCTGCATCTTTATTCCTTTTAAGATAGATGTGGGGTGATAGGTAAAAATACGAGCTTTAAAGAGGCCATTTCACGCAAATTTCAGGACTTTGTGGTTATTTCTGAAGTATTAACCTATAATATGAAACATTTTATATAATCTGTATGCATGAAGATTTGGCTGGCTTCATCCATCGTCGGGCTGCAACTTATTAATATTCATTATGTGAGTTTGCTGGACTCAGATTGGCTAAAAAACTAGCCTATGAGAGCAAGGCTTCTTGTTTCCTGCCCCGCTGCGCATGGCAACAGCGCACTGAGTCTCTTCCTGTTTAATACGTGTTTATGCTAACAGCTTTTAGCCAGCAGCATGCTAGGCATGGTTTCAACTGCAGGAGCTGATGAATACTAATGAGCAAATACAGGCTGGTCAAACCACAAATTTCAGGACTTTGTGGTTATTTCAGTATTAACCAGTAATATGAAACATTTTATATCTAAAAAACGTCAGGAAACACTGATTAACAGACCTTTCAATCTGTCTGCATTAAAATTCGGGTGGTTCCGGCTCCTTCCGTCAGGCCTCGAGCAGCAGCTCGTTCATATTCATTATGCTAATTTGTTGGACTCAGACTGGCTAACAAACTAGCCTATGAGAGCAAGGTATACCGTTTCCTGCCCCGCTGCGCATGGCAACATCAGATATCGTATCTTCCTGTTTGCTATGTCTTATGCTACAGCTTTTAGTCAGCAGCATGCTAGGCGTGGTTTCAACTGCAGGAGCTGATGAATACTTACGAGCAAAAGAGTTCTGATGAAACAGATACAGGCCATTCAAACTCGGGAGAACTCGGGTTTTATCACCACCTGCGTAGTTTGAGAGATTAAAACTGAAAGAGAAGTTGTTGACCTGTTTTCACACCCACTATGAAGGTAAGAACACCTGTGGAGCTAATATATTCAACAGAAACCTCAGAAAAATGTTTTTAATGGAAGGACCTCTTTAAGCACGTTAGTTTTTTAGAAGAATTCAGTTTGTTTTTCTGTTTGTTGCACATTCAGCTCTTACTTATTCAAGTGTCACTACTGATTAGCTGAATATAGGAAAACTTAGAAATGCATAATCTGTTAAACTTTAGTTAATGTAGATTCAATCAATAAAAACTAAAGACAACATATGACTAAATTAAGTTAAATTGGCAATTAGCAGAAAAAATACTGTCAGTTATGAACTAAATATATATAATAAATGGATGTCCGGCTCCATTACAGGTTCAACAGCTTCTCTATAGTTTCTGTTTTTATTTGAGTTTCTCACATTAACCCAAAAAAATCCTAGAATTTTTGGAAGATTTGGTAAATATCTGTATTCATGTTCATGTCACATGACAAGAGCCCTAAGCAGATGTCTCAGTGGCTCCAGACTGGGGCCCCCCTCTACCCCCCGCCCCTGTGACAGGGCTCATCAGTTACAAACAGAGAGAGACAACCACACATGGAAAAACAAAGAAATAAATACCTGCTCCACTAAAGCAGATGATTGACAAAGAGAAGCTCTAATTCATCATGTTGATGGAGCACCGTGCTCAGAAGCAGAGCCCCATCAACAACATCAGAACCTGTTGTTTGTATCCACAGCCATTCCTCTCTTGGTAAGTCAAACACGCCTATTTTAGGTCTGATTATTTCTGAATACTCATCCCAAAAAAAGCATAATTCCTACAAAGTCATTCTGTCCTTCAGGTCTTCCTCATGTCTTTCTTGCAACTCTGTTGTTTCACAAACATTTGATTCCTTGTGATCTCCCTGATGGACAGGAAACAACCACTAAAAGTACCTGCTTGACCTACTTGGCCGTACAGTTTCTCCCCTCATCTCGTGTCATGAGTCAGCAGTGGGACTGACTTCCATCAACTGAGGGCAACATGCTGTTAGAGACAAAGCAAGCCAAACAGAGTCAGACAGATCAGGAGGGAAGCCACAGAAGATGGTGATGATAATGATGTGTTTCTCCATGGGGGGGCTGACACCTCTGACAACATGTCAACAGTGCTGACCCAAATACTACCACAGAAATTCGATAAGAACGCCTCTTCTGCGAGCCTGTCAGGTAGTATGCTATTTAGTACAAGAGATGTATGTTTTAAAATCTTTTTAAAAGAGATATAAATCTCAAATTAGTTTAAGGTGTAAGAGTTCTAGTTGAATATCTTGGATAAAATGGATCAAATATTGTTTACTGCCATGTTTTGAACAGTAACTGAACAAACAGTGCCGTGTTGATGCATTTAAGCCGTGTTGGTGCATGGGAGACACGTTAATGCATTGGAGCCGCGTTGGTGCGTGGGAGCCGTGTTGGTGCGTGGAGCCGTGTTGGTGCATGGGAGCCGTGTTGGTGCATGGGAGCCGTGTTGGTGCATGGGAGACACGTTAATGCATTGGAGCCGTGTTGGTGCGTGGGAGCCGTGTTGGTGCGTGGAGCCGTGTTGGTGCATGGGAGCCGTGTTGGTGCGTGGGAGACACGTTAATGCATGGGAGCCGCATTGGTGCATGGGAGCCGTGTTGGTACATGGGGGCTGTGTTGGTGCATGGGAGACATGTTAATGCATTGGAGCCATGTTGGTGCATGGAGCCGTGTTGGTGCATGGGAGACACGTTAATGCATGGGCGCCGTGTTGGTGCATGGGAGATACGTTAATGCATGGGAGCCATGTTGGTGCATGGGCGCCGTGTTGGTGCATGGGAGACACGTTAATGCATGGGAGCCGTGTTGGTGCATGGGAGCCGTGTTGGTGCATGGGAGACACATTAATGCATGGGAACCATGTTGGTGCATGGAGCCGTGTTGGTGCATGGGAGACACATTAATGCATGGGAGCCATGTTGGTGCATGGGCGCCGTGTTGGTGCATGGGAGCCGTGTTGGTGCATGGGAGACACGTTAATGCATTGGAGCCGTGTTGGTGCGTGGGAGCCGTGTTGGTGCGTGGAGCCGTGTTGGTGCATGGGAGACACGTTAATGCATGGGAGCCGTGTTGGTGCATGGGAGCCGTGTTGGTGCATGGGAGCCGTGTTGGTGCATGGGAGACACGTTAATGCATTGGAGCCGTGTTGGTGCGTGGGAGCCGTGTTGGTGCGTGGAGCCGTGTTGGTGCATGGGAGACATGTTAATGCATGGGAGCCATGTTGGTGCATGGAGCCGTGTTGGTGCATGGGAGACACGTTAATGCATGTGAGTCGTGTTGGTGCATGGGAGCCATGTTGGTGCATGGGAGACACATTAATGCATGGGAACCATGTTGGTGCATGGAGCCGTGTTGGTGCGTGGAGCCGTGTTGGTGCATGGGAGACACGTTAATGCATTGGAGCCGTGTTGGTGCGTGGGAGCCGTGTTGGTGCGTGGAGCCGTGTTGGTGCATGGGAGACACGTTAATGCATGGGAGCCGTGTTGGTGCATGGGAGCCGTGTTGGTGCATGGGAGCCGTGTTGGTGCATGGGAGACACGTTAATGCATGGGCGCCGTGTTGGTGCATGGGAGACACATTAATGCATGGGAACCATGTTGGTGCATGGAGCCGTGTTGGTGCATGGGAGACACGTTAATGCATGTGAGTCGTGTTGGTGCATGGGAGCCATGTTGGTGCATGGAGCCGTGTTGGTGCATGGGAGACACGTTAATGCATTGGAGCCGTGTTGGTGCGTGGGAGCCGTGTTGGTGCGTGGAGCCGTGTTGGTGCATGGGAGCCGCGTTGGTGCATGGGAGCCGTGTTGGTGCATGGGAGACACGTTAATGCATGGGAGCCGTGTTGGTGCATGGGAGCCGTGTTGGTGCGTGGAGCCGAGTTGGTGCATGGGAGACACGTTAATGCATGGGCGCCGTGTTGGTGCATGGGAGATACGTTAATGCATGGGAGCCATGTTGGTGCATGGAGCCGTGTTGGTGCATGGGAGCCGTGTTGGTGCATGGGAGACACATTAATGCATGGGAACCATGTTGGTGCATGGAGCCGTGTTGGTGCATGGGAGACACATTAATGCATGGGAGCCATGTTGGTGCATGGGCGCCGTGTTGGTGCATGGGAGACACGTTAATGCATGTGAGTTGTGTTGGTGCATGGAGCCGTGTTGGTGCACGGGAGACACGTTGGTGCATGGAGCCGTGTTGGTGCACGGGAGACACGTTGGTGCATGGAGCCGTGTTGGTGCATGGAGCCGTGTTGGTGCATGGGAGCCGTGTTGGTGCACGGAGCCATGTTGGTGCACGGAGCCATGTTGGTGCACAGGAGACACATTAATGCATGTGAGCCATGTTGGTGCATTGAAGCTGTGTTGGTGCATGGAGCCATGCTAGTTAATGGGAGCCATGTTGGTGGATTGGGGGCCACACATCACGTAATATGGAGCACCAACACCCTGAAAAAGCTGCCCTTGTTCTTTTTTTAGACAATAACAGGGTGGTCATTCTGTGTGAATTGGGGTCTTAGAGAGACAGCGGCTAATGAACCTCTGGATTGTTATAACATTTTCTCTTAGTTACATTCAGGTTTGTTTTTTAAAGAGTAAAAAACAATAACAGTGAACCAGTTTTTAGAACATACTAAAGTAAGATTCAGTCACCAGCTAAATCAATCAGGATATTTTTATCTGAAAAAAAAAAGAAATTCCCAGAAAAATGCTCAAACACCAACGCTTGGCCAGTAGGTGGCACTAATGCTGACCTCAGTGAAAACACTGAGCATGTCTGGAGATTCTCCCCAAACATCTGGAAAGTCACAACAGAAAGTCACAGTTTCAGTAATTAACTTTTTCCTCATATTTTAAAAATATTGTTTTGTAATAGACAAGAAAAAACTCTGGTGTTGTGTTTTCAGTGCATGCTCAGAAATATTGCACATGCACACTCTTGGCTGAAATGTCAGTATTTCCACTAAAAATCCGTTTTTCAGGTACTTGTATATTTGCAAAGTATTTTACATAATCTTTCTTTCTGAAAATGCAGCACAAACTTTGTTGGACCTCAATTCACCCTTTAACACCGAGTCTTACCGAAGGTAAGAATTTGATGGCTGATGGTGTTTAATTAACCAGAACCCCTGGATTTATTTCCCCTGCACTCTCTGACCCACAGTTTGCCTTTGCTAAAGAGAAGCTTTATGTGTAAAAGCTTTAGCCTGCTGCACCTGGCCCTGGGGATAAATCTCTGGCAGGTTAAAGCGCCGCAGCACAGCTGTGAGGGGCTTTTTCTTGGCCTGCAAGACAGGCAGGGTGGTAGGCGGATTCCCCCCCCCGCTTATCCCTTCACAGCTAGCAGCAGGATGAAAACTACATATCAGTAATTGTTCGACTTAGATGAGGAGTAAAGTTAAGCAGGTGGGTTTGAGCTGCAGTTCACACAACATCAGAAGGATCCAATCAATGCCAATCTGATATTACCTGACCCACCTTTTGTTTGGAGGACAAAGGAAGAGCTTCTCTGGGGATCTGGAGTACAAATAGCCCATTGGTATTGACTCAAAGGACAACTACTTAATAACATGATCTTCTGGTGTTATTTGTTCAGTTCCAAGACTCATAACTTTATGACATTTAGAGCTTTTCAGAACAAGAGCATTCTAATAATAGTCTTTTTTTGTTTTTCATGGTCGTCCTGTTAAAAAGTCCGACAACAACAAGTCAGAGATGTTTACTCTCTGTGTTTTATGAGCATTTTATTGTGAAACTGCAGAGCTGGACTGAGACAGTTTGGGTCGAGCGATCTCCTCTGCCCTCCTTCAACTCTCTCAGCCGTACGTCAGTCTGATATCAGCACACGGTGGGCACCACACTCCTATTCCTGTAGCTGTTCACCTGCCTTCTGAAGCTGGTGTCGGACCCCCATCCTTCCCCAGTCTCTCTGTTCTCAAAAGCATCCAGACTCTTTCTGCTTTTTCCATGTAACAGAAGTACAGAGAAAATTATTCATAGTGCACAAGTCTAAAAGGCCATATCACTATTTTCCCTCATTTTTGCTTCAGCTTACGGAAGCTGTAAGATTTTTCAGGAGGAGAATAATATTTAAAAATCCCTCAAAGAGATCCTGAGGGTTCTTAGTACAAAGAGGGACAGATTATCCCACGCACCACCGGAGGACCTGTCAATTCATCCACTAAGAGGCCTTATTTGCACTCTAATGTTAGAAATGAAAACTAAACACAGCCTTTATTGGTGGCCTGTGCTGCAGGGATCGGCTTGAGCAAGACATCCATACTCCCTCTGAGAGTTGGGGATGCAAGTGAAGTGGGAGAGCGGAGAGTAAAAGTAGGTTACAGAAGAAAGACCGGCTGCCTCGCTCCATTTATTAGCAAGAGAACACAAGAACTGGCACTGGTGCTAAATGTACAGTGTGAGAGAGTGTGTATCGTTCTTTTTTTATTTATTTGTGTGAATGTGTTTGTGTGTCACTGTGCCTTTTATGAAAAAGATTTCAACTTAGATGGTGGAAAGAAGTTACAGAGTTGCATAAAGAAGGCAGCAGTTAGAGATGCACGAGCAGACGGAGTGAAATAAAAGTGTGCAACTCTTTGTTTCTCATGCGATTACCTCTGTGTGTTTTTGTGCTGTTGTTTAATGGACAAATCAGACCGTATGCATTGATGCATTGATGTGAGGGTCCGTGCAAATGCAATGAGTGGCAGCGTAGCCTCCCTCTCTGCTCCACTCTGTGTCTTGGCAACAGGGAGTGTGAAGGAAGCAGCACGAGCAGACAAAGACACCTCAATCTGCCTGACGATTGCTGCAGAGCGGACGTGCAGACAGGCGAGTGATGGCATCTGTGCAACAGCGTGAGGGTTAGAAGTGGGTCACAAGGAAATCCCCATATGGATGACCCTATGTTTCCACCCCTTCAACATACCGGCCTCTTCTATCAGCCCCCGAAACTAACCCGAAGCTCGGAGCAAGAAGCAGAGAAATACTTTACAAAACATACCTGGTTCTAAGAATGTGCTTCAAACTCTAGGATTCAGTTTAAGATTTTACTACATTAAATACATTATTACATTTTCCTTTGATTCTCAATCACATGAAGATCCTGGTTTCTGTATTTTTAAGCAGTTTTTTTTACACTCTCTAGTTTTTACCTCCACACACACACCTGAGCACATGTTGTTATATAAATATGCAAGTTTCTCCACCTACTTCCTCGTACTCTTGTCTTCCTAAATGAAGTAAATCTAAACTGGTTAATTATGAGATTCATTGCTGTTAGCACCTGTTAGATAATTAATGCCAATCACTGCCTTCTGGGAAGGAAAATTATCCTCCATAAAAACACCGTTTCACCAGCATCATGCTTCGTCTCTCTCTCTCTCTCTCTCTCTCTTTCATGCGCCCTTCTTCCTGTCTGCCCTCTGCTTATTACCTCCATCAACCTGTGTGTCCCGCGCCTGCTGTTTGCAAATCATTCCTGTTAAACAAATAAGCTGCGCAGACAGATGCTGCTGTGGTGGACGAAGGTTTTGATGAAGGAGTCCTGAAATTCCACCGACCCCAGGTGGGTAGAAACGTGGCCATGAAACAACCCGAGATGGTAGCTGGCAAAAGCAATCAGAAAACATTCAATAATTTAGGATGAAGCTAATGCTGAAGATGGTGACGGTGCGAGTGGTGACAAGTCAGCCGTTCTACACTATTGGTTTTCAAGCCAATAGCATTCCATAAAAGTTTAAAACATCTTTCAAATTTAATCAGAAGTCAACCACTTGATATTAACAGTGTCACTCAACACGGCGGCTGCTGATCAGTTATGCTTCATCGTGTGTTTTGGGATTTTGATTCACATCTGGCAGGTAGATGTGCGAGACATTTCTGATTATAATAAGGACAATATCTACAAACTGATGTGAAAAAGCGAAAGTGTTCTATAAGACGTCTTTACAAAACAAAACAAAAAATACAATTTGACAGTTATGTTACACTTTTACTGTGAATTTTGGTGTAATTTTATTCTAGATTTGTTCATATCTGCTTCGGGCTGGACTGTATAAACTGTGTTTGAGCAGAACTCGGGATTCGATGTGACCTTTTGGTTTCCTGGACTAGACCATTTACAAAGGATTTTAAATCCAATCAATAAATGGGACACTGCAGATAAACAAAGTGGTAGACATCTTGGATCTCATCGGTCTAATACACATTACTGTGTGGAATGATTGATATATTACTCATGGATTTAAGTGTTGATGTAAGAAAACAGAGACAAGATAAGAGAGGAAGGAGCTGGAGGTGAGCATCTATAAAATCAATACAAACACAGCTGGACTAAACGATCCAGATACAGCATGATGAAACCCGTTATGTTAAAATATTACAAAGCACATAAAAGCCTTGCATTTAAAATGTCATATAAAACTCTTACAAATATCTAAAATCTACCAACGTGAAAATCAGCTGGATAAAAAAATGTGTTCAGAATCATTTGGGAGACTCCGCTGCCGAAAGGTTTGAATGAAATTTTGACCTTTCAAAATCCCTGCAATGGAAAAAAAAAATCATAAAATACCAAAAAGACTGTCGGGCTTTTGCATAAAAGCTGAATATTCAGCAGTAAGAGCTGAAACCTGTGTCTCGTATAAAATACCTCCTCAAGTCATTTTACTAAGAAAACTTATAATGAGTAGCAGAAGTAATCAAAGTTCTGGCTGAAGGTTTCCATGTTGGAATGGTAGAGCTTTGCTGATGGATTCAAACATGCGCCCTGATAGAAGACGTGAATGTCTGTACGAACAGAGACTCATTTTAATGTCATTTCCTGGAGATCATCTGTCGTCACGAGACAATCAAACAAGTTTTTGCTCAGAATGAAGAGAAATACGATTTAATTTTCTTAAAATAATGGAATTTAATCACAAAAATAAACTTTGTTTTCTCATAATCATGATGAAATTTGGTGTTTTAGACTCAACTTCAGTTCTGTTTTGACAATCTGATCTATATCAGGTTACTGGAGTAACTAAATGTTTTGGGGGTTTTTATCTGTTGCTAATTAAGTGAGAGAAACTATTTGTATTATTGGATTTTTTTTAACTCATTCCTAAAAATAATAAGAAAACCAATATGTCCTTCATCAAATAATTAAAATAATCACCTTAAGAAGGGAAACTTTTGTTATGAAATATTTACAATCATATCTATTGTTTGAATACAAGCTGTTTTTAGTAGATAATGAATCAAATTATTCAGTATCTTGAGATAAAGTCATGAAAATAAGTTGTCCTTCTTTTCTTTCTTCTTGATGATGATTCACTTCTCATCCGAAAAGTTTCTTTAAGTCAAAATTTTCACCTTCTTTCTGAGTTAAATGATGGCGCTACATGGTGGAGACTGATGGTAATTTTAAACAGTTTTAGAGACCATGGTGTCGGTTTTTTGTTTTTTTAGGCAACAAGACTTTTTTTTAAATGTCTTGAATATGTTTTATTTTTTTATCCAAAAGGTTCCAGCTACCTTAAAACAATGTAAAAGTAATAATGTCGTTAAACATGAATGAATAATCAGAACGTTGTTTTTAATTGAGCTGCTTGTTGGATAACGACAACATAACGCACTGAAAAACACATGAACTTCACATGTGGATATTGAGTTTCAAAAATGAAAAAAATGTGTAACACATGTTCCACACGTGATCCGCTATGAAACAAATATAAGGAAGTTCACAACTGGCACCGCATGTAGTACTTTAATCGTCCTCCAGGGGGCAGCAGACGTTTATTGGACTTGTTCCAGTGGATTTTGAAAGAAAGTACTAGCCCTCCTCAAGATGTAGAGTTCTTAGACATGAGCATTTAAAATCTTCAACATTATGGGATTAAATAGTTTATTTGCCAGGCAGCACACTAGCCTCAATGCTAATATCAAAATACTTTTCGGTCATTTATGCTCAAAATTGATCCATTTAAAAAAACAATTAAAGCTGCTATACCCGATTTCAAATTGCCTAGCTTAGAATGTTATCAAATGTAAACAAAGTCACGGAACTCTCGCCCCTCCCGTCGGGTAGAAGTCCTAAGCCACGCCCCCAAGGTTAGGAATCCTCGGACGACGAAAGAGTGTAAAACATCGGTACACAGTTCATTCAAGTACCGTAACATGGCAGAATCACCGGTAAGTGATAAGAATTAAGGCTTTTCATAAGTTTTTCAGACAACACAAACTGTGAATTTCAAAGTTATTTCCAGGATATTAGTCTCCATGTACATGAGCTGAATTTTAAAGCTTTTATGTAACATTCATATAATATATATAATACACGTTTTGAGTTCTATGAGTGCTGAATTCTAATCTTCCTACTTGACACCGAAATCTAAGATGTGACTGTCCTTTATGTTCTGTCCATAAAACGCTGCTTGTTCAATCAATGGAACAGGATTTGTTTCACAAGGGAGACGCACTGCTACAAAAGAATAATGCTGCCATTGTGTTCTTGAAGGTGAAAGCAGCAGGAGGGACCATCTGAAGCTGACCTCCGCTGTGTCTTTCCATCTTTTATGGTCCAAGAGGTCCTAAAGATCGATGGCTTTAGTTACAGAGTTCCTCACGACATCAAATACTTTCAGACTCCCCCACGTCTCCTTCTTTCTTCCATCTTTCTCACATTAGTAGTCTTTTCCAGTCTTTTGTCCTTCACTTGCATTAGTTCTCCACTGTTTTCATTCCTTCTCGCATCATGCTCTGGGTGAACTCGAGCCGAGCAGAAGTAAAAACATTTCGAAAAGGGGCTTTTAGTTCGACTCTGGTTCCATTTCAGGAGACTCCTGAAGGCAACTGATTCAATCATGGCCTGCTGGTTAGGGTGATAGTGACATCTGAGCATACACTCCTCACTGCTGCCATCTTTGCACGATGAAAGTGAACTATTCAAGCGTATATTAAGTCACTTAACATATGAGCAAAGACAGTCTGAGCTGAATTATTACAGGCTGCGTGCAGCTCTCCTCACAATAATCATGCTTAAATAAAAGCTGAATGCTTCATCGCAGGCAGTGTAGTTTATATAATATTAGGCACTACTGGGCATCCACTTAAATTAATGTGCTCACTGATTTTTCAATAAGGTACGACCCGTTGGGATTATGAAGCTCATTAAGTTGCTTTGTGTGCGGTCTCAGTGTCACGCCGCCGCTTGTGATCTGATGAGAAGATACAGAAATGGTGCATTTGCATATATGCATGAGTGGAAACTCAGTGGCCTATAAAAGGGCAGGAAAACAACAAAAATTTCCATTTTAAGAATGCAGGTTTCTAATTCCATTCTTACTGGTAACAGCTTTAAAGCCAGAAGTATTTGTTTTGTTACTGTTGATGAGTATTTACAATGAAATCAGGATTCCATGTCAGATTTTCTTCAATGTTTTCACTGTTTTAAATGTCATACCTTCGAGCTTTCAGACATGTCAACTAAAAGCTTTGGCATTTAAGTGTTTGTGGTGAGAATACAGTAAATTATGCTTCCAGGTAGAGAAACAACAGTGAGAAGACGCAACAACCAGGAAGTTTGTGCAAGTTTTGAACCCTTTAAAGCCTGACACTTGAACTAGATAATGATAAATGCACATTTAACACATCTCAGGTTTTATGATCAGATGATATAAAGAATAATGATCATACTGTATTTCAAATAGATTTTTCACTGATTTTATAGTTGACCTACTTACTATTTTTCTTTCATAAGAAATGTTTCTCCACGGCATTGTGGGAAATGCTTGCAAACTATAAAATACGAATAAAATGCTGGTTATATCATGAACTTTGTTTTAGGATTTCAGACACATTAAAAGTGTCTCACGCTTGTTGAAACAGCTATTTGTGTGGAATTTCACAAGCAGCTGCTCCAAAAGATCAAAATAATATCTGTTGTCTCGTCTTTCAGTTTGCTGAGGAAGTAAACAGGCGTCTTATAACTATTTTAAAATGTTTTCTTTAAAGAATAAAAGGATGACACTTCCTTTCATGGTACAACCTCACAGTTCAGCTGACAGGACAGTTGAAAGTCTCACTACAAGCTCTCATATTCAGTCAGTTCGCTCTCCTTGACACAACTTTGGTTTTGTCTTTTTTTCCTCTTTCAGTAACCAGAAAAACAAATAAGCAACTTTAGTTATATAGAAGTAAAAAATATCCGTTAACCTTGTAGTTAAAATCCTTCAAGGACTTGAAACTTTGAGATTTTACTTTGTTCACAGTTACACCATGCAAAATCTCAGCTATGCGAGAATCTCTGGAGAAAATTGAGTCTCATCTTCACAAAAACACAAAAGTTTAAAGAAGGCCTGAGTTTGTTAGCAGCTACCGCCACGAGAGACGGAAAAATACCAAGAGGAAAGAACAAAGTGGCGAGAAGCCGAGTGAAGCCCTGAGTAGGGCAATCGCTGCAGTCCGAGTGGTGCAAAATAAAACTCCTCTTCTGTTTTTATAAGCCGTTCCAGGCTGGGAATTTGGAGGCAGGCAGCAGATAGACAAGATCTGTCAGCGGAGCCCAAAATCGTGACGCAAAGCCCAACCACATGTCCCCTTTCCATGGGCCAGTGCCCGGCAGGATGTCCACAAGTTTCAGCCTTTTTTATCGTTTGTGGTGTGTGTCTGTTTGTGCATGTGTGAAGATGGGATGGTGAGCGGCCAATGTGTCCTGACCCCCTCGGGGCAAGTTGCTGAGCGAGCCAGGCCATGCTGAAGCCTGCAGGCGTAAGGAAAGAGAGAGAGAAACAGGTGGAAGTGACGAGGCTGCTGCACTGAGTTTGGTGGTGTGTGTGTGTGTATAGGTTTAAGACAGGCGGTGATAATGCTTTAAAGGGTAAAAGGCAGCCTGACAAATGTTCTCTCTCTCTTTCCATCTCTGTACGAGCTTTCCTTGCTTTTTTAAGCTAGTGGCATCAGTTTGCAAGCCAAGCAAATCTGTTGGCTGCCCCCAAGGCTGCAAAGGCCTGAAACAAAATCACTCTGCGTACATGGAGATTGTACATGTGTGGACTTTGTTTGGTGAGGACACATATACATCGAAGAAAAAATTTATAAGAGAAAAAAAACTTTTACTTTAAATTAAAAAAACCAAAATTAATATACAAACAATAAATATATTGATCAATATCAATCTTAAAAGCATGGAATTCACCATAAAATGGAACACATCTGGATCTTGACCTGATTTTTCTGGTCTTCATCTTATAATGAAGAGAGCAATTAATGTCAAACTATCATTTTATAACTAGCTTTGACTCTTTATGCTAGCTTATGCTGCCAGGGCAAGAAATCAACTATTTGGTCGAGAGTCTAACTGCCATAAACCTCCATAAACTCTGTTAATCTCTCACGCCTTGTAACTTCTACTCTGCAGCAACACCAGAACAAATGATAATAATAATCCAGAAGATAAACTTTTTTGGATAAAAATGGTGCTAAATTCCTAAAAAAGAACACCGATCATGCTTTGGATTTTTATAAACGCTAGTAAAATGTACCAAGATCCTTTTACTGGTAGAATAAAAGTTCACAGTTTTGGTCGTTGTGTTGGTTGTTCTGTATCTTGAGGTCATCTCATTGGTTTTCTTTATTTTGCTACAAGTTTGGGGAGTTTTTAGGTTATTCCATCAAGCTTCACCATCTTCACAGACTTTAGGGGTGTTTCTCAATGTCAAGGTGCCTCGCCTACCGAGGCACTGCCTTAGTAGACGAGGCGTCTTACATACCGAGGACAATGGAACTTACTTAACTCACGTGACCGCGGCTGCCTGTTTATGTGCACTGTTTACATCCCACCCATCGTAGGAGCATTGTAGCGTAGCAACATTCTTTCAGCTATAGAACTGGAAATGTTACTAAAAATAAATGTGTGAGCGATTTGGTACCTTCTAGCCACCAAAGCTGCAACTACAAAGCAACTAACCAACCGTACAAATGTTACCCGATAGCAACAATTAGTTGACTTACATTTAAACTGGAAATTTGCCTTAAAAGTAGCTGCTGCTGCTCCTCAACCACCATTTTTTGAAAATACAGCAATGTAGAAATGTTTGACTGAGTGAAGGCATCAAGGCACGTCCCATGTATCCTTGGTAAGTTAGCTAAACGGCAGGCAAACCGAGGACAAACGCCTCAGGAGCACATGAACATTGGAACGCACCTTGGTCCCTCATGACGTATTTCCTAGGCAACTGGGGCGGGACAAAGGCATCAAGGCAAGGTTCCTTAACATTGAGAAACACCCTAGGTGTTTGTTTCTTTGCAACCCTGTGATGGACTGGCAACCTGTGACGGGAGAACCCATCACCATCTATACTGTATACCCCAGTGCTTGATTTGTCAATCAAAAGTTACCGGAACGCAAATTGCGCTATGAGACCAGAATTCACTGAGGCCAAACTGATACCGGAATGCACACGTCGGACCAGACCAAGCATGTAAATTGTCAAGCACGGCTAGAGAAAGTGATGATAAGCCCAGAAGAAGTAAGTTATACTGCCTTTTTGGCATTTTGATGCCGCTGTTATTTATCCCAACTTAACGGATCCTAACAAACAGTTACCGGAACACACCCTTTCAAAATAAGGATCCGGCTCAAATTAAGCCCTGATATACCCTGAGCCTCTTACTTCTAATAAAGTTTGTTTGAATCCAGAACCTGCCAACCCAGCCTCCTGCATTTGGGTCCTTTCGTCCATCAATCATGAAACTAATAAATTATTTAAAGAAATGTCACATAGATGAAGATGTGATGGTATATGCAAAAAGAACCTGAATCCTGCTTACGCCAGAAAATATGAAATAGACGAGCCAAAGAAGGTGAATTTGTGGCTACAATCCAACAGATTCGTGCACTTAAAGGTTGAGTCTCACATTACAACAGTGATTTAGAGCAACATTTTATAAAACATTGCAATATGCATCATGTTTTATAAGAAAGCACCAAAATATCCAGACATTAGTTTTAGATCATGTCGTGCAGTTTTTGACTGAAACCTCTTACGGTACCTTTTAGACTGGCAACCTGAAAACATACATGTTGGTCATGCAGAGGAGCAAAGGTTTATTTTACTATTATAAAAAGTATCAAAACTGTAGGAGAATAGCAGCAGATTATAGAGGATTTACCACAGCATATTACACAGTGTTAACACATTTACATGTTAGGGGCCCTAAATACACTTATAATCCAGCTATGAGATCCAGCTGGCTTTAGACAGTAAGCTTGTTATTGTTAGAAGAAACAGAACGGTTTTCTCCAAAGCTTCTCGGCTGTATTGACACATTTAAGGCTGTATGCATTGATCCATGAGCCTTTAGAAGCACAGCTAAAATAACTTAGCTTAAAAACCTGATATGTAGCTAAGTTAAACGTGTAGTTAACGATATTAATGATTCAAACTGCAGAAAATATCCTAATATTTGCAAAAGGCTTGACTCATTAGTTTGAACAGATGATTAAGAGGAGTTAGTGTTGCAGTTAATTAGAAAGCAGTAGTGATAACCACCTGCTCAAACATACAGATGGGAAGGCTGTGCGTTTATCCCACGACTGCCAGCGAGTGTTATATCATTACAGGTAGTCAAAAATAAATGAGACTGAAATAAATGAAGATGAATGGGTGTAATATTGCTCAACGCACGGAGGGTTTCAGCGTCGGAGTTTGTGACATATGAATGCAAAAAGATGGAGGCGTCTACAATATATGGACATAAACACACACACACACTGATGTAATTACCTGTCAAGTCCAAGATGTGACTTCCTGAGTAAATGAACTGATTAATATTCGTGAGGAGGGATGGAGTGCTCGGAATGTTGGATGTTAAGATGTTCTTTTTTTTTTTTTAAATGCATCACGCCGCAGTGACCGTATGAAAAATTGCAGACTGAAAGATGCAAGATACAACACGCTGCCCATCGAAATACGCTTCAGATTTGTGTGCCTGCAGAATAAAATGTTTGTTACTGTGTAAATAACCGACTTTACAAATTGGATTTCAAAAGATAAATGAGTTAAAAAACCATTTTTCTTTCTTTTCTCATTTTCCAAAACATTTTTGGCTTTTCCTTTCATGTCCCAGGCTCCCTCCCTCGCTCCCTCGCTGCGTTAACACCTTTTTGGCCAGTATCCTTCCCCGCCTGTGTGAGGAGTCTACTGTCTGCTGTTACTCAGTGCCTGTTGGCTGTGTGGTCCCAGAACTCTAATAAACAGGAGTTCTAACAACGTTCCAGGGCTGCAGAGGGCGCACATTAAGAGAATCAGTAGCAGAGACGGTGAAGGAACAAGACCACGGAGAGAACGAGAAACAGACGCGTGTCTGTTTTTTGGGGATCTCAGGCTGTAACTGTCTCTTCTTTTTGTTGCTCCTCTCTGGCTGGATTAAATCAAAAACTGACTCGGAATTCAGATTTAGGAGGTTTTTAAGTCCACAGATTTACCAAAAATGTCTGGTTTCATAAAAGAATTTAAATAACATTTTATCATGATGCCCTAGTCATATTAAACACACGCGGAATGTCCTGGAGAAAACCTCCTCAACCTCTTGAAGGTTGCAGATTTGCTGCAGGGGTTCTGGTACCTGGACTTCCTGCACCAGGTCAAAGCAGATGATCAGTATAAAAAAACAGATCTAAGAGTGGATAAATCAAACGTCCCAGCAGCAGGTTCTGAGTCTGAAAGACAAAGTCAGGGGTGAAATCTCGTCTTCTTGTTTGAACACAAGGACACTTTTAAATGAATCGAAGCCTCACAGATGACTTATACAGCTCAGTCATTTTCTCTCTCGCAGCATCTTATTGCTTTGTTTCTTTGGTCTGCGTTGCCGCTCCCTCTCTCTCCTCTGACACCCTGCAATCAGATGTGACATGCTGAAGGCTCGGATGACAGCCGGGAAGACAAGGTCACTCAGTCACCCACTTTTAACGAAGCATGTGCAACTTATTCTGACAGGCCTGCGCTGCACGTAAAAAGACATTGACTTGGTGCATACGAGCATGTGCACACAGACACAGGAGTAAAACTAATTTTTCAGAAACATTCACCCATTAAACTCATCTTTTGCATCTCCGAATGTATAAACGCAGATTATAGCAACAACTCAGGTAATTAAATTTGCACACAAACTAAACTGTGAACACAGAGTCTTCTGTAAATGTGTTTATAAAACTAATGGTACTGTCTAACTCAAGTGTTTTAGTGTGATACAAAATTGGCAATTAGAAAATGTTAGAAGCCCATTATTGAACAGGAGAATGTGTATATTAAAGTCATTTACAAGAATAACTACTTTTTTCCGATTCACAGCTAACTCATTAATGGCTTTAAAGTAAATGACGTAACAAAACCATTAGCGGTGGGTTTTAAATTAGTATAAAGACTTGAAGTTCAGAGCGCTAAAATCTTTGGTAGGAGGCACTCAGACTGGTCATTTTCAAGTCATTCATGTCAATCTGTGGAAGAAAGAAGCTTTAAAAGTGCTTTCAAATAGAAAATGACACACGCAAAGCCGCTGGGCTTCAAGAGCGATTGGTGTCATTAGTTTGGATGTTGCCGCTGAGATCATTCGACTCCCTGCGTTTGCGCCCGTTTCCTCTATTCGTCCTTTTCCATTCCTCTCGTCTTTGTCCTTTACGCTCTTTGATGCTAAAAGAGAAGCTGGATTTTCATTCTTTTAAGGATTCAAACAAAGTCTTTTGGTTTCAGATGACATGAAAGACTGAAAGAACCTAATGGACTGGAAGGTTTGTAGGAAGAGCTGGTTTTGGTTCACAAAGAGACCCGAGCGTTCATTTTTTTACACATACAGAAGGATGTGTCAGCTGAAGAGCCTCTGACGCACTAAACTCAGACCTCAGCAGGTGTGTTACCAATGAATGATATCTCATTTGTGTTGAACGTGCCATAAGAAGAAAAAACTAGTCCAGGGTTACCTGCAGTTTTAGGATTAGGGTACTGGTAATAGTCAGGGAATCCTGCACAAACAAACAGCTTTTAATCAGCAACATGCAAGTCGTTTTTCACTTCCAACAAAGCAAAGCATGTAAATCTAAAAATAAATACGTTCTTTAAAGTTCTTTGATGCTTTTTGCCTATTCGCTGCCATGTTTTCTCTAAAGTCTGTTGCTTGTTTCTCAACGTTAAGGAACCTCGTCTTGATGCCTTGGTCCCGCCCCGGTTGCTTAGGAGATACGTCATCAGGGACCACCAAGATGTGTCCCAATGTTCATGTGCTACCGAGGTGTCTGTCCTCGGTTTGTCTGCCGTTTAGCTAATTTACTAAGTATACATGGAACGTGCCTTGATGCCTTCCCTCAGTCAAAAATTCACCAAACTACAGCACGGTATTTTCAAAAAGATGGCGGATCGGGAGCCGGTAGCAGCTACTTCGGGGGCAAATTTCCAGTTTTAATGTAGGTCAACTAATTGTTACTATCGGACTTATATCTATAATCTTTTGTACGGTTGGTTAGTTGCTTCGTAGTTGCAGCTTTGGTGGCTAGAGGGTACTAACTCGCTTATACATTTATTTTTATTAACATTTCCAGTTCTATGGCTGAAGGAATGCTGCTACGCTACTATGCTATGAGGGGTGGGACGTAAACAGGCAGCTAAGATAAGTCTGTTCCATTTAACCGTTTTCTTTGACCAAAGAAGGAAGTATCCTGCCTTGTGAGAACAGTGACAATGTTCTCAGCCGAGATGTTGAATTTTAACCAGCATGAAACGCAGCTCGAGAAATGCATGAAATCAAATGTTTTAGGTACTGCTTTTATTTATTTTTTCAAGTTACTTCCATGCTGCAGAAAACTACCCTAACCCTGAATGATAAAATACCTCCATCATGATTATATTTATATGAGGGATTCTATTCACACTGATTCTGAAGACGTTTGGGAATTTCAGTTGTAGGAGTCTGAATGTTTCAGGGAACTGCTGTATCACCCTGCCAGCTATGATACTCATAATGAAACCACTTCTGTCTTGGAGCTTCAACTTGTCTAACCATTTTACCAAAAGATGTGAAACCTGCGATGAGATTAAATACTCCTATTTTTGCCTTTAAAAATCTTTACAATATATAATTATAGACGCTGTCTTCAACATCTTTGTTTTGCATGTGGTGATTTAATTTTCCCGGCACTCCTTTTCTGTGTGAAATCACACCCGACCCCTTTAACTCCAGCACTTGTCTTCACTTTGTAATCACCAGTCTCCTCACTCTTCTCCCACCTGCAACCTGATCCAGTCCCTTCGCAGCCACAGTCGCACTATTAATGAAAACCCACTTTGCCCTTTTGAGTCTATTTACCATCTTGTTAATCAGTCCAAATAAAGCGAACACATCCACACCCTGAGAATCCATATCTAATTCCTGCTTGTTTTCCGGCAGCCGTGATGAATCGTCTCCGCGTGCCAGTGGAGGTGGGGGAGTGTAAAGCAATCAGGTGGTTGAGCAAGAGGATCCTGCCGGATCGCAGAGGTTAATAACATTTCACATGATTACACACAGGCCAGAGGATTAAATGGTTTGATGGAACAAGTTCCACACAGCAAAAAATAAAACAGATTCACAGCCGTGCCCTCCTGAGCACTTCAGGTGAGAGGCCTCGTGTCATCACTGCCAGTCCGAGCGGATGCTGCAGAGTGACTATTCTCAAAACATTTCCACTTACACAGCTTCAAAATTATTCCAATTTAAGGCTGACAATGCAACTTGAGGAGATTTTAAACACTGATGCTGTTTCCCCTGTTTGTTTTATAAGTCTGGTCTATTTGCAGAGCGACTGTGTTCATGTGTTTGATCTTCAGCGCAGACACTGGATGCTGTAGTGGCCCACAGGGTGCAGTAGAAATAAATGGTATTTCTATGCTTTGTATTAAATCACTTCATCCTTTAAATAATAGTTAATATAAGAGATCAACAACAAAAATCCAAAACATAAACAACAGACAGGACCAGATTCTTCACCTCTTCCTCACTGACTCACACACACTCCCACTTTCCTCCTTTCTGTCTCAAATTACATCATGACCCAAAACAAAATAAAAAAAGACTGGATATGGGTTGGATTTGCAAAGCAGCAGAGAAGACGAGCTCTGAAAACACAATGTCAAATGGATCTGGCCAGTGTGACATAAACCAAATTCTGTCTGCTAAAATACAAGATGATTTGCAAGTGTGTGTGTGTGTGTTTCTTCACTCATGAAACAAAAAAAAGTCACATTTTCCTCAAAAAATGTTTAAATCCAGGTAAAATAATCAACTTGATCCTTAAATTCTCCCCTCTGCTCATTATAGTCAACATCAACCGGACACACTTTATCACCAGCTTTTTGCAAACACACTCAAATAACTCACGGAGGTTTGCAGTCCTGGAAACAAAGTGCTGCGAGTGAATCCCGAGGGCCTCCTCCCCCCGGAACTGCTCACCTGGACACCCGCCCTGCAACACACTGGCGACGGCCCTGTCAGACAAAGGAGAGAAAGGTGCAGGCAATGAAGAGCTGCGCGTAACAGCTAATTGAATTATTCACTCACTGTGCGGTGCAGCTACCGCAAATGACGGGGATTTGCTGTGATTTCTGCTGCACACAGATAGACACAACTCCCGCCTGCTTCAGGGGAGAGATCACCTGCTGCAGCTGCCTTAGCAGCTTTTAAATAATGATCAGATTATGTCATAAGTGTTGGTTGCCTCGAAACAGTTTGTGCGCGCGCCGTGTGAAAGATGCAATGCGTTTAAGGTGTTTAAAAACTGATTTATGTTTGAATGACCTGCTTTCTGATATTTACTGTGAAGATAACAAAATGCACGCTGCGATCGCTCCGTGCGTGCGTGTGTACGTGCATACAACTGCAGGTGTCTTTGTAAACACACACACAGAGAGAGAGAGAGAGAGAGAGAGAGACGCTGGAGGGACTCACCTGGACATGTTCTCCCTTTGGGGTCGGTGTGCCTTTTCCAAACCCAGTTTGGTGAAAATCCCCACCAGAGCCATAATGGCTACTACTCCACAAATGATGTAAACAATTAAGTTCGTCTTATCTTTAGTGCTGCCGTCCATCTTGTTATTTTTCTTGTATGAGGGCTTTCCAGTTTTCATCCACACTGGGGTGTCGTAGTTTTTACAGGTGCTCTGGTCCAGCCGCGAGTGCTTGAATGAGCAGCAGAAGCGGAAGCCACAGGTGCCGCAGCAATACAGATAATTGCCCGTTTTGCAGATGAACGGCGGGTCCCACTGGCCCATCACGTCGAAGTAACCCCGACATTTGTCCTCGGTGTGCGGCGTCTCCTCAGACACGCTTTCCTCCTCCCGGGTTCCGTTGGAGGTGGCGATCATTACGAATCCCCCGAGAAGTCCTGGCTCTCCGTCAGCCTTGCACACCAGAGCCATAAGTTTGAGCAACAAGAAGGCGTAGAGAAAGTATGTCCCTGTCATCGTGCGTTCCGCTCCGTTTAACTTCACTCGGAAACAAAAACACTCGGGAAGATGAGAAAAGGCGCACGATCATGACAGGCGGCAAAGTCCAGACGCATCCACCCGGAGAGCAACGCACTGTCATCCGCACTGACGAGCATCTTTTACCAAAATATCATCATCCAAAAAGATCTGGAAAAAAGAAGGTAAAGAAAAGAAAAAGGGGTGTTAGAAACCCCAAAACGCACTCAGAATAAAAATCTGAAGTTGACTTAACCTAAACAACTCCTTCAGTCTGCGGTGCCAGTTTATAGGTCCGTTCAGAGAGGCTTTTACAATCAGACTGCGCGTTTTCAGGAGTGCATCCGTTTACATATCCATCTGTGCGCTCTTACGCACAGGAGTAGGCAGAGACACAAGCCCCGCCGTGGACGAGAGCGCAGCGAGCGAATGGATGAGCCACTATTTGCCTGGTGCGCAAAAAAGGGAAAAAAAGAAGAGGAGGAGGAAGAAACATCGCAGGAGCAGGGAGGGAGAGTGTGCAAGGGCTGATTATAATGAGTGAGACAATGGAGGGGGGGCGGTCTATTGTGGAAAAAAAAAATCAGATAAAAGCCCCCCAAAAAAGCACATCAAATCTCAGTGATGCGAGGGAATACGTGGGAGCTCCCTTTTTTGTGCTAGGTACTTTGCGTAACTCCACCGCCAATTATTTAATTATTTTAGAAATTCTGAAATCATAAATTGCCTAATGTGGCTGCTGGACATTCTTAGAAAATCGCGTGTTTTGCATTTCCACCCAAGTTGTCAAGTTTTGAGAAATCTATTTCAAATCAGTAGTTCTTCATACAAATTGATCTCACTGAAACCTGATCGACAATGAATCCTAAAAACTAAAGATTCAGTCTCCTTCAGTATAGCTCAAACATATCTGCTCCGATTTAACTAAGATGAATTGTGTTCAAACATTCACGTGAAAAACTGACTTTTTATATTAAATGTAGCCTATATATAGGCTATAATACTTCAGACATATTTGTCCATGTGTGAGTATAAGAGACAGGGAGAAACAAGTCTATATAGCCGAAACGGAGCTTGAAGGAAGTAAGAAAAAAGACTGAAATCAATAGAATTTAATCTAAACTACATCTGATTGATGAAGTTGTATTTTTAAATGCTCTTGCATGTTCAAGAAACATCAAAAATCAGTGTTAATGTAGGTGTAACATCAAAGAAACTGAAAAATCTTTCAGCACCATGGAGAGAGATCATTGTTCTGCAATCTTCCTGTCTCAGTCCAAGTTTCTGTTCTGACTGGGAATAACAGCTGTGGATCATGTGAGATCTGAGAACGTTTCATGACAAGCAGGAAATAAATGACCTTTTCAGCGGGAGGTTTAATAAAACTAACTTCACCTGTTGGAGCTCAACAGTGGCTTAAAAGTCACTCTTGATTAATTCAGTAAACATGCTACTGGAGAAAAATATATAGCTACTTTTACAGAAGGAAAAAATGAAGCTTTTTAGTGATGGTTGGTGTCCCTCATGACGCAAATGCGGGGAGCTATAAGGTTATGTAATATTCAAAAACATGAACAGATATATTGATGATAAAATGATTAAAAAACAGAGAGAAAAATGAAAAAAAGCTTAGAATTAATGTAAAAACAACAAATCAAGCCAAAAGGCAACTCGCTGGGTTTATCATTTGTTTAAAAAAGCTCAAACGTTTAAGTAATAATGTACGGAAAGTTGCTGGTGAAAGTTCTACAGGCACAAACAGGCTGTGTAATCGATCATCGATCAGGCGGAGCTAGCTGCGGTGACAGCTGGAGCAACGGAACAGGAACACAAGTCTGGACTGAAGCAGAACCACACTGCCAACAGTTTACCAAGCTTTGAAAGCAGTGGATGACATGGCAGAGAGTGAGGAGATATTTCTCAGAGCAAAACACCGGACTTACACCGGACTGACTGAAGGTACCGACTGTTGTTAGCTTCTTTAGCTCAAGAGGCTAACTTTTTTGGCTAACCCTTGGCACTTCGACAAGTGTGTTCGGGTGTTTTTGACAGCTTGTAAATTCCAGCGGGAAGTTTAGTTAAAAGTTTTCAGGGTATTTTTGAATGATAAACTATCAACAGATAATGCAGCTCTTAGTTTGATCAGACAATCAGATCCGTGCGCGCGGAAAGTAAATATTCTAAATGTTAATGATTCTGGTTTGATTGTTTTCATGTACAGAATACATGTTCCTGAGTATTTATGTGTTTACGTGGATTGTAATTTTAGTTTCGAACATTAAGAGTGGCTAAATCTTTTAAACAAGTAGTGACATTTAAAATAGAACCTCTTAACTAAGAGTTTGATTTAAAAACACTCGAGTTTATATATTTCTTGACTTTTATCTCTATGGGCCTATTCAAGACAGATTTTGACCTGAAGGGAAGCTACAGCTGTGTGTAACAGTAACTCACCTGGTCGGCTGCGCGTGCTGGTTGTTTGTAAAACAAGCAGAATATGCGTGTGTTAAATGAAATGTTAACACACCTGTTCTTTTCTTTCTCTTTAGACGTGTTTTAATCGGTAAATGTAGACGTTTTACAGCTAAAGTTCCGATTTATAGACGATTCAAGCCCATTCTGTCTCTTTAGCTCATTAGCCCCCCCTGCTGGAAGCCACTCAAAATTAAAACTCAGGTGAGAGGAATTAAAAAAAGATTGAAGGTGAGCTTTGAAAAATGTGGACAAAACATGTTTAGAGTGCAGCTGTATGGAACTGGTTACTGACATCAGTTGTTATAAAGTAGTTCAACACCAAATATATTGAGTCTTTTTTAAATAATTAGCTTGTTTTTGAAATCAATATGTGCTTTTCCAACAAAACACATGTTATAGCATGTTGCTTTGTGAGAGCAGGTTTTGCTATGCATCCTTTTCAAATCTTCCAAATTCACTGTTTTCTAATGAAATAGTCTGACTTGAATCCCTTCAAGATGTGCGCCTTATAAAAAGAACTTTACTAATCTGGTTTGGGAGGGTGAAGATTAAAAATTCCTCGTCTGTCCCTCACTGTTGGCAGTAAACGTCACAGTACTCGGGGTGTAGTCATCAGTTAAGATCAAATCGAGGTTGGTTTGGACTGAAGGCTTTTTAAAGAGATTTTGTTTGAAGACTTGAAGATGATGATCATAAAAGAAGAATGTGTTTCCACTCGTGATTTCATAAATGTCAATTACACAGAGGGGATCATTGTTTAAAGGAGCAAGATACTCTTTGTCTCTCTTTGTTTCACTATCTTTGCTCGAGTTTCTCTGAGGACTGAATTATCATAAACTCATTTGGGAGGGTGATGCATGGAGAGCATATTAAGCACAGAGGATGCTGAACAGCTCCAAGGCCCTGCTGAGCGTCGGGGAGGGAGGGAGGGATTTCTGCTGAATGTGAGAGCTCCACGGTGACAGCAGTGCTACTAAATGAACGAAGCTGAAAGCTGTCATTTACACCTGCTTTTTTAACATCTGTCCAGTTTCAGTCAGTTTCTTGTGCCAAAGCAGACACTGTTTGTCTTGTTGAATATTTCAGAGTAGTCAGATTGTTGAGCTTGAGTCTTGAAATCCTGATCAAAGAGCTTTCAAATAATTAAGTATTGATAAGATTCTAATAATGAGTTTTATAAGGTTTTTACATGGAGCAAACCAGCAGTTGTTATTCCACAAAAAAAAAACAATGCAGTGATGGTTTTATGTTTTGGGATACTACTGTGTTTTAGTACTATTCGTTTTCTCCTGTGGGGGCATTTTGGGATGGAGACATATCACAATGGTAAGATTCTGACAGAGAATATTGGTTCAGACTAGCTGCTGATTCTGAAGCTATTTTGTTCATAGACTGAGTTTAATCTGTCATTTATCATGCTAAATCAACTTTTTGGAGCTTTTAACCACGTCGTGATGCTATTTCCTTATTAAAAAACCCCAGAGTGGTTTTTGGCTTTATTCACGCATTTCTAAATAATCCTCCTGCATCCTGCGCTCTCCCCCAAAACGCTAAGTCTGCTCAAGCACACCTGTACACACTGATTAAATATTTTGTATCCTGTTGTAAATCTTCACCTGTAAGTTTTTTCTTCCAGATTTGGAACATGAGTGGACCGGACCTTTTTGTTTCATCCAAGCTGCAGACCCCCAACTGGGACTGATGAAGGCCTGGAATGGAGGCCTTTGTGACGAAAGCGGGAACGACTGGGACGAAGAAGTCAAGCTCACGAAGCAGGCCGTGGAGGCTGTTAACCGGCTGAGACCTCGGCCGAGGTTCATGGTGCTGTGTGGGGACTTGGTCGACGCCATGCCAGGTAGGACTGTAGAGTTACCCAACGCCATAACTTCTGCATCATATAGAATGGAATAAAGGTGGTTTGAAGCTGCTGTGCATGTTGGAGTCGTGTGTTTCTGTTTATTTCCGGGATAAGAATGAGTTTCTATGTTTACAGGTGAGGGTAGAAGGGAGCAGGAGATGGGGGCAGCTTCTGCAGTGATGAAGGTTCAGCACTAGTCTGCCATTGTAAAAAGAGCTGAGTCAAACTGCAAAGCTGTCAACAGTCTATATCCCAACCCTCAGCTTCTCTGTATTGAACAATGCTTGTTGAGGACACTGATTTGTGCATCTGGTAAATATTCTTTCTGTACACCTTCCAAGGGGAGGTGTTTCAGACTCGTCTCACTGGGAGGAGTCCTCCAGGTAGACCCTGTATTCAATGAAGAGATTAGAAACTATAAAAACATTTGTGAGTGTTACTCTTTAGCTTTTGATGTCAACTTAGAAATTTATTATTATGTTTTTCTCATTCTTTAGTTTCTTCTTAAAAATACTTGCAACCTATAAACACCAGGACCATTATTTTTATTTTTAATCTATATTATTCCCTTTCTGCGTGTAGTCATGCCTGCTTTTCAAATGTGCATCAGTTTAACCCATTAAAACCTGATAAATGTAATATTATTGGGTTTAAATAACTTTAACCTTTTGACCTGTCTGAGACGAGATGATGGAGACGAGCAGGTGCTGCTCTAAGGGGAGTGTCTGTGAGCTCGGTGCAGGGTTGGTTATTTTTACCTGTCTATAACAGGTAGAAGAAGCTGAATGTGACTTACAAAATCAGTTGTCTGCATTTCTGTTCAAGTTTCAAACAACATGCACGCGCTGCCTCCAGCTCTCATGCAGATTGCATTTTCCAGGATTAAATTAGATTTCCAACATCCAGTCATTTAATTTAATCCAAGATTCTGTTGTACCTAAAAACTGAGCGGTCCATATGCAAAGTGAGGTGAGTCTTTTCCAATATAACAGGTGAGGAAATGAGCATGATTACTCTGTCATCGTTGTTGCACTGATAGGCTTCCTAACTGCAGAGCATTTGTATGCATGTAACGCAGCACTGTTTAGCATAGATATGAAGACCTGACAAGAAGTTAGGGATCATCAACTAATGCAAGCTGCAGACTCTTGATTGTGTTCTGAAATTCATTATGACTGAATTATCAAGTAGTTTAATAAAGAAATTTGATCCTCTCCTCTATAAAATAGTCTGAGGTTTATCTTTTATATCAGCGTTTAGCCTGAAGAAACGTACACACCATTTTAACAGAAATACCAAAATATAAGAAGGTTTCTAAGCATCACTGCTAATCGTTTAAACTCACTGATCCACGTGATGCAGGAGACCTGAAATGGTGAAATCAAAGAAAAGCATTATGAAATGTTCTTGCACCAAGTGACTGGAAACTATAATAAAGTCTGAATGTTTACTTGCCTGATAAATGTGCAAACAAAAAAAAGAATGTTGGGTATGAATAAACACATAAAACATACGTGTTGAGGAATGAACTGAAAGAACTTTGCAGGTGATCATCTTCCTCTGCATGTACTCTGACACGTCAGTGGAAGGTGAGCTGTTTATTAATCATAACTAGAGTATGTTTTTTATATGTTGAGCAGCATATGATCTGTGTAACGTCCTTGGCTCACTGTTACGAAAATGTGACTCAAGGCAAACTATTCGTATTCAACACAGATTTGGCTCAGCTTAGTCACTGAGCAGCTCTCGCTTTCCTGTTTCTTTTCTGGGTCATAATGACCAACAGTTGGAGCTGCGCAGCAACAGTTATGAACCCCCCCATCATATGGGAGAATTGCCACAAGGATTCAAGTATCCTTATCATCTTTACCACTGCACTATTTAAACCACAACATATCTTCCATTCATTTCCACAACCTCACACTCTCCATCTCCCACTAATCAGACTAAACCTCCTTCGTCTGTACCGAGATGCATTTCCCATGCAGTGCGACACAGTACTGTAGAGTTTAAACCCAAAGGCCTTGAGGACCTTTAAACGGTGCGGCGTCAGCCCTCGTTACTGTCATCCCCGGCGGAGCAGGTTGTTCGTGCCATCCTCATTACTCGCCACGTCTGTCACAAGCCTGGTAAACTGGACTGTTGCGGTGACGGAGAGGCGAGAAGAGGCATTATAGCTGGAGCGGCTCCATCCGTTTCTCGGCTGACATTTCCCCTTAAAGTGTTTATTTACAATACAAAATGAATGGGTGGCGGCCAGAGGGGAGCTGGCTGTCAACTGGCATTGTCAACACGGCTGCCTGTCGGCGACAGGAAATTGGCAACTGTATTTCTGTTCCCAGAGAATTCACTCTGTATCACTCCTTTTCATTGCTCTTGCATTCTGTTTTCTTGCCTGTCTTTTTTTTTCTTTTCTTTTATTATCTGTCTGTTCTCTTTAGTGAGCACCTGTGGTCATGTCTCATACCTTCCCCTGACAACCTTCATTTGCAAGTCTGTCCACATGCAGAAGAGACACTAATTTATGCTCGTTTCTGATTAATTTCTTTGAAGCTTCTTAAATCTCACATGGAGGCATCAAAGGTTCTTGTGCTGGTGTAATTGTGGGTCATCTTGGATCGGGTCTGAGCTTTATACCTTGCTTTAAAGGAAGGAAAATTGGAGGCTGAGCAGTGATGTCTTCATTTAATAAATGAACTTCCTTATCAAAGGCTTGTTAGTGAAGTGGGGATCAGAGCCGCTCACGCACAGAAGTCGGGACTCAAAGGCATTCATTTGCATCGCATCACGGTGGTCCACAAGGAACAACCCAAACCTCAAAACTAAACAATAAAAAAAAGAAAGAAGAAATGTTGAATTAGTTTCACTGATAGAATGTTCTTCGATTCTAATTCTGTTTCCACTCCAACTCGAGTTAACTCCCGGGAGACGCTTGATCTCAAGGACTTCCTTCAATCCAACCTCTCTTTCCCCATCTGTCTCTCTCTCTCTCTCTCTCTGAATTTTTTTGTGTCTTGCTCTCACTTACTTTCAAAGCTGACAAATGAAGAGGATAAAGAGCAGAAAGGGGGGCTGCTGCCAAGGGATGTGATGAGGGGTGGAAAGAGCGAGATGGAGAGCTGATTAGATTAGAGGAACATGCTGGACTTGACACTCTTCTAATGAGCACTACAAAGGATTCTGATGGTGTTTCTGGAGGGGTTGAGGGTTGTTACGCACGATACAGCAAAGAGAAGTATTTAAGTGGATGTGCTCATGTGTAAAACTCAGAAAGGTGAAGTAAAGGTTATTTTGGGACTTCCCTGTCTCGTCTCTGTGATTGTGGAAATCTCTTTATTTGCAAGTGAAGGGAGATAAGATGGAGCGCTCAGTGAGATTCTGATGCAAAGGCACGTAGCGCTTATCAAAGAACTTGAGTTATACCAAACGACGAGCTGACTATGCTCTCCACAACCTACATGTTCTGTTAGAACATATTATAGAGGCCCTTCCATTAAAAATGTTTTTTCTGAGGTTTCTGTTGAGTATTTTAGCTCCACAGGTGTTCTTACCTTCATAGTGGGTGTGAAAACAGGTCAACAACTTCTCTTTCAGTTTTTATCTCTCAAACTACGCAGGTGGCGATAAAACCTGATTTCTCCCGAGTACGAACGGCCTGTATCTGTTTCATCACAACTCCTTTGTTCGTTAGTATTCATCAGCTCCCGCAGTTGAAACCACACCTAGCATGCTGCTGGCTAAAAGCTGTTAGCATAAGATGTATCAAACAGGAAGACACGACGTCTAACGTTGCCATGCGTAGCGGGGCAGGAAACAGTATTCTTTGCTCTCATAGGCTAGTTTGTTAGCCAATCAGAGCCCAGCAAACTAGAATAATGAATATGAACGAGCTGCTGCTCGAGGCCTGACAGAAGGGGCCGGAACCATCCGAATTTTAATCCAGACATATTGAAAGGTCTGTTAATCAGTGTTTACTAACGTTTTTTAGATATAAAATGTTTCATATTACTGGTTAATACTTAAGAAATAACCACAAAGTCCTGAAATGTGTATGACATGACCTCTTTAACAGATTTAAAAAACTTACACAAATGTGAAGACGAGTAGGACTCCGCTGTCCTCTGAGTACATGCCAAAAGAGTTCCATGCTAATATCTATATCATATTCAATGCTAATATGCTAATAATTGAGTTAGCATAGGCAGGTATGAGGCCAGTCCCGGGCCGTTTCTCAATATGCATACTTGTGTGGACTTGTGTACTCGCGCACTTGAGAAACATCATCAACGATGGACCAAGTACTTTTCCAGTTCTAAGTACACATCAAGGTAAGTATGCTCAATGTTCCCAGAAGTGTTCTTGCTCCGCCCATTTTATTGAGGATGCAACAAAGCATCCTTCTGTGGACTTGGGCGAGCAAGGTATCCCCTAATGCATTGCGTCAAAATCACTGTACTCATTCTATTTTTTCTTTCACTCGTATACTAGGATAGTATGTTTGTTTGCATACGCGAGCCAACTTCAAATGTTTTTACATCCTTTAAATTTGGAAAGAGTTAACTTAGGAACTATATCTCCCTGATTTTTAGGGTCATATTTAAATTCACAAGTTCTCGTAGTAAGTTTCTTCCTACTATTGATTCACAATGTAAAGATTCAGTGCTTAAAGCTACATTTATAATGAGTTCATTCTTTATAAGACCCTGTTTTAAAAACTAAGAACCTGTTTCTGTTCTTGTCAAACTCAAAAAATCTATAGTTAAACATGTATCAGTTCCCACATGAAAAGAATGAATGAATGAATGAATGAATGAATGAATGAATGTAAAACCTCGTGTACTGAGTGATGTATGCAGTGTTGACAGCTAATCTTTAAATTGACAGAGGTGCTTACAGTGTTGAACAAACTCAACTCCTTCCTGTAAAAGTCTCCTGTTTGGTCTCATGAATGATTTTCTTGATGACGTGCATTTTGTTTAATACTAGTCTGGGTTTTTTTTCTCGGCAGTGGAGCCTGTTTAGTTTCTTGACTTTAGATTTCACTCAAGTTTAGTGACTCTTCCAAGTTATTGTTTTTCATTAAGAATGGAGGTTTTATTCCCAGTTTTTCTTTTGTCTGTACTTGAAGTTGTTGCTCAAGTGACTGGTTAGTAATTTTGGCAGTTCCTGATTGAGCAGAAAGTGAAAATGTACTTAAAGTTATATAGAAAAAACAATGAGCTTGTTTAAAGTTTGACCTGCTGCATTCACATGTGAGTAAAGTTTCTGATTTTACAGATTTATTTCTCAATTGCTAGTCATATATAATCTCATCCAGAATACTCGAGCAAATGTTGCAGTTATTGTTTAAGCATTTTCTTCAATGTGTCTGTGGGAAATCTCTGTGAATGTGCAACAGTGGATTTGTTTGTGAGTGGTTTGGGGATTGGTTGGAGTTGTGCAGATTCCTTATTTAGGGCTTTGCCATGTTAGCAGATGGTTGTAGCTGAGGGCAGGCTGCCGTTGGTGTGGGGAAGCAGAAGGCAGCTCAGCATCCATGTTCTCTGCTGTGTACTAGTATTGTTTGAGTCCTAGAGTTCAGTAAGTTTTTTTAACAGTAGTTTTTGTGAAACATTCCTGGTACAAACATGATCCACAACTCGGCGCTCCTAGTAAGTAACAGTTCATTTATATAGTACCTTTCAAAATAAAAGCACCAAGTACTTTACAATAAAACAATTAGAACAACAAAAAAGAGTAAAAATCTGTCTGTTCAGTGCTTCATTAACCAAAACCAGGATCTTGATGTAAGTATGGACATTTCTTGTATAACTAGTAGAGTGTATGTTGAGGACTTTATTACAAACAGCCTGAACAATCTGCAGTTGATCAAAAGAGGATTTGCTGAGACAATGAATTACAATAGTCCAGATGTGGTAAAAGTAATTCATGAGTAGCGCGACACAATGGAATTCAATTTGATGTTTCTGAGATGATAAAAACGTGACTGTGCCAATGATACCAAATGACAAACTGATTGAAAAACACTATAAAGCAAAGATGCAGGTAAAATGTAAAGAGAGCAGGTGGAAAAGTTCCATTGAATCTAGTTGGATTAGCTCAAGTTAAGAATCGGATACAAATCTTTGTATAAATACATACCAGGATGGAGTTGCCACAGTCAGAGAAGATCTCTGGTCATTTTGGGACAAAACAATCACTGTAAAGATTTTCAACACAACCAAAACTCTCCAGATAACAAATATCTGGGTCCATATTTTCTATTTTAGACCACGTTGATAATCTGAATGATTCCCAAAAAGAAACCACAACATTTCTTGTAACGTGGATGTTTCTGAACAGCTTACGGTACTCATGCATTGTTCTTACAGAAGCACATGCCATTGGTGATGAAATAAAAATACCACATGTCATTCTCCTCCTTCCTAATTACTAATGCTGTGATAGAACAAACTGTTTTACAGTATCTCATACTTCAACAGTGACAGGTGGAAACGTAGACTTACCTTTTAACTAGATACTATTTAAGCTCTACATTCTCTCCCAGTGTCATGCACAAGATGTTCTGTCAGAAAACGCTCTTATGTAATGAGCGCTATCCAAACATCTCAAGGAAAGGCAGGCTCCAAAAATAGGTCGGCAAAATAATTACTTGGATATAAAAAGGGGGGGAAAGGAGGATGAGAAGTAAATGAATAACTGATGGTTTGTTTGATAGAAGTATAAATGACATGTGGATTTGAGCCCACCGATTCTCTGGTCCTTTACCCACTGAGGGATTCAATTATTTTATTTTTTCTGTTTGCAGATTCCAACCTTAATGTGACAGTATTCTGTTTTTATAATAATAATATAATACTTGTTTTGTTCGTCTGGTGTTCCATGTGTGAAGCTTCTGAAGTTTGGTTTAAAACATCAGTGCCACATAATTTTAGTAACTGATGTATAACGCTTAATCCAGATAATCAGTTGTTTTAGACGACTCTTCCCTAAAGCGCCTTCAGACTCAGATTAGTTTCATCCATCTCTGTCTCCATTTAGATCATTTATCTGTAAAACATTATCTAACCAAGCAGCAGCTTGTCAGTTCCAAGTTAATACTGCTTTGTTTGTATAATATGTGTCATTTTTTTCACTGTTTCGTGTGTCAGATTGACAATCAGCCCCTCATTTTCCTCCAGACACGCCATTTAGAAAAGGTCAGGAGCGAGACCTGAAGGCAGCCTTGAAGGGAACGGATCCCTCCATCCCACTCGTATTTGTCAGTGGAAACCACGACCTAGGCAACACCCCCACACCCTACACAGTGGAGCAGTACTGCAATGCTTGGGGCGACGACTACTTCAGCTTCTGGGTAAGCAAATAATTAGTAGGTGCAGGGATGGATTGGAAAAGTTAGCCTTGAGTTTAATATGAGTCAAATATCTGAAGTGTTTCAGTCTGTGAAAGCGACACGGCTTGTTTGCTGTCTGAGTCATCTCAGACTTAAAACCCAAGGCTGTGGTCTAAAAAAGAAGTTCTCTGTAAAATGAAATTGTTCAAAAAATTGTGTTTTTTTTTACTGTAGAGGAAACTAAAACATACAGAAAATTTATTGTGAAAAAGTTCGCTTTTATTATAAACAAATTTCCTCAAAATGTTAAAGAGACAGTATGTAAGAATTTTACAGGTAAATACTCACACAACAGTTGTTGTGGTAGTTTCTGTCATTCCCGGACCAGAATCATTATTTACACGTCCAGACTTCCTGGTTCCATAACGAATCACATGTGAGTCTGCAAGGCTGCCAAGTCTTCAACACAAGCAGCTGGAATTCTACAACGAGCAGCAACAAAAAGTAAGAAACCACCATCCTTCCAACTGAGCAGCTGAGCTGCATGTGATGGGGCGTTCAAATACACTTAGGAAAACTCAGTGCTGAACAAATAGGCATTCAGATATTCCCAAAAATTGACAAGAGAAACAAAACGAGAATCAACATCAGAACTGGCAACCTAATAGAAAAATCAGGGAGAGGAGGGGGGGAGTGTCTGAGAACAGACAGTTTTTTTTTTCTACATGAACTGCAGGATTTGAATTGGACAACAAGATCTAATTCTTACATACTGTACTTTTAAATAGTGACTGGTTGAACTTCTGAGAGTTCTATTGGTTGTTTTTTAACCTTTTTTTGTTGTAAGTCATGTAAAATATGGCGTGTGTATTGATAACTGAGCTAACATGTCATGCATTCAACTTGGAGATGCTTCCATTTCCTTTGAAATGCTCTGCGCAAAACTGCAGGTGTCACTTGCCTGGTAGATTAAAAAAAAAAAAAAGTCCAGAGTGCAGCTTCACATTTATTTGTACGTAGGGCCCAGGTGTCAGTCAACAGCTGTTACCAGCCTGTAGGAAGGCAGAAACAGGACCTGAAAAGCAACAGTAATATTTGCCAATATCCCGAAGGGAGATGAAATACAGGGAAATAAAAATGGTAATGAGAATGATAATACGTATGATGTATGGGTGGCAAGAAGTGCATTGCTCATCTTCTGAGTTTCTTGTACATTTTTCTGTCTTCGCTTTCTCATGCTGGTGTTGTCCCAGGTGGGAGGAGTTCTCTGCCTGGTTCTGAACTCCCAGCTGTTCTACGACGCCTCGGCCTGCCCTCAGCTGAAGGAGGCTCAGGAGACGTGGCTGGAAGCACAGCTGAGCAGGGCCTCCTCCTCTTCACTGGTAGGACGGCACGACTTTTACTCTGACTCATGAAGATGTTTGAGCACATTGTTTTTCTTGAAATCTTTTCTTCTTTTTGTTTTTGCTATTTTGGAATCCATTTGAGTTTAGAACACAGAACATGTGCAACATTTCCTCTCTTGTCTGTTCAGGAACCCAAACCCAAACATGTCTTGGTATTCCAGCACATTCCTCTCTACTTAAAAAGCCCTGATGAAGAAGATGACTACTTCAACCTTCAGAGAGTTGTTAGGCAAAACCTAATGGACAGATTCAAGATGGCAGGTAGGAGAATACAGCTCCATTTACTATAATGATGGATTTAATCCTCTGTGAAGTGATCCCAACCTTCTAGCCATAACACATCTCAGTTAACATTCCTATTAAACTTGTTCATTGCAGCCATATCTAACTGAGTTAGTATTCTAGCCCACAGGATTAATATTCCATTATCCAGAACAACAAGAAGCGCTCCCTGCACACAAACATCAGTTAAATTGATTCATGCATTAACATCCTCTAAGGAGAATAATTCCTTAATCGAAATCCATTGTCTTAGACTTGCAACCAAATAGCAGAAGGGTCTAACTTTCACAAGGACATTAAGGCTTGAAGTTTTCTAACGCACACGTTAATTGCGCTGGCCGGTCGGTTCTCCCTCACTGATTGACAGGACCTCTCATTTGGTCATGCGCAGGCCTTCTTAATCATGCATCAAGGTGACTGTCGGAGAATGGTATTAATTTCATTACCCATCCATTATTCCTGCATGTATTCGACGACGTCGGCCCGTTTTGGTCTAATGACCCTCCTCCTTCATAATAGATTTGCTTCTCCTAGAGAATGTTGGTTAGAGTGTTAAAGGGCGATTCATGCAGCCTTTTATATTTAGGAATAAAAGGGGGGGGGTTGCTGTATGTGCATAACGTTCAAATGCCCTTCTACATGTACGCCCTTGCTAACAAATGCCCCTGCCAGGAGTTATAGATTCAAACAGCATTCAGGGCATGAACATGAACTATATATGTCTACAAATGTACATGCTTGTTAAAAATAGACGGCAGGCACGTGGCGGCTAACTTCGCTTTAACCGTTACGCAATTTCTACACATTTGAGTCTGTGTCAACCCAACATTTTACTCTGATGATGAGCTTTTTCCTTCAAATTTATCAGGAACTTCTGGTTTTTAATCCTGTTGTTTGTAGATTCAGATTCTGTCTTTTATTTGACGATGAAGGACATTAAATACCCACTTTGTCCAAAATAAACCCTTAACTGAACATATTGTAAAATAATAAATAATATTTATGTCCTGAATCTTTATTTCTTTTCTTAAAGTTAAAAGATTAAGGATCAGATTTATTAAACTCTGTTCTGCTTGTGACTTCTCGACACCGCATTCATCTGCAAACACAAACACTTCTTTTTTATTAATAACCAAAACAAGCCATCAGGAGGAAATTAGTCTAAAATCCAAGCAGAATAATAAAACACGTAAAAATCTGCTAAACATTTTGGGTGGGGGGAAGTTTGAGCTGAGAGGGATTTTATCATCTTTTTTGTCACTAATTAAAAAATCATATCTCCTCCTTCCTTCACTGATGATTCTGTGCATCATCAAGCACAAAAATAAGATAATATTTTATTCAAATGTTACAGAATGTGAGTAAATTAAGCTTTAAACAATAATTTATGACATATTTTAACCAACAGTGGCTAAAATTGTATCTCTAGCAGGTCTGAAAGGGCTTTTTGGAACATTATATATCAGATAATGAGTAACAACAGTCCTCCCTACACCGGTTTCAGCTGGTCCAGAATGCAGCGGCCCGCTTGCTGACTGGGCGGGATCACATAAACCCAGTTCTGACCTCTCTCCATTGGCTTCCTGTCTTCTACAGGATCCATTTTAAAATGTTACTTTTTGTTTTTAAATCCCTTCATGGCCCCGTGTTACATTTCTGAGCTGCTGACCGCTTACGCCCCTGCCAGAACCTTGAGGTCCAGCTCTCAAACTCTTTTAACAGCTCCAAAAACCTGCTTAAAGACTCGCGGTGACAGAGTTTTATCTGTGGTTGGTCCCAAAAACATTAGAACCACACAGAGTTTAGAGCATTTTAAATCCCTTCTTAAGACGCACCTTTTTGATCTGGCTTTTAATGCAGGTTGACTTGAGCATCTTAATAGTTTTTAACAGTTTTTTATTTAATTGGGACTGTTTTGTACTTATTTTATTCTATGTTTTTATTGTTGATACCTTGGTTTGTTGTGCCTTGTACAGCCCTTTGGAGCAGCTTATGCTGCTGTAAATACACCTTATAAATAAAATTCACCTTGACCTTGAACACAAATAAAATGTTTGTATAAACTAGGTGATTGATGTAAAAGAGTCAAGTTATATTTCTCTGCTCCCTTCAGAAGTCTCCACAACAAGTCCTCTGTCTCCATCTGTCCTCTGGATCTTCTTCTGTCACACCAACCAACCTCATGTCCTTCTTCAATACATCCATCTCTTTAGTCTTCCTCTAGACCTCCTGCCTGACAGTTCCTACCTCAGCATCTTTTTCCAACATGCAGAATTTCCTTTTCTCTGTAATCTCCAGAACATTCTTAACAAACGTACCTTTCAAGATAATTCCTGCTCCGTTCTGCTTCCCATTAGCACCATGACAGATCAACTTAAATCTTCCAGGCTCCTGGTCTTCCCACCTTTCCATCTGGTCTCTTGGACCCACCGCATACCGACCTTCCTCCTCTGCATCATGCCAACCAACTCTCTAAAATATTCCTTTAAAATGTTTAATTAACAACGCTGAGATTTAGTTTTCTTTTATTTAAAAATTACAGTCCAGCAGCAGACTGAAGTTTCCTCCAGTTATGGAGGTAAGACAAGTTAAACTTGAGGCTAATATGTATGAAGTTCCACACAAACACCTTTCACCTTCGGTGTATGGTCAGTGTTTGGTTAAGGTTAGAATCAGATAATTAGATGATCTGAGGAACTGAATCCATCATACACAGAGTGGGAATGTGTTTTCGTTTCATACAACTTGGAAAATAAAACAGTTTGAGTGTCAAATTCCACCTCTGTGTTACTCAAAGCGCACCGACAATTTGGTATAAACATTATTTCCCTGTTTGGTGGATAAGATTTACTCTCTTAACAGAGGATATAGCTACATAAACTCTTGGCAGGTGTTCGTTTTAGTCTCTGAGCCGAACTCGTGTCAGATCCAAGTTCCTTGAGAAATTGTTCAAAAATAAAATGGTTTTATTGAAAACAAATCATTTATGGAGTGAAAGTCAGTATGGATTTAGAATAAATAAATCCACATCTTTTGCATTATTAGATTAGAAATTGTAGCAGCAGTAGACAGAAAGAAATTCTCTACAAGGTTGTTTATTGATTATCTGATGCCGTAGACTAGTTGTCCACATCCCCTGGGCGGCGGACTGGTACCGCACCGTAGGTCATTTGGTAGCGGCCCGCACAAAAAGGATAATTGGGCCTCCCATAATGAATTAAGGCTAATGCAAACCCCGCCCCTCATTGAAGATGAACGTAAAACGCTCCAAAAACAGCTCAAAGCGTGACCATTTTCCATCAGCATACTTTCACCCATGATTTAACCCCACAAGACATGAGACTATCCCAGATTTAAATATCTCATACAAAACTCAAACTGCGTGACCATGGCAACGCTATTTGCTATCAAACGTAGCCAGTCATTTCACAGCATGTGATACATCAAAGTGATCGGGTTGACCAGGAAAAGTAAACCATTAGGAAATTTTAGGTTACAGATGTATAAAAAACAACACCCCTATAGTAATCCTATGTAATAATCTCTAAAATAATCACAATCCCCACCACACTCTCATTTATATGACTGTTACACTCCTTTCATCAGATTAGCAGTATCTGTCAGCTGTCACACATGTTCAGTGTTAGAATAATGCAGCTTTCTGATTGGCTGAGAGGGTTTCCTACTCACGCACATGGTGGCAGGCCCTTCAAAGTTTCCTGTCTAAACGCTTAATATTTCCATTTTATTTATTATCTGAATCTGATGTTTTATTTAGAAAAGTGTGAAGATTCTCTCAGCTACATCTGTCTGACTCCCTCTTGATCTATGACAAGACACTTGACTCGGTCACGTGATACGTTGGTGCTAAAAACAAATCTACGAGCTACCTCGTAAAAACCAAAAATCTCTGGAAAGTTTCTTTGTGAAGTTTCCTTCAAACAATGGGCTTTTATTTATTACTCATTTCTGATTTAGCTCTTGTGTTTCACAAAAGACTTCCAAGAAAAAGAAAACTGCATTTAACAGACAAAACTAGAAGTCTTACTTAAAATACGGATTCATCACGACTGCTGATACAAAACCCCATAAAAACTGCTGGAGATGACAAATGACAGCAGCCTTAAAAGTATGTTTGAGACAATAACTCTGGTGGTGTTCTGGATTGAAGCCATGGCAGAAGATGCACAACAGAACTGAAAACCCTGCTGCCATTTCTGACATCCTGCCTGTGTGAAACAGGTTTTCTGCAGTGGCAGCAATCAAAACAAGACTGGACTTAAGCAGCACATTTCGGGTACCACTGTCTCCCATTAGCTCTTTATGGGACCGTCTCATTAAAGAGAAACTCCCACTGATTGAGCGTTATGGTGAGGTGTACTTTTCATGCACTTTTTACTTGTTTTTGTGGTGCATCTTATTTTGAAGGCATGTTTAAACGTTACCATAGTGACCAGGGAGCAAAGAGGATGTTACTCATGTCACGCTTTTGTTGTGACAATATAAAGACGCTGCTAATAAATTTTAATTTGATTTTCAAAGCTTGTTTGTTTGAACTATTTTATAGCAGACCGGTGTTTTTGTTTAAGTAAAGCTGTGGAAATTTAATTTAAATAATTGAAAAAATTGTTTGATTGTTAATCAATGTAAGAAACTTTAAGATTATAAGATTTTAGTAACTTTTACATAAATAAATAGGATTAATGTTATTTTTGCAGTCAATGTTGTACATTGGTTTGATTTCTTAATGTGGGTGTAGAAGTGTGTATTTAACTTAAGTAATCGCTATAAAAAGAGCAGAATCCTTCTTCCTGCTTCCTTTTACTCATGGATCTTATACTGTAGGTAATTGTGGAGCTGTTGTGTTTATGGTTTAATGATGATAATTGTAAAATTAATTACTTGAGATAGTTGTAGTTGTTAATGCTGCTGCTGGATTAACATCCAATTTTGATGCCTTCTTGTAAAGTTTATTAACTCTAAACATCTGAGTTTGTGTTCTTTGCATTTTCTGCTGCTATTTGCATCTTATCGTCTGTGATCCCTGAACTTCAGATACTGTACAGAATTACTGACAACTAGTCAAAATCATTTTTAATTTATTGGAGAAAAGACGCGGTTCATGGCAGGCGTTTGCTGTTTTTTCTGTGTGAATGTGTAAACAGCGCCGTTGGTTTTTTTCCTCATCTTTCTTCAGTTTCTGTCTCTCTTGGACACGAGTCGACTACTGTACTACTGTAAATTTTTCCTTGTCTTTGTAGAGCATTAGTCACGCATCATCTGTCTTCACCATCGCCCCCCTGTGATCTGAAGCTTCCAGATGTGCTGCCGCTCTCTGGTGATCATAACTGTCTTTACTGCAACAACCGGCACACTAAATAGGATCTGTTACATCCGTCTTATTTTCTGTCGTATTTAATGTTATAGTGTCAGATGTTCATGAAAATGAAGTAAATGTTCTGAAAAGAAACACTTTCAAGTTAAAAGCTCTAGATTCTGAGGAATTCCAACCAATCAGAGGAAGAATTGGCCTCCTTGATGTCAACTAATCACATGAATGTTCACTTTTTGGAATGTGGACCTTAAAGAGGCCCTTCCATTAAAAATGGTTTTTCTGAGGTTTCTGTTGAATATTTTAGCTCCACAGGTGTTCTTACCTTCATAGTGGGTATGAAAACAGGTCAACAACTTCTCTTTTAGTTTTAATCTCTCTAACTACGCAGGTGGCGATAAAACCTGAGTTCTCCCGAGTTCTAACGGCCTGTATTTGTTTCATCACAACTCCTTTGTTCGTTAGTATTCATCAGCTCCCGCAGTTGAAAGCATGCTGCTGGCTAAAAGCTGTTAGCATAAGACGTAGCAAACAGGAAGAGAGAACGTCTGATGTTGCCATGTGCCGCGTGGCAGGAAATAGTATACCTTGCTCTCATAGGCTAGTTTGTTAGCCAATCAGAGTCCAGCAAATTCAAATAATGAATATTAATGAGCTGCTACCCGAAGCCTGACGAAACCAGACAAATTTTGACACAGAGAGATTAAAAGGTCTGTTAATCAGTGTTTCCTGACGTTTTTTAGATATAAAATGTTTCATATTACTGGTTAAGAAATAACCACAAAGTCCTGAAATTTGTATGAAATGGCCTCTTTAAAGAATAAATAAATACAATAATGTTATATTAAATTATCACAGTTTTAGGCCTGGACGATTTTCTTCAGTAGGTTTTAAATATTTACGTATGTTAATTGATTGATTTATGATTCATTTCTTTATTTTTGGTGTTATTCATTTGTTCCGTGTGCTATAGTTATATATTATTATTCTGGGTGGTGTTAGAATTTGCTAAAATCCAGAGTTCATGGTGCAGGTCAGCAGGAGTATGTTTACTGTCTTTCATGAGGATGAACACTCATGCACAAACTCAACCACTTATTACTCTGGAATGGAAAACAATCAAAAGTGTTTTTGGAATATATTATATTTCAATGATCTTCAAAAGTCTTTACATGTATCTTACTGAAACTGTGAATCATGTAGAATAAAAGCACAAATTTGGGGAAAGAGTCATTCGTTCACAAACTTTTAATGTTCAGGAACTTTTGGGAATCTGTTAAGAATTGGGACACAAAGCACGGATGTGATTCTTCTTCTGAGATTTTCATTTCGGAAGCTGTTGACATGGTTAAGTTTTTATGTTTGAGCAGCTAATATGATTTTGTCTGTAAGACAAATGTGTCCTTAGCACCAGCTGAAGTATTACATGTTTTATTGTGTAAAATTACTGGATGACACAGTTTCTCTGTACCAGTAAAAAAAAAAAATGAACGTTGCTCAGAACTAGGACATTTTGTTCAATATTTGGCTGCCTCAAAGTTCTCATTTGCTGTTTGGCAAACACAGAGAGGTAAAATTGGACAGCTTTCATCATTCTTTGTCAAGCAGTTCTAATTCTACAAAGAAACGAAAAGCTGGAAAACTGAACTCATTTTCTAGCATCATTTTGCCATCTTTACTCACATATAGGTGTCGATCAGAGCTGCATTTCTCATAGTTTGGGTCCCAGTTTTTGTTAAATAAATGAAAGAATTTAAACAAGTGTGAAAAAGTTCTGTCTGTGTTTTTACATGCAGCGACGTGAGATTTTCAGCCCTTCAGCATCTGCACGTTATCTCAGCAGCACAGCTGCACACTGGAAAGGTGCACCATCAATTAGTCACCTGAGCTCATCAGAGCGAACGGTTTCCACTCTAATGAAACTCTACGAGACGATGATGTTATTTGCAGTTACGATCATCTCACAGTGATTTGTTTTCTATTAAATTCTTGCTTTAATGGTGCAATTGCTTTTGATTTAAAATGAACCAGATTGGTTACTGATGAATAAATCGTAAATAAAAGCTTTTTTGACAACCAGAAAGATTTTTTTTAATGGCATTTACTATAATGTGAAAGACCTTCATTGGTTCCGCACTGTTGATAATAAAATGTAGCCCTGAACACCCTGAAGGAGGTTTTTTTTTAGCCCGATTGTATTTCTTTGCTTGCTTGTCACTGCCAAACCAGTAATCAAATTAAAAAAAGGCTCTCTGAAAGTTTCTTCTTTTGCATTTTTTTTTTCTAGTGCATGAATGTAAGTCAGCTAACATTTAGGTCCTGTAAATAGAAAAGTAGGAGACGGGAAAGACGTGTAAAAACTGTAGGCTGCAGGCTCGGCGGTGATGTTAAATTTACAGCAGAGGGAAAAGCTTTTTACAAACATCCGAATTCTCTTCGGAGTTGATTGAATCCTCATGATTGGGGATTGCTGTCAGCTCTATGGGAGGTGTGTGGAAATGCACAAATCCCAGTCGTGCTCTCAGCCTCACCCATCCTTATAGACAGAGTACTGTAATTAGATCTATTTGCACTCCCCTCACTACTTCTGCGCCGTCTCTTTCCTCCAAGGTTTATATCCAACATTTGAGACTTCCTTGCTGCTTTTGTTCGCCTCTAAGCCTTGTTTATGTGCAAAATAAATAAATAAAGTATAAAAATAAGAGTGCCGCTGAGAAATACACTAGAATTCCCCTCACAGAAGGTGATTAGAGGCAGTGATGTCGTGTGTTTCTCTTTCTGGAGCTCTTGCCACCAGTTTTCATTATCTGCAAGGGCTCAAAGTAGTAAAGACTTGTTCATCACCTGCTGAGGATTTGATAAGAGGCGGCGGTTAAACTATCAACCTCATTGTTTTAACAACAAGACTTAATAATCTTGTCTTTTTTTATGTTACTTTCCCTTTCGTGCATCCAAAGGTGGGCGTTCTTGTGAGTTTCTTAAGCCTGGTTAACACAGCAGGATTTTTACAGTGTCACAAGAGACCGCACGCACACTGAAAAAAAAATCGGGCATATTCCTGTCCTGCTCCCACCGTGTGTGGTGTCTGACATCACACACGTAGCGACAAAGATGGGTGTTCCCCTAAAAAAACTCAGAAACCTCACAAAATCTGTGTGACTTCTGGTTGAAATCTGCGTGCAGTTGGTTGACAAATGCCACAAAACCTGAAGGCTGGTTAACAATGGCTGCGGAAGCGATGCGGAATGGAATGTGGTCGTTTTATTAAAACACGCAGCAGCATTTTGACTTGAAATGCGTTTGTTTTCTGCACCGCTTCGCAGCCAGTGTGAACCAGGCATCAGAAGAAGAAGAAGCATCCCGTCACCTCGCTTTCTGACTGGCTACACGCTGCACTGAGCTAGCTGCATGCTCGGATCTAGTTGCAACACATCACACGAAGAGCGACATCGGGCCAAGACAAGCCAACATGTTGGATATCCCTGATTTGCAATCGAACGTCCTTGCAAATGGACCCGATCTCTCGTAACACCCCACACAGCAGGAATATCAGTCAGGATTATCTTAAGAGCCGTTCTGATAATCGGGGCTTGTCAGAAGGGCAAAATTGGCATGAAAATCCTTCCGTGTGAACCTGGCATAAGCAGTGAGGTCAAATGAAGCAATGTGGATATCAGTCAAGTCTGTCCAACTGCATCAACGATCCATTCATAAATTTTCTGCCACTTATCAGGACTTTGGGTCATAAAAGCAGAAATCTGCTCCTGAGCCTCCTCCAGGTGACCACATATGTTTCCTGGTCAGCCAAGAGATAAACTCTCAGACCTGAGGGTATTTCCTGGTGATCTGCATGATTATTTGAGTTTTTAAGCTGTGCAGCCTTCTCAGTGTATTCCAAAGTTACCTAATACTAGTGAAGATTAAGTTTCTGCTAAAAACGTAGCTTTGGCTTATTGGGATGTACGTGAAGAAAGATTGTTGTCTTCTCCTTCGTTCTACATAGTGGCTCTGATTTTCCTCAGCATCAGTCCTTCTTTCCTTGTGCACTGTCATTTGGGTTTAAGCTCAAGGCTTCATGAGGAGTTATCTTGTCTTGATATAACTGACTTGTGTCCCCTCTTCTGGCTAGTTCACCAAACAGCTGACATACTTTATACACGGTGTTACATTCCTGGCACAAAAGGGATGTAACAAAGAGAAACTAGGGGGTAAAGAATACAGTGAACGAAGGCAAAAAGAAAAGTTCCATGGGTTTATTCATAGCAGCAAAACAATTGGCCAAGGGAGAGGACAAACTGAGTGCTCACGCTCCTTCCCCTCTTCTCTGCCACCAGTCCAGGTTCCTTTAAACCAACACTAAGTAACTTTTCAACCTTCATGAAATAGTTTCAGAACTTCTGTGAATATATGGCGACTTACAACAAGTTGAATGACACCTCTGTCATGGCTTGAGGGGGTCTGTATCGCTTTCACTGGCACTAAACAACTTTGAGGAGGATGGTGGGAACCCTGCCACACAAAAAACTACGAATGGATAGGCTGCTTTTCGGCATACATCACTTCCCCTTTCCCCATTCGTCATAAACACGGAACTCGATGCGACCTGTTATGCGCAACTGCAGCTAACATGGCAGAAGCCCCGAAAAAACGAAAAGTTTTGTCTGAGGAGACAAAAAAAAGAAAAAGGGAGAGTAACTGGATAAAAGGACAGTCAAGAATCAACATAAGCCCAGCTTTCACTCGCTGGCGTGAGCTCAAAGGGGGGGGGGGGGGG